>JASXSY010002539.1:0-469107 GCA_034509805.1 Sipha maydis | reverse complement strand
AAATAGTAGGAAAAATCTATTTTATTTTTTAACTTGTTTGTAATTCTTCTTCTTCTTCGTAGTTACTTGTTTGTAATAATGTTATATAATATTTATTATTAACTTAGTTAAACGCACTAGTATGCACGATTAAGACGAATGTTTGTACTGATTACGTGTTGTAATAATGTAAATATACTTAAACATATTGTAATTTAGGTTAATTTGAACAATCATATCTCAACACATTCTTCGAAAATGTGTTAAAATCATCTTAAAAAATTATGCTATACAATTTGTTCCGTCTTATAATATCTTAATCAAATGAGGTGAATGACAAATTTAACGTGGTTTTTTTTTAATTTTATGTTTATTGTTACCGAATACATATAAAATTGAAATTATGTACGAAATCATTATATCGGTTATAGTTTATGAATTGTATTGATAATACATTTTTATTTTTTCAAACACAATCGTAAGAAAAACGATACATTTAAGGTATATTATAGATTTAAAAAAACATTTTTTTTATGTTCATATTAAATATATAATGAACTATACGTAAACAACGGAATCTCCTGCGTTTGTATTTAATCACTGTTCAAACGTATGGTCTTAAAACTTGTCAATTTTTTATTTATTCAATTTTAATCGTATGAAAAAAAAATACAAATTTACGAATTTTTATGCAAAAACATATTACTCTACATTTGTAGAATTAATTCGCCTAAAATAATTTTGATTACAAATGTCGACGTCTGGCAGTAATGAAGATTCTCATGGGTATTTTTTATTCTTGCATATTTTGCATGTTTGGGTTAAAACGATATTGAATTGCATAAAAGTACATATTTTTTAAATAGTATTTTAATTGTGTTTATTTGAAAAAAAGAGGATTAGATATAGAATTTGGTCAACTTCAACTATCGCAAATATTGTCTGAAATCCAGGGTGTTCTTAAATTAAAACTCTTTGTTGTGTATTAAATGGAGAATTAAGTGACAAAAATGAAGACAGCAAAATTTGGTACCTGAAGGCATATCATGTTTTAAACATGCGCTAATAGTAACTTGTGACACGGGAAAAAAGTTTTCCTAAGTATAAACCTATGCTACACGACAACCGTAAAAGCTTCCAATTTAAAAATCTAAAATCATATTTTGTAACTTCGTGTTGGTAAATGTTCAAAAATGAATGTATTTTGTTGTTAATCTGGAATTCATATAATTATTGAATAATTACTTATTTCACAATTTATAAATAATGGTAAACTTTAATGGTTTGTACGATGTAATATACTTGTAGTGATTTATTTTTAGCACATTAAGAATTTTTTTTGTTGCATATTTTTGCATATTTTTTAATTTTCGTGTGCATAAATATGTGCATATTCAACAGCATATTTTGCATAAGAATCCAGGCTTCAGTAATCATAGTAACAGGAATATTTTAAACGAGATGAAATATCGTCTATTGTTGCAGCCTTGTTGCGGTGGTCCTCGTGAGTTTCTAAATAAACATCATTAAGGAACAGGCGCGTGATTTGAAGCTTCATTGCCGATTCTGAAAAGCGGAGTGTGCTCTCTCGGTTTTCCTTAGGTTTTTAGGTTCTCAGGTATTTATTTATTTTTTCCCTACCGGCAGTTGATCGCGACGTTAAGAGATCGGAACAAAGTTATTCGTAAGAATATGATAACGAAAATGTCGAAGTTTTCGCGCGAAACGATTTCGAGTTTGAGCGCAAACGGCTGGTAACAAATGATGTACGCGTATTGTGTTCGTTTACTCGCTGCGAACACGAACGTCGCGAACGAAACGAATGGGGAATAATAATAATAAATAAAAGTACGCGCAACGGAGACGACTGATTTACAAGTATAATATTGCACACGCATACATATTTCAAATACAGACCGTTTCGGACGAACCGCACACGCGCGCTTTGTACGGTATGGGCGCGCGCGTGCGATACAGTACGGTCGCGGAGCACTTCGTACAAATAATGCTTTACGGTTGTGCTGTTTGCGGTGGTACGCGGTGCGATGGGTGATGTGCCCACAATAGCTCTGGGTGCACCGAGCGCCGCGGATAGACAACAGACACGTTAGATTGTCGTTATTATAGATGGATATATATTTATAAAAAAAAAAAAAAACAACGACGACTCTATGCGCCACCCGATAACGAATAATGGCACCCTAGTTCACGTAAACACTATTCAAAACCGTTTGTGTCGTTTCGAGAGGAAAGAAAAAACAAAGTAGAAAAAAAAAAAAACGCGAAGAATATGTGTACGCATATTTTAAACGTATAATGTCATAGGTATTGGAGTATAGCGCTGTGGCGCCGAACCGTATAATATGTGTGTAATACAAATAATACAGGTAGGCATGCGTGCGCGCCTTGCACGTCAATGGTGTAGGTGAAACGTAACGCTGCTACACATTTGTCCGGAATGATATTTTAAACATTTTTGTTTTCGTTTATTTTTTTTTTTTTTTTCAACGCCGTCTTACACGCGTACAATACGAATAATCTACAATCTACGTGCTGTAGCTTGGGTAAACTCGTAGACGAACGTTATTTTTCACCTGACCAAACTGCGGATAACCTCGCTCTTTTCATAAAGAAAAAAATAAATAAATACAACAATAAATAAATAGACAAATAGAGAGAGAAAAAATTGAAAAAAAAAATTCAGAAATATTCTCGTCGAGTCGCGTGTACAATATTAACCGTGCACAGTGTAAGCCGTCATCATTTCCGACTGACGGAACCGATTAATCGCGTGGCATTCGAAAATGATAATTTCGAGCGTGTCCCGCTCAGGGTTCTGCAGTCGGTACGGTTTATTTGATTTTTAACTACTAGTCATTGTGGTGTCGACATCGAATAGAAATAAAACAACGGGACGAGTACAAAATCGCTACTGAAAACATTTTTAAACATTATTATTCACTGACAAGAAATATATTTACAATAATTAATACATATATATATATATATATATATTCCGCAGTGTGTGCGTGCGCGAATACGCATTCGACGGTTGATTGTCGACGAACAAAATATTTTGTTTTTTAAACGTTTTCAAGAGTGCACTATAATATTATTACATTAGGTATTCTCTGTTGACTTATGTACGTTTATGAGTATTTTTTTTTTTCTTTCTTTCGTAAGCGTTTCTTATACATACAACTCAATAATATTCCATGACAAATATTGTGTGAAATGCACGTTTTGATAAAAACATAATAAAATATGATTTATTGTTTTATTGGTCGCGATCGAATTATCGTTGCGATGCGACGCGGAATAACCGTATTTTTCGTTGTAAAACCGATAATCTTTACGACACGAATCGTGCGTGCAGAGGTGGTCTGTGTAATAATCTTTAGGATTTTTCAAGGGTTTTGCTGGGCTTATCGGCGTAGATGAATAAGTGAAGCGGCACACTCTTAAGTGCCTACGGACATAATGTACATAACCGTAAGAAATAAGGAACTCTTAACAAGGACCTCCTCAATGAGGGAGAACTACCGGCGAGACGATTCGAATATTCGAATTGAATATTTATAATTTTTCCATTTTCTTTTTATTCAGTCCATCAGTAATATTTTTTGAGTCCTCGAAATTTATTCAGTTCAGTGTCCCGGTATTTGCCAAACGTTTTCGTTTTACAATGTTTATTTATCTGTTTTTTTTTTTTTTACGGTTTGCATTTACGTGTAGTAGTCCGTTAAAGTAAAAATACAATCGTCATGGAAAAAACATAAAAAGTCAACATACTTTGTGCACGAAATTCTTAATGTATCGAACCGCCGTAATACACATACACTGGTTTGTTGTACACTACACGGAATATAGTGGAACGAGTATTATTCGATCGCATTCAGTTTGAAATCGAAAGCCAATCCGCAACGCGTTCAAATTAATTCGAACACATCGTTGATAATTCCTGCAAGTTCTTATTGCGTGCGTAATGATATTTTTTTATTTTTTTTTTTAATACCTAAAAATCAGTTTAACGTCAATCTCGTACGCACGACGTCACATTTATTTTAACTCCACCGGTATTCATATCGTTTTCGTACGGTTTACTACGTTTATTCTACGTATTCGGTAAACCTTCGGCGTACGTTTAAACATTTGGTACATTTTATCTGGCCCAGACATCAACGAGAAACATATTGCGGTCCTTCTTCGAGCACTTTTTGACAACGTTCCCGAAATAGATATTGCCCTTTCCGGGCTTCACGAAATATACGTTAGAAACAACGTATATAGTACGTATGCGTGCGCGCAGCAGCAGAGAGAACAAGTGACACATATGGTCATCCCTCCGAGACTAAAATTAAAACCAACCGACTTGTGCTCGAAGATTTTCATGCGTGTGAGTAAATAATTGTTAAACACGTTACGCAAACGGACCAATATAACATATATATAATATTAAAACACAACGAAGACTATTTTTAGTCGGTACCTTGTAGTTTTATCGATGTAGAGTGTTGGTATACCGAAATATAACGGTTTTACAATAGCTTATGGTATACTTTATTTCTCTGAAAAAAATATACTATTTGGTGTGCAGGTTCAACTTTGTAGAAAGATTATGCACCGTAATTGAAAGCGTTGGAAATTCGAAGCGGAAAAAATTTGGGGTTTTCGCGACGTTATTGTTTTAATAACTTTAAGAACTTTAAGAACGTTGTGGAATAATGAAATTACGAATTTTCTTTTTTTTTTACCTTCAAAATAATTCGATCGTGTCGTATTAACCGTTGATTAAATATCCGAACATATTTGTTTTACGTACGTGACATATTTCAACACTTAATCTAACCCTACGCATTTTCCAAAAATTTCTATAAAATAATTTATTTCAAGGAAACCAAGGGAATGTGTCAATTACGTCGGGACAAAAAAAAAAAAAAAAAATTTAACAATAATCAAGGATCAGTTTCTATAGCATTTGCTAGATATAGAACACTGATAAAAATGAGTAGAGTAGACCAGAGTAAAATAAATATTTGTTTTTTGTAACAAGGATTTCGATCCTTAAATGTTATACCGCATAATATATTGCATGATTTTAGAATTTTAATCAGAGCACCTTGTGCTATTTTCCATTTTTGATGATATATATATATATATATATATATATATATTTCATAAATCTCGTAGTTTAAATTAGAACCGTTGACAAGGGTGATCATAAAATGGAATTATAAACCTACCACAATAAAGACGCGCATGGTAGATACGCATAAGACGAACGGCCGTTTTCCAGATGGAATCGACGACAGTTTTTTTTTTTTTTTTATGCACGCGTGTCGAATTACTCGCCTTCGCCTACACTTATAGTGAGAAACGCATTATTCGTGTGTATATTGCGCGTACAGATTTGTGTACACACATGCACGTGTACGAGTAGTATATACGTGCTGCGGGTCGAGCGACAAGAGTGGAAATCTCGCGTCAGCAGGATGCTCTCATCTTACGATCTTCCAAAGGGTTGAGGTAGTCGTCTGGATGAAAATAAAAAAATTAAAAAAAAACAACACACGCGCAGGACTCGTCATTATCCTTTGCGCATTATATCGCGTATCGTGTCCGTATAATGTGTAGTACGTATACCTTACCGGTTGTGTGTGTACGCCCGCGTGCGCCCAGCTGCAGTCGAAAATAAAATAAAAAATCTGCTCTCGGGGGCGTTTGTCGGGTTCTTATTATGTACGATTTTTCGGGTTGCGTTCTCGTACGTTTAATAATGATAATAATAATGGCACCGCGTAACCGTACACATATCGCGGGCGCTTTTATATTTTTTGGATTAAATTTTTTATTATTATTATTCCGCTGCCGTCGACGACGAAGAGACGACGACGACGACGACGACAATAGGCGAAGAAGACGAGACGTAATAATAGGTCAAGCCGTTACGTACAATATGTATAGGTATTCTTGACAATCCAGCGCGTGCGCGCGAGTGCGCGATCCGGAGGATATGACGTATTATATTCTTTTTTTTTCCCCTTTTTTTCGTACACATTTTTTTTTTTTTACGCGTCCATTGTTAACGAGCACCATTGAAAGGGGCAAACGGCATTTATACGCGCATTAGCCTGCCGAGATTTTCCGCAGAGTTGGATTCCGTCGTCGTCGCATTGGTTTCCTACACAGCCGCAGCGCAGATGTTACGACGCCGTCGCTCGACAATTCAATATTCGGATCACGGCATTTTTTTTATTTATTTTTTTTCCTTCTCCTAGTCGCTCTATGGTAGAAAATATAATACAATAATAATCACACGTGATAAAAATAGAAATTCGAAATATCACCGGTGCAGTAGTACTATTAGTAGCAGCAGTAGTAGTAGTAGTAGTTTGCCCGGTCGTGGTTTTCGTCTCGCGCAATCGATATAATATTAAACAACAAACCGCACACAGCACTCCTCGTAGATATATATGTGTACGTGTACGATTTCGCTCCGGGCACGTTCGGTCAATTTGGAAAATTGAAAACTATTATCGGGGCGGACGCGGAATCTATTAGCTAATTGACGGATCCGGAGGATCGACGTGTAACATAAATACATGTATACGCGCATACTGTTGGCCGAATAGGGACGTCGACGGCGAGCACAATAATCCACCGATTTGTTTCAATCAACTAAAAACGACGTGCGCGCGATGACCAATAACGTAATCTCACGGCGCATAATCCGCGTAATCCGATGCGCTGAGGACCGAACAATGTATTCGTTACACGATGACCGTAGATTATTATTATAACTATCGTTTAAATGAATCATCGATAATTTTTTTAATTTACTAACGTTTTTCTTTTTTTTCTGGATGATTATTTTATTCTTTTTAGTATTGAAAAAATAAATAAAAACGTTCTATACGAATGTTCACGAAAGACGATTTTTTTGAAATTTGGTTTTACGGAAGTCATAGATTTTTCGGGTTAAGCGCGTCTTCAATTTTTGTACTTTGTAAGTTCTATCAAACGAATCAATGAAAATTAATAAACTCAAAAGCAAATTAACACTATTTATCCCGTATTAGTTGATGAACCATTGTGTATTTGGAAAGAACATCGAAATAAAATGAAACGTGAATTGACCGTCCATCCGATGCACTTACTTTAGTTTGGAAAAAATACACACTTAAAAAAACAGCATAGCATTGGAAAACAACCTATGAAACCAGCAGCTATTCCAATGGTTAGAACCGTCCGTGAAAATGATGTAGGTAATAAGTTAAAATTAATTTTGCTTTTGAATAACACTGTTGAACAAAAGTGAGATCTTATGACTGGAATTATTTTAAAGCAGCTAATCAAGTAATTTCAATAAAAAAAAGTTTTCAAATCAAATCGACACATTCCAAAATAACGTCCAATTAATGGTATCTTTATATTATACAAATCCTGAAGATTGATTGTTTTGTAGAATTTTTATTTTGTGAGTCGCTTTTTATAACCAAAAATGGTTGAGATGTTTTTAGAAAGTCGACAACTTTTTTTTAGAAAAACTGGACTAGTTTGAACTTACTGCATTAGAATTTCAATAGATGTTCCAATGGTGCACCCGGAAATGCTTGGTAGTTTAATTAGATTATTAGATAAAAACTCATTTTTGTGTAATATCATTGCGCGTAAAAATACACATTTTTCTATCAAAAAAAAAAAAACTACTCATTGACTGAAAAATTGTATGATTATGTGAAAATGATGTGTGAATAGCCAAGTTGGCTTTTTAAGTAGTATTTTTGAACCGTTGAATGAGTTGACAGTGATTGATTGATTGGCTAGAAATTACGATTACAATTACTAAGATTATTACTTTTTTTATTTTTATCTTTTTCTGTGGTCGCGAATAGTTTAATTTTAAATTTCAGGGTCACGTTCATAAAATGTTGGAAATAATTGTTTTAAATTCTAGTACGTAATATACGAAATAAATATTTGTCATTCCTCTAAACTTTTAAAAACATTTGCCGTCCCTCCGAATTTTAGAATAATTTGCCGCTTTAGGCAATAGGATCCATAAGCCCTTACTTAAATACTCCCCTGAAAACAATACGCGTGTTTTTAAACCATCTATATAATGGCTTTTGTGTTTTTTATTCTTACAATATTATTGAGCTTGATTATTAGGTCGATTTTTTTCTCGCGCAATATTAAATCTTAAGTTACAGATGTTCAATTAACCGTGCGAGCAACAGTTACAGGTGTGGTTCGAAAATCGTAGACACTTATGACACATACTTTATATTATGTGTACGTGTGTGTACAAAAGGACGTGGAACAACAGTCATACTAATTCTTGAAATTTACATTATTATGTCATGAACTATACAAATAGAAAAATGGCTGTAGATAACGTTTAAATATTATAATTTTTCACTATCAGTCACATGACACTGAGTTCAGAGAGAAATCTCGTGAACGAAAATAAATTACTATTACTATTATTATCCTAATCTGCTCTATACAAATACGTTTTCGATATTGTACAAAGAATATGAAACACAATTAACTTGCATTATTAACAACCATTGCCTTTCGTTAAAAAGGCAATAAAATAATAATTCATACAGTTGCGCGTAAAATCGAACCACTTTTTTTTTTTAATATTCCTTCAACGACATGTGTGCAATAACGATAGTAAATAATAATAATAATAGCGTTAGTTGCATACGAAGAGAGAATGTTTTATTCGACAACAATTCAATGGGTTCTATAGTAGTTCAACTATAATCCCGTATCCGCTCTATATTTTGGTGTAAAATTTGAAACTTATCACTAGGTCGTTTACCATTGCATTGTCTATAATTTTGCAGCAGTTATGCACTGTACGTATGGATACAAACATATTTTGGTAGTAATAATATTCCACGGAATGCCATCAGTCGTTTTCACGGTGGTTGTTTCGGGTCGGGGGGGTTATAATTTTAATAATCGTAATATTATATTAAAAAATGGTGCTGATGATATTACTCGTTCTATTAATAAATTATTATATTTTAAGTGTTTTCGTCTTCGATTGCGAATCGTCAACAAACACTGCATACTACTCGATTATGTGTTTGGAACATATATCAAGTGTCTGCGTAGGTACGAAATGAGTACAGTGTTATAATAATAAAAATAATCGTAATAATAATGGAAATTATATTTTGTTCGTGCTATTTTACGGCCAAACCACACGTGTCAGGTAAATTGCATTTCATCGCGCTACTATAGTAATAATTAGGGCTATGGTGTTATAGGACTTAGAATTTTTATTTATAACGTACAGGATATAGCTTTTCAAGCGCAAAACGTGATTTTATCGTTTACGAGTTCAAATAATTAACTAGTTTTTATTTTTCATTAATTTAACTCTTTTGAGTCTTAAGTGATTTTTAGAATTTTAAGGGCATTTTTTATAGTTGATTAAAATATAAGTATTACGTTTATTTATTTTAATTTACACTCGTAACTGAAATAATATAGTCATTTTATTAAAGATAGTCTGTTAAATAAATACTCGCTATCCATAATAAAACTAATTATACGAGTACAAGTTATAAAACAATAGTATTCAAGTTATCTTAATTGTTAAATTACATGATAGAGATGTTTAAAGAACCTACGTATAGTTTTGGTAAACCTATCAGTTAAGTTATTTTTTCGACTTCCGAAGTACGTATCGACATAACATAATTGTAGAATTTCTAAAATAAAAAATAAATAATAATTTTCATTTTAATGTACTTTTTTATTATATTAATTTCAGAATATTTCATACATTCAACAGCAGTACCTATTAAAATCCTTCATTTTAATGTTTTTTTAAGTGTTTTCATAATATTATAATTAAAATAATCCTGTACGAAATAGTAATTAATAATTAACATTAATTATACATTTTTTATAATATTTTAAGGTAATTTTTTGATTATTTTAAAAATAATTTAGGTCAGCTTTTTTTTATGTTTTTTAGGTCAATAAAATTCTAGCACCAGTAATAATAATCAACCGAACCAGGCTCGTCCTAAAATATTTTGCGCTACCGCCGAACCGCCCCGAGGAACCATCGTACTCATTCAATACATCCTTGACCCTTGAATATGCGACTTAAATATTTCTGTTTGTATTCAATCATATAATGTAGCACACAATGCCGCAGTGGTTTCCATGTAAACCGTAATTATTAACAAACAAATGACCCCATATTTAGCTTACTATTAGTAATAATAAAATAATTTATTATGTTTTTGTTATGGCTCGACATTTCTTGAAGTTCTCTGACGTGCTGACTCCGAACATCATATGTTATTTTTCGTACGACCCCATAAAAAAATTTAAAAAAACGATTTTCTATTTTTTTTTTTTTTTTTTTTTTATGGATATATATCAATAAATCAAAAATATTTCGTATCTTCACGGTATTCGTGGGGACAATGAAGTCACACTAGGGGCTAAACGTTGAGAATACTACTTTGAACGATGTTTAGTTTTGCTCATGGCGAGTTATAAAATCTATTTTTTGCCTAATCTTTAAAACGATGGTACGCCACGATTGTGTATTATATTTTCGTAATTCGTAATACGATTCACTGCAGCCGACACATATTATTGTACTAGATCTGTTCTGTAGCTTTTTCCGATTACCATCCGATAATACGATATTATTTGATTGTCATTCGAAAGCTGGAAAATCGAAAGCGACCAGAACAACTATGACATCGGCATCTAAATAAAGGAAACGGTTGGTAAACTCCTGCACGAGCTTTATTAAATTAAAATTTATTAATAATAATAGGTTTATAAAAAGTGTTAAATCGAGAAACTCAGTCATGTGACTGACATGTACGAGAGCGTAATATAACATATTATGTTAAACAGTACAATGCACGTGGAATATAAGCATTTGTCATTCGACAGTACAAGTTATGTGCACGTACTCATTTCTAAGAGACATCACTAGTAATTTACAAGCCGGGCGAAACGGTTATTCGTAAGTTAGAAGTTCACGTTCGAACCACTAAGTGTTGCCAATGGTCGTGCAGAAATCTAAACTTGGCCGATAAAGTATAAATTACGAGGCCTTGTTCGATTTCAACCTCGGGACTTACGATCGTTTAATTATTTATATTACGTGAAATATCTGCACTGCTAGCAGAAACACGTATTATGTTATACCGACGTAACTGCTGTTGCACACACGCGAGCAGCAAACGCATATATGCACGTGTCATTGTCTTTATATATATTATGCACGTTTTTTATTTTTTTATATATATATATATAATTTTTTTTGTTTCCACACGACTATAGGTGGCGGCGGCAGCTCTTGTGTCGGTGTTTTAGCTTGACCCGAGACAAAAGGGTAACGTTACTCTTTGGGCGTCCTTCTTCTCCTCCTCCTCATCCTCCTCTGCACGCATCAATCGAATATTCCATTAGGATCTCAGTTTGGGGGCACACGCCACGCGCGAGCGCATGTACCGCGGTCGGACCACCGTATATAAGTGTGTGTGTGTGTGTGTTCGTACATTCACAAGCATTATCGTAGATAGGTACCATATAGCCGCTATTGTCTCTCGCCATTCGGTCCGAGTATAATGATAATAATAATAATAATAATAATAATAACGATAACACAATATAATAATGACGAAAAAAAAAAATAAAAAAAAAAAAATAAAGAAAAAAATCAACGGCCGTCGTCGTAATTAACGCGCACAGTGCGCGCAAAATATATATCGGCAAATCGGATCTCGTTATACGCCGCCGCGCGATGGGTTCGATGCTCCCCCATCGGTTAGGTTACTATTAATAATGGCCACATTGTTCGCGGTAAGGAACGCGTTCGTTTTAAAGTCCCGCCAAGTTCGGGCGACGACGACGGCATTCGACCGGATACGGTGTTAAACGTTTGCGTTTATTATAATTACGTTGCGCGAACCGCGGTGACGAAGAGTCCGGCACGCGTCTAAGCGACCGATCAACGACGGAACAAGTTACTCGACGGAAAGAGGAGAAACCTACGGGCCAAAAAGCGTGTCCGAAGGACTTGTCGTGCGAGGAGATACGTTGTACGAGTTCTTGTGCACCGCGACGAGATGGGATTGTTGTACGTGTCCTGTTGCACCGCCTAGAAGCGTTTGCAAGTAGTCGCCGTGCGAAGCAGTTAATGTTCGACTGTACACGCATGAAACGACTCTTTTTCTAAAAGTCCATACACGCAACGGCCAAAAAAAACGTTTGTGCACATCCACTGTGTACAGACCGCGACGATTTGCCGCTTCGAGAGTCTATCGATGGTCCTGGTTCGCTCGACCGATCAGATTTCAAAACGTTTCAAGCTTTCGATCGTTTTATCCTTTCTTCACGCCGATTCGTACCAGGAATTTATTGATCGAAACGAAGCTCATCGCCAACCGAATACGGTCCATCCCGTACGATCAATTAATATTTTGGCCACGTTCACCTCAGAGCTTGGACTTATCGCGCACTTATGTTCACGTTATTTCAATATATTTAGGCTATACGGTCTAGTAGACGTGTAAAGAAATCCGCCTCAAATTTTGTAGAACGCAACTTATCAGCTACGTGCAATGCGTCGCAGTGCGATTTTCAGAAAAAGTGTCATTACCACGGAGTTATCGGATCATCGTGCATAGGCTGCGTATCGATTGTCGCAGTGGCGTAACGGAATGCGAGTCGACAGAGACAAAGCGAACAGGCAGGAGCAGTAAGATCAGTACACGGCACACCGCGGCGGCGAGTACGCGGTGCGAGAAAAATCGTTCGAACGGTGCTGGTCAGACGGAAAAAGAACGGATGTACACGCATGTGGTCCGCGCGGACGTGTGCCCTCTTGGGTGTGGAAAAAGGAGTGCGATGCGACGCGTGCGGAGAGATTATGTTCGGAATAAACGTATCATTTCAATAGTACGAAATAGCACGATGATCTGCCAGCGATGTCCTCGGGAAATGGGTATAGGTTGCGCCACCTATCGATTGGCCAGATGAACGAATCGCGGAGCAACGGACGTCCGAAAAAAATCGCACCGCCAAAAGAGGAAACGAATTTCGTTTCCCGGCGTGGTAATGACGTATCCCGGTTGCGTACTCGATTGTTACGCGATCGACCGACTGGACCGAGAACGGTTTTTCGATTAATATCTACCGTAAACACTTTAAGGAAGAAAGGAAAACAATTATAAGTTCGCTATGAACCGCGGCGGTTGCTGTTCCGTAGTTGTAGCAGTCGCGATGACGGTGCAACATTTTATCGTTTATTATGGTGTAAAATAATTAATGAAATTATCATGATGTACCGTTAAAACGAAACGACTTTTTCCAAAAAAAAAATAAATAAATAAATAAATATTGTATAGACAACGATGATTGCGGCGTGGAAAATATGATGTTAATATATTTTATTGTTATTCGCTACTCGCAGTGCACCGTACAGTTCATTGTGCTAGTGACGTCGCATGTAATAATTATAATAACAATAATAATAATAATAATAATAATAATAATAATAATAATAATATTTTGATGAAGAGAAAAAAAAATCATTGTAGGAATGTGCTAACGTTGAACACGATAAACCCATAAGGTTTTCTCGTGCTTTTAAAGATTTCCGAGAGGACTTATAAATTTTAAGTTGCACGAAAAAGCTATTTAAAGTTTTACAATAAAAATAATTAACCGGGTAAAATGTTTAACTAAACAAGCCTTAAATAGTGATTTAATGGATCCGAAATATGTATATATGTATACACGATTTTTGAGAAAGCGAAACTTGTTAAAATGTGTTCTCGTCGCACTAGAACGTAGTATATTGTTTGTATTTTAATATTTATTATTTACACGTAACACGTTTAACGTAATATTGTTGTTGCACTGTGATTAATAGACAGCGGTAACCGATAAAAGCGCATGATTATATTGCTATCGTTACGTTTCTCAGAAATTATTCATCGAACGCATTATACGCGGTTTGTTTTAATAAAATATACGACTCACTGTTGCATAGTTACAATATTACCATTTCCAATGCCATCATCGACTGTTTGTATAATTAGTTATAAGTTTTAACGAACTTATAAAAAAATCTTGCGTTATTATTGTTGTTTCGTTATTTTGTTAACAAGCACAGAGGATTTTTATTTATTATTATTTTTTTTTATTAAACTTCATCCAAGTATATATTCTGCTCCGATGACCGTGGTATTAAGTATTAAGACGCAATAAATTTAATATTATTATTTTGTCCAAAAATAAAAAAATGGTGTCATTGAGGTGTCATTTTTTTTTTTTTAACGCTAATCGATACCCGACATCAATGAATTGACATTTGACTAATTACTAAGCCGTTCAATTGTTTTTATTTAAATTGCTACTCAATATTTAATTTTATCTCTACCACCGTGGCAGTACTGAATTGTTATAAACACGTGAATATAAATAAAAATCGTAATCGTTTAATGATATCGCGAAGCGTAGAAAAAAAGTGTAAAATGTTTTTATCGTTTTTTTTTATTTATTATATTTACATCATCGTCCACTTGTAACGGTATGCATCTTATTGTTTAATATTACGAAACGTACTAAGAACTTTTACTGTGCATATATCTTAATGTCTGATTAGAATTTTTTTTTATTATTATTATTTGAATATAGATGCAATTTTTTAGTCGATAACAATTACAGGGAGTAAATTAAATAGCAACACACGTTCTTGAGCGATCCGATGCAATCAATTGATTTCAATAAAATCAATACTCAAAAATTAAAAAAAATTAACTGTATTGTAATATGTTGTAATTTTGTAATTATAATTATATTCATTTGTATATATATATTAAACGGATATCGTCCTCGTACCATATTGTTGGCTATACAACAGTTATACGATAACATTAACAATAAAATAGACATAAATAGTATACAATATGGAATATATAACAATAATCATATTTGATACAGATTAGATATAAACTAAATTAATACAATGTAAAGATAAAACAAGTGCAAGTATAAAAATAATAGCTGGTGCAAATCAAAAGTATGAGTATTGCCTGCAAACATTAATAGATACTATGATTAAAATATAAACATCGCAAACCTAATGGTTACCTGTTGCTAACTTACTCGTTATTTATTTAATTTTATCCTACTCTTATTCATTTTATTATTTATTATTTAAAAAAAAAAAAAAAAAAACGAGAATTATTGGCAATCCTAACTGGACACAGCAAAAAGAAGATTAATAAACTAGAAGGACTGTTTAATATTTAATATATATTCGAATGATCGAAATAAAACGGTACGAAAATTCTAAATTTCGTTTATTTATCCAATTTTTAAGGAATTCATTTTGAAATTTATTAAACAAAGTAATTCTTGGCAATCAATCAAAACAGATATTTTTACTTTGTATAGAAAATTGGAGAGTAACAGTGAGCGCCTACCTTTGAGTGGAATACGATTAAAATGATTTAAAATATTATCATATAGACTATGCGTTAGCCTATGTATACTACATTTAAAAGACATACATTGTAGAAAGTTATTTTGTACAGATTTATAATTTAGTTTTGTTTCTGCGTATTATTAATCCAAGTTAGTGGGCTATATTCAAGTTTCGAACAGACTATGGAGCAACAAAGAATTTTTAAAGAAAAGGGATCACGATAATCTTTACATGAGCGTCTGACAAAACCAATAAAATGTATTGCTTTATTTTTAATTAATTATGTATGATGAGAGCAATTTAGTTTAGAATAGAAAATAACCCCAAGATCATTAAAATTAGAAACAAATTTAAAATAAGAATTTGATAAAGAATATTAATATATTAGTGGGTTTTTGATTATACATATTAACGTATTGTTAAATAACTTTTTTCCCAAAGTTTACAAAAAACGAAAAAAAAAAATAAAAATATTTAAACCAATTTATTGAAAAAGGTTTTGAAAAAATCAAAATCAAAACGGTGGTCCATTTGAAATGGGTGATTACGGATAACCGTGACATGTGAGCAGGATTAGGATGGTAAAAATGTAGCAGAAGTTATGTATCCCGGAGTTATGAAAAAAAAAAAGAATCATATATAAATCTACGATGCTCTAAAACCATAACCGTAGTGAAAAAGATCAGATCGCAATCGTTAGTGGTGGGTTCGTGGAAAAAAGCGTGATGATGGGTTGAGTTTTAGGAGATTCGAAAATTAATAATTCATACAACAATTAGAAAACAACAGTTTACATCTGTGTACACTTAAATTGTTATTTTCACCGGTAACACGCCCAACTTACCCTACCGTTAAACCCACGACCGCAAGAAATCGTGTTTCCCTTGTCGAGCGTCGTAATAACTTCGGAACACAATACTTCCAATTATATCAATTAACAACACAAATAGTTTCTACACAGAAACAAATAAATAAATAAGCAAAAGCTCAGCCTGGAGTATTATTATATTTGTGAAGTACGACCGGTTTCGAATTGAAAACTCGTTCATCATGTGTGTGTGTGTGTGTGTAAAAAGTCGATAAAATTGAATACGATTGAGAACGAAAAACAAGAACCGCTGCGCGAAACCGAAAATCTTCTATTCGAAACCGGTCGTACTTCACGAATACAACAACACTCCTGGGCTGAGTTTTTACTCATTTATTCCTGCGCGTTGTTCGTTTATTATCGTGTATCGACTTACGAGTGTTCGATAATTTTTAATTCTCGTATTATTTTTTTTTGCTGTTAAATTTTTTTTTTTTTTTTTTAAACGCGTTCTCGAACCTGGTTCGGGGAAAATAAAACGACGAGCACCGACTCTACGTGTGTGTACACAGCATTATCGTTGTTATTGTCGTAAGCCTTCGGTGGAACAGTCGCGTCGGTCGGCCGTCTCGTTATCTGCGCAGGATTTCCATTCGGTAAAATGTTGTAAGCGCTGTGTTGTACACGTTTCCACGCGCATCCGTGCTCGTGTAATAATTACACACACCCGCGCGCGTCTCTCATTACGGCCCGCGCGCGCGATAAGCTCCGGTCAATATTTACCGTAGATAGCCCGGTTCTGGGGCTCTTCATATTGCGTATACACTGTCTCGCGTGTGCGTCCGTGTACGATTTATTGTGTAGCTGTTGTGCGCCTGGTGCGTACCGCGTGGCATCGACGAGGACAGGTGAAAAACACCGGCGGAAGTAAACAAACACGGCGGCGGGTCCAAGATATACGACGACGACGACGACGCGAGAGATTATTACACATAATTTTTTTATACTTATTACACTCGCACACGTATATACGTACATTGTATTACGTTTTTATTATGTTTATTTATACTTACACGCGGCGGTGACGCTATGTGTTGCTCCGCGCGAGCATTATCGCAGTCACGTCGGCAGCGGGTGGCCTCTCTTATAATCGGCCGTTCGAATTCCAAGACACTGGCCCGTCGTAAACGTTTGCCAAAAGGATGGCATTATATTGTTGTTGAAAAAGTGTCTTTTCGAGACGTGCGCTACACGTGCCCGATAATTCCCCCGCCGCCATGCCCCTCCCCTCCGTGAACGTAACTGTACCGCCCAAGCAGATGCTCGTTCGGATCACTGCAGTCTTTGCGATTCCAGTCGTTCCTAAGCACACATCACCCCCTCATCGTAGTCCATCTGCACCCGTCCGTACGGCCGCGAAAGGATTATTCTCGCCATCTTTTGTGTTTTTGGTTTTGGTTTTTTATTTTTCGGACATTTTCGAACAATAACATTCCGAGGGGGAACGGGTTTCATCAAAGTCGCACACACCCTTTCCGAGGACAAACACGAGCGAGTTTCCTTATCTCTGGTGCTCGCATATATGGTACGAGTCGGCCACTTAACTCTTTGTGGTTCCAGGTAAATGACCTAATCGGTGGAAACCGTCACGGCACTAAACTCCTTATCGCCCAAAACTGTGTCAACAACAACGCGTGTACTAAATGGTTATATATTTTTAATTTTTTTTTCTAGTTTCCCATAAACAATTTTTCTTTCTACACACACACGCCTACTCCTGAAACAGCGAAACGAGACCGATGATGTACGTACTATTGTGTATGTAATCGCGTACGCCTCGGGTTCAATGTTTCGTGTACCGTTTTCGCTTGCATGCGTTTTATTGCGGGCAGACGAAACGAAAAACGTCTTCGTGTGTTCGCGTCAACCGTCGTAATTAAACTACAGCTTCGTGGCTGGCAGATACGATTATGATTCGTCGATTGTCGTTCACAGCGGCGTAAGCCCAGTATTATTATTTTTAATTACCTATGGGCTTATCGAGTTGCAATTAATTAATACCGTTTGCACTCCGATCCAGCGCGCTAGTCTTTTTTTTCGAAATCCTATTCGAAGAAACGTGAAATTTATGTCGTAATTCATGTAATAATTTGTACTCAAAATCACAATATGAAACGAACATTAAAGTCTTAAGACTGTTTGCTAGAGGAGAAACCGCTCTCACTCGGAGTACTCCTAGCTCAAAAGGTATTGATTGAGGTAAAAAACAAGTTTTCAGCTTAAATTGCTTACGAAACAGATCACTAAGTCTACGGACAGGATGTAGTAGAAATTTCCGAACTTTCTGTTACGCTCTGCAGAAGTTTGAGTTGTGGCTACGTTTTCGTGCGCTGCACTTCAAAGTCGGTTATGTTGAAAATCGTTTTCAACTTGGTACAGCGTTGCATTCAAACACGAACATATCATGAAACATTTGTCGCGAACCGTTTGATATCGATAATACACGAGTACATCGCGGAGTAGTCGCTCTTTTACCGTTTGAAAAATAAATCGGTGTCGTGTCGCCCAGTGACTGATCGACGACGGCGAATATAATACGATATCGTTACAATGTACGTGTGTACGATAGTGTCGCACTCGGGTCGAGAAAGAATCGGTGTTTTATTAACAGCATTCATGTCCCCTCCCCCTCCCCCATACACGCGTACACATAAATGTACAGAGCGATCAGTGAATTTCACGTGAAAACGGTTTCGTCAGATATACACATGAAATACAGTAAAGTTTACCTAAACCGGAGGAGGTGTATTGAAGCTCGTAATTGTTATAATCTGAAATAGTTGTTGTTTTCCGCGCAGGCAATTCTAGCGGTTCGATACTTGCACACGAGATTCCTATCACACCTCGCGTACGTGGGCTGTAGTGCATTATTGTTGTATACAGCACATGGTATCAATAGAGCAGGCACGATTATAATATACGATCGACGCGAACCCGTTAGGATTAACAACGACATTAATTACGATACATGAATAGTTTTCGTTAAACCCATTATACGCGTGTGTAACTCGACGGCGGCGGCGGCAAAGAAAACGAAATAAAAAACGGATACCTGGGCGCTACGTGCGCTTCAGTGTATTCTAACAATGTAGAACGGAGGACAGCGGTGCGAATGACGTTATAAAAAAGTTGTGATGTAATTCGATACGATGGCCATGTGCGCTATTCGTCGTGTATTGAAACTGTACAGAAAAAAAAAAAATAATAATAATAAAATGCGTTACGCGTATAAACACACACGTACGCGCATACGGTGCGTTTTAATAAAGGATCGTAGGTGTGCGTGCGTGTGTGTACAACAATAATGTTAAAAAAACGTATTACCTAGGTGTGTGTGCGTTGATAAATATAATGTGTATGCGTGTGTATATTATATAGGATAAATCGGACACGTTTTAAACGGATGAAAAAGAAAAATCGCGTAATATTCACAATCGAAGACGATCACACCTTGCTAAATAATCTCAATGGACGTGTCGTAATCCGAGACGAGTTTGACGGGTGTCCCGGCCGTGGAGGGACCGTGTATACCTTACGTATACACATATATATATATATATTTATACACATAAGGTACACGATTTTGACGGATCCCGGTCGATGCGACGTCGACGGCGAGGGGTCAAGATCCCACGACGATATATTTTTGTTATTTAACGTCGCCCACCGGGGGCACAATGGACCGTGTCGTGATCCTTGTCAAAAATAAAAATCGCAAGTATAATGGTGTCATTACGTACACTAAATTTGTGTATGGAAATCGCCCACCCGGAGACCTCCTCTCTCCCTGCTCTTGTCCGCGCTACTCCACACCCCCGTAAATCTGTCCGTCTGGACTTTTTTCAATACGTTACATAATGCGTGTATACACCGGTGTGTTACCTACGAGCGCACAGTGTGCGTGTGTGAATATCGTCCGTGATGGACACCTACACATCACACGCATCCACGATGACGAGCTCCGAAGAAAATATAATAAAAGGTTTTTTTTTTTTTTTTTATCTTTTCTTTTTCGGTTCGCGCTCTCCGTCGTCGTAGTATACATACAACGTTATATTTTAACACTCGCGTAACACATCCATAATAGTTTCGTCGACAAATAAGTCCGAAACGTTCTCGTGGCTCGAATTGCCACTCGTCTCGTTTCGTTCGGTGCTCGTCCGACGCGGCGCAGACACTGAAACCGTCGCCTAGTCTTGCGGTTGATACCCCCACGAACGTGAGTCCCTCCGTCGCACAGAACGCCCTTTAGTGTTGCGAATCAGAGACAGGAACTTAACCGAAAAGAACCGGTTCTGGACTCGGAAACTTTTAAATTGTAGGAACCGAAACCGAAACCAAATCCTTTATACTGACAAAGTACCGACCTTTTTAAACTGTAAAGGTTCATTTAGGTTCCAAGAAAAATAAAATAGTTTTGTTTAGAACATGACTTATTAGTTATCAATACTTTGTTTATAAATAATCAGGGATCCGTTCTCATCATAATATTTATGCCCAGAACCGTAGAAATTCGCATTCTGGATGGGTACATGCTTAAAATTATTTTACTTTTGAAGTGATTATTACATGTAAATGCAGCACATATTAGTATTGTTTGGAAACGCCTTTCGCAATATATACTATTGTTGCAATCAATATTATATTATCTTCGAAATAAAGCGATGCTAATAATAAAATGGACACACTGCTCGCTAGTGTAATATCAAACGATGTGTAAGCGAGACGTTCATCAATCGAAAATAATATCTTGGTTACTGTGATTTTCGATTTTATATTAATACCCCTGTTTTCGGTATATTTCATAGGGGGCCGGTAGCAATATATTGTAGAGCAATTTTTCTTTTACTACTATAATATTATTATTATAATGCACTTTAACAGGTGGGCAATGGTATATTCATTAGATTTTAATATTATACTGATAACAGGAAGATAGCCATCGTGTCAAGAGAGTTGGAAAAATCTGCTGAAAAAATCGGCACTAAAACAAACCCAAGTAAGACAGTGCTTATGGAATTAATTTATAGTGATTCAGATTCTCAGCAAAGAAAAGGGTTAACTTTTGAAAAAGTTGTAGAATTAAAATTCCTAGGTGCAACACTGAGCACCAATAACGATTGGTCTAATAAGATAAAAGTATTCACACAGACAAGTCAGAAAAAATCTTTAATGCACTTATGAAATTTCTGAACTCCAAAATGATATCGAGAAGATCCAAGATGAGACTACACATGTCAATTATAAGGCTCACCACGTTGACGTACGGATGTGAAGCTTGGACAAAAAAGACGGTTACAGAGAGGAAGCTAAGAACATTTGAAAGTACGGTATGTCGAAAAATATGCGGCCCTGTGTTTGTCACAAATCTAGGTATTTGGCGAAGTCAATGCAATAGTGAACTGCAATAACTAATGTATTTGGCTCCAGTAAACAACTTTATTAAAGGACAAAGAATCCAATGGTTTGGTCTTATATCTCAATAAGAGATGAAATCGACACTCTTCGGATGGCTTTCAAATGGAAACTTCAAGGAAAACGATTAAGAGGACCTCCCAGGAAAAGGCGGATTGATAGAGTGACAGAAGATCTAAAGGTAATAGATGTGGAAAATTGGCGTAAAATCGTGTAGAGATGAGTGGTGAGATATCGTAGCGATGGCCTAAACTCTCGGAGAGTAGTATAGCCAAAAGTAGAAGATAACAGGAACTGGTATCGAAGTTATCCGGTACCTTCATTTTTTTTCTAACAAAGAACCGGAGCCGAACCGGAATAAATATTTTGTTTTCAGATAACCGGTACCGGAATCTGATAACGATAAATTCAAACTGTTTCAGTCCAATGTATTTTATAAGGAATTTTCACTGGAATTTTCATTGTATAATACCATAGTACGATTATAGTATTACACGTTCGTTTCGCATTATTTTGCCAAATTTTTCAAAAGACTGTCTACAGAGTATAGCCAATGAGCGAAACTTATGTCGCCTAGTTCACTAGTTAAAAAATGCACTGTTCCAATCCCTGTTGCAAACGCATGATGATGGATCTCTGATGGTACGAAACACGTCTGTGAACTACGCGCGTACGGTGACATCATCGTCGTTCGTATTCACGGTTGGTCGATCGATTTAGTTGTACGTATATAGTTATGTACGTATACAGTTACGTATGTATCGTATACAATACGTACTTGAACGGTCTTCAAGCATGATCATCCGCGTTCGCTGCACGGAAAACGCCTCCTAGTTTTTATACTTTGCGTTACGCTTTCGTCGACTTCGACAGGACAACAGGAATTTACGTAATGCTGTACGGTGTTTAACACACGCGAGGTGTTTGATCAGAGATTTCCGTACGTTTCCAAAGCGTTCGGTAACAATATTTACGAATTTCGCTAATCGTTCGACAATTCGGTAAGAACTATGATCGTAACGAAAACAGATTCGGGACAACGATACTTCGGACACGGGTTAAAGTGAGGAAATGATGCAGCGGAACGGACGGATGAGTGTAAAAATCAAAAACACCGTTAACTTTCCGCGGAAAATGTAGTGACGTCGACGTTAGCGCGATTAATATGATATTTTAATCAAATAGACGTTATTTCAACAATTGAGGTTATGCGTGTTTTATTGCAGAGCAAGTTGATACGGATCGATCTTTTACAACATTAATTTGTTTAAACCGTACGTTTTGTCGACACGTCATAGGATTATCATGTGCTCGGCTAATGCACGGTTTAACGAACGCGGATTCGCCGGTTAGGTTAGGTTATTTGAAATGCGTTTCAGTGGCCATCGAGCGCGTGATAACACGTGATAAAATAAGCCACTATAGAACGGTCAAATTTCTAATATTATTGTACCGTGGATTCATATGATGCGAAGTTTTACCCGAACATACACTACCAGTTATCGTAACAGCAGTTGAACGTTCATTTTCAACACTAAAGCGCTTTGAATCATTGCTTCGTAATAAAACCGAAAATGAGCGTTTCACAGGAATTGTCCTTCTATCAATGTATTAAGAAGTGTCTCTACAGACGACGAATTGGATATAATGGCTCAAAAAATCAGAACATTTATGTAATAGACATTATATGAAAATATTAATGTATAGATTGTATAGTATTATAAAATATTCATCAGTTTACGAAAAAAAAAAAAAAAAAATCATCCAAGTCTTATGTATCAATCACGAACGAAAATCGTACTAAAATTGATTTTGACCACTCCGAAATAAAATCCTGACTACATGCTTGCGTGTACACACATTACATTCACGCAACATGTTCCTCTTAATCATAATCGCGATTATTTTTGGCGTCCAGTCCCGTTGGACGTCATTTAACATTCATTAAATCTGACCGCGCACGTTGTACACGATAACGGACGTTGTTGAACGCGTATACGAGAGATTTTTTTCACGAACACATCGAGGCGCGGTCCCGTCACGATGGTAAAATGTTTAGACATCGTTTTGATCGGTCTCTCGCGGACGCGCGGCACTCGAACCTCGGTCGTGGTCACTAGCACGGTCAACAGCAGCATACGGCCTTCGTACACGGTGCATTGTAAATGCGCGTACGGTTTTTTTACGAGCTCGTCAAACACACGTCAGACGATAACAATGGACGGCAACACGCGCGATTCGGCGCACACGTGTACGCGCGTATTATGAAATGTACTCGACGTGCAGGACCGGACTCGACGGGCAAAGGATGTGTACGCATCGGGCATTGTTATTAATATTCTAACGGTCGTCTTGGGCTCGAGCACTCGAACGGCTTTCTTCGGCGGAAGAGCTATATAGTGCCACGTATACCGCGTGTACCGCGATCGGTTTACGATCGTTCGCGCCAAGACGGCCGTCGACGGACGCGCCGCGGCAGATGCACGCAAGTGAAACACCGAAAACGCGCCGGGGACGGTTCCTGCGAAGGACCTCTCTCCCGCCGCGTTCAGCGTACTATTTATTATTATTATTGCTATTAGTATTGTTGCGTTATCACGTGATGCGCCGCTCGATTATCCTGTTTTCGGTACATACCGATCCCGAGTGCGTCGTCGCGTTCGAGTGGCTATTCACCGCGCGATCGTCGTCCGCACACCTGGACGGAGCCTGGCGAAGACCCTCGCATCTCACCACTCGGTCTGCACTCGACATGATCATTACGCACGTTTACCCGACATGATCGCGTCTTAATCGGCCAGGCGGAAGAGTCGTGCGAATCGTCCCGTGCCCGACGGGTTTCCATCCGCCGTCGACTTTGCGCCCCGGTCCCAGGTGTATCGGCCGCGTCCAAGAAGGTACCTACGACGCGTAGACGCAACTACAACGTACGTAAGAGGACGTGTTCAAAACCATCGGCATTCAGACCTAGAGTTTTCAATAGTTTTCAATGACGTAACAAATATTCGGTCATGTGTTTACTTATTTTTTCTTCGGGTTCCCATCGAACTGCTGTATAATATATTTGATTTCTGTCTGATCTATAATTAATATTGTTTACGCACAGCTCGGCAACAATTAATAAAATAACGTTTCGAAGCGCACAAAAAAAAAAATTAAATAAATAAAAATAAAACTATAATGATCTAACAAAAGAATACTGGTAAGACACGTAGGAGGAGACACTGGTTGAAAACAAACTTGGAAAAATCAAAACTTCAATTACCCTATTGAAATCCTCACTCTCGTAACCGGACACGAAGAAGTAGCTATTATAAGATCAATCGGTGTCGGACATTCTCGTTCAATACATCTACATATTATAACCATAAAAGAACATCTAACCAGTAAAATCTGAAACAGACAAATTACCATCAAACACATCGCGTACTGGAGTACCCCAAGTTCATCACATTCATATAAGTTCTAGAAAACTCGTACACGATAAAACAAGCACTTGAAGACGAAAACTCGGGGAAAATTTTCAATCATTTCACAGGCGTAGGTTTATAAAAACGAATTTAAGACAAATTATATAACCAATGACTCCAAACGTTCAATCCATAAAATCTTAAGATCGATGTGTACAAATGCTCGGCTAACGATCTCAACCTAATTACTTCAATAAATAAATAAACAAATAAATAATACTGTGCTGTCACAGCAGCGAGAGATCCGTTTTTGTTACACATAACGTACAATTAATTACATTTAGTATATAATATTAACACCATAATATTATAACAGCGTATAGTTTATTATGTTTAACGAAAACTATGTTAGAACTACAGAAATGTTCCATTCAAAACATAATTCTCGTTTATTCAGTACGCCTGAATTATATATCGTCACGGTACAGATTTAATCGTACATACAGAGTATACTGCTAGGATTCTAGATAATCAATAATGGCATATTACATTATTTATACATTACTTATAGTAAGGGTTAAGATCGCATAGGCAGAAACAAATAAAAAAAATGAAAAATAAATAAAATAAATTTCTAATGTTATCTCAACATCTAGTGGCCACCACGAACTGTCGAGCATACGTGATATAATGTACTATGAGAAAATGCGATGGTTTTAAGTATAAAAGATTATTACATGTATTGTTCGCGAACCCATAACGGTTTATTCTCGGAGGAAACAGATGTGGGAAAAATTAAATTTCGATCATGTCACTCATTTGCAAATAAAAGTATCGAACGCTAACTTGTTACTAATTATGCGCATATAAATTGTTTCATGTATAATACATAATATTGTAATTATATTTGATTCGTAAAGCAGAGATATATTGTCTATTATAAAGCGCGTGAGCGACAAACCGCTTTGTGTTTACGATCAAACGTTGACGGATCATAGCATATCATACATAATATAGAAACAAAAACTATATTAAAAAAATCACAATTTGCTGTCATTATTATACACGCATAGACATGTTCGATCACTTTTCATCGGTGACACGTTATTATTATTGCTGGTATATGCAGACGCGTGGTCAAGATTTTTAAAACAAGGGTGTTTAAATTATATATTTGAATACCGTTTCCGGGGGGGGGGGAGAGGAGAAAGGATTACACGTCCTCCATGGAATCATGAAACCAAATCAATACATGCGTATTATTTTCAATTACGAATATATATAAATATTTAAAACAAATTATTCTACTATACGTGTAAAATTATTTATAATTTGTAATATCGAATATCTAATCATACATTTCGCATTTCTATAGAAATCTAAAAAATTTAAAAATTCTTAGGTTTTTTGCTCATATACGACTAAGGCGGAGGAAAAAGTGTTCCAATACCCAAAACACCCTTTATTCTTCTGAGCTTATTCGTGAAATCGAATCATCTCACGGATATTTGTACTATTTTATTATCGTTGTACGTTTTTTCGGAAAACGACCGAAGTCTTTTACGACGTGTACACAGTGTTCTTTGCCGTAGAGAGTTGTTTCATGCACTTGAAATTTGATTGCATTTTCAAACGGAATGATATTGTTCTAATGAGGGTTTTAAATTGTCGACGGAGTATCCATTTGTGTCCGCGTTGCGAATGTGAAATAATTAAATATGAAACGATAAGAACTCTGTATGGCGTGATAAAATCGGATTGCGCCATAAAATCTTTTATCTCGGCATTAAATATTGCAACGTAGCGGATTGCATAACTCGAGTGATACGCGAGACTTGTCGATAGCGATCGCGTATTTAATAGGTTTAGACAATAAGGACAAATTCCCGATACCTCATTTATAACGAAAAAAAAAAATTTATAATAATAATAACAATTACAGATAAGCTGTGCTTAACACCCCACACGCATGCGCGATGTTTACAATAGGTACTTAACTTTTTGCTTTCTAATTATTAGCTTTATCGCACGCGCTATTTTCGAAATGATGACTAAATATGTAGACATTAATCCATTATAATGTTTCAAATGATTACATCGGCACGTTTTATTTATCATTTACAAACAAATTAATGTATTTAACTGTGAGAAATTCAAAAATGTATACTTTTTTCTACTCAAATGTTCGTTTTGTATAAAAACTTGATGATCCTAAAAAAAAAGAAGATCCTTTTGTTATTTTCAATTGATTCACTCGCTCATTTTTCTATAAAAAAAAAAATAACTAAATAAATAAAAAATTGACAAAGAAACATGGATTAAATAATAATTATAGAAGTTTAGTTGATATTTATATAAAGACATGTATTGCATATAGTATCTTAATCCAAAATATATTACAGCTTGATCATGGGTGTTAGAAATGGATATGTGTCAGGAGACAAAGTTAGGTGGAAGGCAGACCAGGATTCGGTTCATGCTCTTCTTTAGGGTTTTGAGAAGAATAGGAAGGAAATCAGACATGGGCATTTTTAGTGAAAACAGAACGATTATGTTTTCGGTGGGTGGAGATGGCCAGCAGATTAAAAGCTTACAGTTGGTTACAAGTCGTCATTGTACGACTATTACCGACACTGCCGTCAAGTATACGGAGTTTCGCAGAAGCAAATAAACAGTTGTTGCGACATGAAATCCAACGACTGTATAAGTCATATTAATGCAGCGCGTTGTATATTTTAATTATTATAGTTATTTATTTTTTAGTATCTCCGCTGTCTATTTTTTTTCTGCTCAACTTCCCCGGCGTACTGCATCGCCTTCGATGGGAAATAAAAGTTCCGCACATTTTTCCACTCGCAAACGAACACAGTGAAAACATTGTTCTATTTTTTTTGTTAAACTCACCTTACTCTCAACGATAAAAAAAAAACGGTACCTGACACTGTTGGTTATTAGTCGACTTTGAATCAATCAGTGTCGATTTCGAGAATACAATTAATTGTTACGGTACACAAACGCTTTGGTTTACAGTCACAGTTTCGTTTATGACGGCCCTCGCGAAACGTGAAAGGTTTCTGTTCCGGAACCGGTTCTCATTTAGTCCCTGAACCGCCTGAACCATGCATACGAGATACAAAACGGTACAGCACAGTTGCGGTCAAGAGTCCATCCATAAGAGGGAAAGGGGTGAATTTTTATAATTAATTTTCCTCACCAGTGTGTATGAAATCGATTGAAATATATTTTCGACCGTAGCAATCAGGTCTAAATCGTCTAAAGACAATCGGCTACGGGTTGGTTATCGTGTACACACCGTGACATTCAAGTGGTCGCGCTACGCGTAAACCATGGTTCGTGTAATCTTTTATCAGTATCGTTTTGACTTATATTTTTTTTGTCGGAGTGGACCGAGACCGAACCACCGATCCGAACTAACAAATTTCGGACTGTAATAGCTAATGGGCCGGACTGGATCGCACAGAACCTGTTCCGATTTTTTTTTCTACTGGACTCAACCGAAAATATAATATAAGATGATCGAGCGGACAAATTATATTTCTACGTATATTGTTACCGGGTCGTGGTCTAAAATAATAAATACCTACTATAGTGCCATAAAGCGTACATTTGTTGTTTTTTGAATTGTGTCACATAATAAGTAATTGGTATAGATTTTAAACTGCTCAACTTGCAAAAATGTCTGATAATATGATAATCTGATAATATGTAGTACCTACGTAGAAAATTACATACTACACTGTATATAAATATAAATTCTGTCGAACGGCTCGGTGTAGTAAATGTAACAAGCTCGCACCATAACGAAGAAAATAATATTATTGCAACCGTTGTTCTTGAAAATATTTTCGATAATAATTATTCATAGGTACCGTAAAAAGCCCTTACATATAATAACTTCATAAAACAACGGCGCAGGGGTAAAATATCGATTTCCGTGATGATATAAGTGTTATTAATTCTATAAGAAATGTCTTAAACATTTAAAATCATTGTTCAATGGATTTTAAACGATCCATAACCGTTTAACCGGTACCGGCCGGTTCGGACCGAACTGAAATGATAAGAGTTTAAATCGGAACCAGATCGAAATATTTCATAAAAATCATGGAGTCGGACCGAACCAACCCTTCAACTATTTTTATATGTTAAGACCGGACCATGCAGACCACTAAATCGTGGTATGCGCACCGTGAACAAATACTTGCTACACAACACAAAACACGGTGTAGGTAAAACGAAAATGTTAACCGGTCGCGAGAGGCAAGCCGAGGGAAGGTAGGTATGGTGCCGTGTACGAAACTAGGACGGACAGTACGTGACCTCAACGCCTGTAAACGAATACGCGGTGACCTTTACACGCGTGACAGTTATTGAAATCTCGACGGTTCGAAATGCATCGGATGGACGTTTCCGACATGTCCACGGGGTAAACGATTGATTTTCGAACTTTGTACGCATGCGAAACATTCTCGACGAACCGAGTATCCAGTTTTCTCAGCCGACGAAGGCTTTCGAGAATCCGAGAGACGTTCATTCGGCGTTTGTCTTTTCACGCTCGTCTGGACTACTCGGTTCACCAACAACAGTTAATGGTTATTGACATTTTATGTCTTTTCTTTGGCACATAGAATCGAAAAGCGTTACCGAAAAAGCGTTACATATCATTCCTTAGCAAGACCCCTTAGCAATCGTCTCCTAGAAACATTGTAATATTTATATATTTAAATAATAAAAAAGAGAAAATAATTGAATACAGTGGCGTCTATCTTATGATTTGTAAGTAATCGAAAAGCGTTACATATCATTCCTTAGCAACACCCCTTAGCAACCGTCTCCTAGCAACATTTTAATCTTTATATATTTTTATAATATTTATAATATATTTATATTATAGTATATATAGTTATAAAATAAAATAATTGTATACTATTATTACTAATAGCAATCGTGTCTTTATTTTTTATCAATTACCCTATAAACATAATCTATATATAGTTATGTACTACATATGATGACAAGGACGGCAAAGACATAAAATGTGGTACTTCATTGCAGACTTGTATGCAATATGGAATTTAAGATTGTACCAGGGTTTTCATTTTATTTGAATCGTGATTCGACCGCTGGGAGCAAGGGATTGGAACAAAGCACGAGGTTCGCGGTGAAATCGCGTTTTTACACGAAATAATAATTGTGTTCGGTAAACATCTCTAGCCCTGTGACTTATAAACGTTGGTCTGAAGTAAACGCGATGCGTTATTGAAACGTTTTATACACGTGCATGTAAAGAAAAAAAAATCATCTAGTAGATATCGTTGGATTAATTTTTGTTTAAATATTTAATGTTTAAAGATGACTGAATTGTATTTTCAGACGCACAACGAACTTATATAGATAACGCGTGGTAATAAATTTACAATATTAATCCATTAGACGTTGGTTGAGTTGGTTAACGCTAGTTGTTTCGTTGTACGTACATCGTAGTACGCACATGCACATGGGTACCATACATACAATAATCGAGATTCTATAGACAACGTGCACTCGCGTTACAAAGCGAAACAACGGAAGCTGCAGAAAAACCGACGACATTTCAATCGGCTAGCGCTCGCAATTTAACGCATTATTCTGTAGACGATCCGATTTGTGCACGTCCGTGGTCAGCAGGACACGGTTTCATATCTATTTAAACGAGCTGAACGCTTCATGGGTGATGTTTTTTCAGCACGTTAATCCCGTTAAACGCAAGTAACGCTTCCGAAAGAACACGTTTTTTCACCAATCAAGACGTTGAAATCCACTGCGATTAGTGTCGAACGCAGTTTGTTTCGGGAAATGCAATTTTCCCGTGTGCTATCCGTAGTTCCGATATTTACGTGTTGTTGCGTACTCGGTATATTTTTACAACGCCCAGCTATACTTTGATTTTCGGATTATCGCTCGGATATTTCAATATAAAATCGATGCGAGCTACTGTTGGGAGGAACGGAAATCGATCGCGAGCACGTGGGTAGCAATCCTATCCGTGCGAAACGAACCGAACAGAGGCGCGATGAAAACGAATGTTTTCATCCGACTTTCGTTTTAACAACTGGTTCTTTCGACAATCGTCAAGGATCCGCTGCGGATAAGAAGACAAAAAACCAATACTATCTCGTCGAACAGAAACGGTTTTGCGACGAACGTTTCACGGGGTCCGTTCCTTGACAGAAAATAAAAAACTAACGAACGTCACGTGGAGATTTCCGTCGAACAGTGACGTGGGCGAGCGTGCACCACGAAACGAGACGTGCGAACGCCGGTGACCGGAAATCGGGATTTCGAAAATGCCGGCCGCCGCGTCCGACAACGTCGCATCGCCGCGGGCACGCGAAGGAACAGCGGTGATATTATTTTTACGATTCGCGTGCAGGGGTACGTACGGCGGCGGCCATCTCGTGTTGATTAATTACTATCCGACGCTCCGCGGAGCGCCTATTGTTTCCGCGGCCGTACGCCGCATTATGTTATTCTAATCATTATTATTGGTGTTGACGGACGCGCGTGTCGCAAACGCGTGCGCGCGTCAACCGTATTGGAAACGTATCAGGCACCGCGCCGTACCGGACGGAAAGCACAAAAGCCGTTGGGTACGAGCCGATAACGAGAGAAGCGAAAATGAAATGATCAAAACCCGAAGAGCACCTCGCGACGACTCGTTACCGTTACCGCTGCCGGCAGGTATTTACCGCCGTCGTTCGACACACACACACACACACACACACACATGGGTACGCGCACGCGGCGTGTAAGCCGTGCACCGAAAACGTAATCGCGGTGCGTGTGTGTCGGTGTTATCGATCAAACGGGTCGAAGGACGAGCGCGGCAGGAGAAGGCGGCGGAGCACTCGCCTAAACGCACGTGCATTGTACGCCAACAGATAAATGTACACATTTGTTGTACACAACAAACGTACAATATATAGATACAATAAATACATTACCTTGTGCGTAATGTACGCGTGTGTAGGCACGGGCTTAAATTTTTTGTGCGAACGCATTACATAACTTCTGCCCCGCGAATCGAACGCATATGTTTGAACTTGACACATCGCTGGTGTCTGTGCGCGGTCAGAGTTTTCAGGTAAAACTACTACTTTTAGATTTCCTTAATGATCACGGCTAAAGGTGCCCCTAGGAAGGTTGTAATGTGTTCTTTTGGAAAATGTATCGGATCTCACTCGAAAAACGCTCAAGGATACGCGGAGTTTAATGTCCTTTTATTTATTGTGTGTGTGTGTTGTGTGAGTTTGCTGACCAACTAAATTAAATGTTAGGTACCATCCACATTTTAGTGATGATACAACAGATACCTGAACCATACGGCTACTTATACTCGTATATATATATATATTAGGTATTATTATAATACGTAGTCACAAGTTAACTTATTTTCTCGAGTTCTATGATCAACCCGGAACGTCTCGTGAAGCTCAAAAACATCAAGGCATGATATTATCCGGAAATAATACCTAACTTATTTTAAATATTCTGTAAAACTTGTTCTTGAATAACCTACGAATTTCTCGACTTTCCAATTATGGTATACTACGAGCAGTCGGAATAATTAGTTCTGTTTAAGATTTTAAGATTCTGTTTTTTTTTCATGCTGCATTAATTTAAGTTTGAAATCATATCAAAAATATACAAGTATTCATATTTTAAAATTGTCTTTTGTTTTTCGACAGTTAAAATATCGTTATTATTAATCGATAATTTGAAATTATTGAAAATTGATAGGACGGTAAACTTTTCTTGTGACTCTGTAATATCTTAATAACAATTATAGTAGTAAATTTAAAAGAAAACTGAATATTTATTATACCATTTTTCAAAAATCAACAATAGTAGGCAAACTATATTTGTAAATCGAATGACTGATTTAGTTCATAACGGTTATGAGAATATTGAAATTAGGTTTGTACGTTATTATTTGACTTAAATACATCGAAATAAAATATGATTAACTTCACGAACGTTAAGAATTATCGATTCGAATTTTACATGAAATATTATAGCATAATTTTACTTTGCTATGGAAAACGCATTTAAAAAATTAGTGAACCCTCCATAACCTTTGTACAATTCAATAGGTGATGGCTATTGCCTATTACAATAGCTATTATTTCTAACAATGAGCATAATAAAATACCCCATTTTTTTCATTATTGAATGTACGAGGGAGGAACGTAGATAATGGTAAAAACCAGCAAATGTATAAAACATTTTTGGAATCTGCTGCTGCACCCATCGATAAAATCAAACAAACAAAAAATATATAATATATTCAATAAAAACGAATTCAAACTGCATAGCGCAAACAATAGTTTACTATAAAATTAATAATAAAATAATAAAAAATTAAATTAAAAATTTATAAATGACTAATATTAGTAAAAAAATAATAATAAAAAAAAATAAATAGTTTAACTATAGAAATAAATAAATAAATAAAAGCTTAGCTTAGAGTATTATTATACTTGTAAAATACGACCGGTTTCGAAATAAAAATTTATCATCAAGTATATAAAAAGTTAATAAAATTGGGATAAATTATGAAAAAATAAAATCACAACCGAATTTGAAAAAATAAAGGAAGGAATACATTAAGAAATATTAGTAATTTTTATTCATTATATTATTTTTTGTCTATATAAAATTAATTCTAATTTCTTTTGAAAGTATATTGGCTATTATTTCTATTCAACAATGTAAATTTGTTTAGTATTTTATATTCATTTTAAAAATTTGATTTCACCCAATTCATTCGTATATTAGGTATTACACTTATTAATCTTGTGTACGATATTTATTATTCGTCACGACAACATTAATAAAAAATAGGAACATAACCACGTTTTGTGTTCAACTTAATTATTATGTACTATTTGTAAACATTTTTCGGTTTTAGAACGTAATGTGAATACTACCAAAAATCAAAATCACTTAATTCCTTAATTCATGAATATCGAAAAATCAATTCACAATAGCCCCATACATGCTATCGTTGTAGTAATACTCCATTACAAAATATTCCATAATCTTTTCTCTAAACCATCCTAATCCTCTTATGAACTATTTATTTGTTCTGTATCTTATACGTCGCTAAAATCGTCGTATCCATTAACATTACGAGCATACAGCTGTACAGTTAGAGGCATGTATGATTTGCGTTCATTTTCATGAATAGAAAATAATTCGAGATACCGTGGTTTAACTGCATTCCCTGCAATCGGTGATATCACGATGCTCGTATAATTGTTTCGGCTATAGTTTATACTACTACTTTTTATATTCTATAACGTTATAGATCGTTTTATCGTACGTTCATAATAACTTATTTTAACTTCAATAAATTTGCTGCTTCGTAATGATAAAAAATAAACAATTATCCTTCTTCCACTCGCACCACTTTAAGTCTCATTTCCGATCTTTACCGCGTTTGTAAGTATACTGAACGATCGCGGAGTACTGGTTCGAAAAACATCCAGTCGTGACCTCATGGAAGGCGTTTTAACCCGAGAATACATAATGCTATCTGATAAGAAATGCACGTGCAATTTAGAAGAGCGACCAATCTGCCGTCCTAGCAAGCAGGTGAAGGTTGAAAAACCGTGGAAATCTGCATTGCGTACTCGGGGGCGATTCGGATTTTTCGTCTTTTGTGGAATCGGTACGTGTAACTGTCAGCACGGGAGGAAAAAACGCGGTTAATCACCCTATAAACGTGACCACAACCGCAAACGTCGACTGCGACGGCGGCGAAACCCGATACGCGTTCGTCGATCGCTGCGTAATAATAATAATAATAATAACTATAATCGTGCGACGATTTATGCGTTATAAATTATCCCGTGTACTATTATTATTATTATTTTTTTTTTTTCCAAAAATCTTTTCGTTTCCGTCAGTTTTCCCCTCGTTCGCGGTACGAAATAAAATACATACGTACAACACTGACGGACTTGTTCGCGTCAATACGTCGAAACAACGGTCGTCGTGTCCACCGTTTGGGGTAACCAAGCGGTAAAATAATATGTTTGGTCAATGGAGCTTAAAAGGCATTTCACGTGCCCGCGCGTGTGAGTGCCCTGGCCATTCCCTAGCCAACCTGCATTTTTATTTGATCGATAACGTCAGCACACACACACACACACACACACATGCCAAATGCCCCGCGTCAAAAAATAAAATGTGCCCATTTGTACGCACATATACACGTCGTGCACATTATACCGATTTGAATAAAAATAATGCTTTGCCCGTCGGACTATTGTTGAGGCGACGGCGCGGTTGACACACGACTCGTTGGTACGGGCGGCGGCGTACAAAAGGAGATTGCGATCGGTCGGGGGGAAAAAAAAAAAAAAAAAGGGAAAAACTACGAACGGACAGTTTTGTTCGTGAATCCGCATGCGAATTCAAACGGTTCCGAACCTAACACGGTTCACGTGTTAAGTCGGTGCTATACGACGAGTCCAATACTTTCAAACGTTGGGCCGCGCCAAGATAGGTTCGTCACATCTTGTCGCAATAATCCATACTTCGAGCGACAAATGTTTGTGTTGCAACGACTCCCGCTGAAAGTCATTGTATTTCCGACCCGCATCAAAGGTTTACGCAGTATTTGAGTATTTCATGAAATTTCAAACCGTGAAATATTTCAGTATTACAATATATTTTTTTTTTTTAAATAAGTTTTATTTTAACGTATACATGTCATAACTACCTTCACAGTTTTATAATATTTAAGAAACAATCACTCATCAGTGATGGTTTTCTTTGGTGTCATACGTTTAAAATTATATTCAATATTCTTTTTTGATCGTCCAAAAAACATACCAAAAACCTCATGATCCAATTTATAAATTTATGAAAAAAAGTTTCGCTATAACGCTATAAATAGTCGAAAATAAGACCTAATATAATAATAATACGTCGACCGTAGTACTCATTCGGTTAAAATCAATGATTACACCTAGAACTGGAACTTTTATATTATATAATTGATAATCGATAAATAACCATCATCAATACTTGTATTAGAAAAACTTCAATGTTTCACGTTTTTGTTTTGCAACCGCTCCGCCCCATGGCTTCCGTTTTGGGTTCCGGGTTGAGGGTCGTTTCGCGATGTTCGCGTCGTTTCCTGTACGCGCGACGATATCGCATCGTCGTTTGTTTCTCCTGGGGTCGACTTCGCCGCTCGCAGACGAGTCTCACGACCACCCCCGTGGGTCGCCCGGGGCCGTAAATCCCGGAGCGGCGTCTGGAAGCACGCGTGGTCGTTTGTCGTTCCGGTCGCGAAAACGCGTCGCGACAAAGCCCGAGGGGTGAAGAATCTCTCCGCGGTTTCCACCGGTACCGACAAGATGTTGCGGTCGATGGTACGATCCCGTTGTACACGTGTGCGCGTGCGGTTTCGGAGGAAATTATTTTACGGACGTTTGAATGGCCCTGCGGTTAATGTTGAATGGGGAATCAACTTTTTTTAATACAATATTATAATCAATATGCATTATGAATTGAAATGTAAAAATTATAAGTAAACAATGCATCGTTTTTGAAGCATACAACATTTATCGAATTTAAATTATAAAACAAAGTCAATTTTGCGAGGTGTTTTTAGCAAGTTTGTAGTTCGTAGTAAGTTAAGTTACCACGATATTATAAAAATAATAGTTACTATCAACAATACCAAATAATACATAAAAGTTATTTTTACATGTTGAGGTTTCATTGGGCGTTTTTGGAGTTTTTGGAATACAATATTTGAATTTAAAATTCAATTTTTTTTAAGAATTTTATACGCTCAATGAATTTACTTATAAACACCCCAAACTATTCATATGGTATTAACGACCAATAGTTTTGCTGCAACTTAATGACATTTTGTTTGCGATTAATTGTACACAAAATGTCACTTGTTTCATAATAATCGAAAACATTTGGCGCGTTGTTGCATAACTTTTAAGGAATAAAATAATTGTTATGACGGCTATTGCTTAGGGTTTACCGTTTTTGTTGAGCATCAAACTCCTATCCCCCGTTAAGGAGCACACATAATAGGTAAACCTTTCGGAATATTTTGTTTGGTCGATTAAAGAAAGTTAGGGAACACGTCCGTATACGAAATCATTGATCATAAATACTGGTATACATTTAATTGATTAATGAAATAAATAGAAAGCACACGTGGCGGAGAGCCGTCGGGCCGAAGTGTCTTATAAATAATATAAATAATATGTTGCAAATGTGATGAAATGGTACTGCGGTGCGTGACTTTCGACGTAATACGATGTGCGATGCACGTTACGTGAGATCGCGTTTTAAGTACGCGGACCATTGTAATGTTCTCGCGGGAAGATCGGAACGGAAACGGCCGCGGTGACGTTGATTCGGGTCGGGAAATAACGGAAACGGGAGATGAAAACTTTCGCCAAACGCCCCGGACCCTATTAACGGCAGCGATATCGAGTAATAAATTAAATCGAGAGAGAGAGAGAGAGAGAGAGAGAGAGAGACGCGCTAGTGATCATAACCCGTATGCAGTGCACGTCTTTAACAAGTCGGGTGCGTTGATATATTAACGGGGAACGCGTCGGAAGGGGGGCGATTTACATATCCTCTCTGCACGAATGTGTACGTACCGCGCGTTACAGCCTGAGAACCGTAGGACGTACCGGCGATATTATTCGGAATTCCGGTTTTTGGCCGAAAAACGTTCGAGCACGCATTATAACAATATGAATACGCAGGTATTGCGCACGGTAGAGAGGAGTGTAAGAGTCCACCACATCGTCGTCGTCATCGTCGTGGTCGTGGTCGTCCGTCGGAGGCGATATCGGCTTTTATTGTGAAAAACTGCCGTTTCGCTCGAAAACCATCTGGTCATACCCGCGCGAATAACATACTATGCATAAAGGTCATACATATAACCTCTCGCGTACAGGTTATAGGTCAACGGCATTGTGCCGCGGTGACGGCGGCGGCGTTTCCCTCCTCAGCTGCACACGGTAGTTCTTTTTTTTTTTCTCTCTTTATTTTTTTCGGGGGTTTCCTACCGGCACCGGCCAGTCGTCCGCGTGTGTGCGTGTGTATTATTTGAATAAACAGCCGCATTTGAATAATATAATATATACATGTTCCATGAAAACGTGCGGCCGAATTTAACGTATATTATTTTTTGGGGTGTAATGTTCCCCATTAGCAGATTTTTTTCGCCTTTCCCCCAGAGGCACTAAAAACTCATATCTCTATCTCTCTCTTTCTACAATTGACGTCGCACTCTTTAACGCATTGTTGCCGCTGCAGGCTGTGCCGTGTACTATTGCATCCGGCCCTTTTTTTCTCTCTTCCTCCCGGAATCGATGTGCGTCCGTTTCCCACAGCCGCGGAATTGTCACCCGGAACGACGGTGCCGGCGATCTGACCACGGACCGCCGCCCGAACCTGCAGCTGACACGGGCCCGGGTACGTAGGTACGAGTGTTCCGTTCACGAAATACGACGTAACGCATCATCGTCACGAAGGCGAAAGAGTTGCAGGATGTCGTCCTTTGGACGCTTCATCGCGAGAGAACGAAAGACGACAAGGGATTTCCGCCGAACGCGATATTGTACACGTATTCGTTCGATAGATGACGGAAACCGACGCCGCGCGCTGCGCATTGTTATTATGTTAACGGTATGTTTTCAAAACACCCGTCGTTCAAATACCAATATCGACTGCGAACGTACAACAATATTTACCATTCACGATAGATAAATGGAAAATAGGTTTCAGTTTCGGATCTTATAGCCATGACTTTTCTGTCATTTGGTGTTCTACGAAAATAGATGTCGGACTCTTGAAAATATTATTCCTTTTAAATTTCTTTAATGTCGACACAAACTCTAAATCCAACATTAACGTTGCAGTTTTGTGTTTTCGATATGTTGTACGTCTTATCGACAAAGGCAACCAAACATTAATTGAAATCGTCTTGAGAGTTTAGAATTTACAACGATTGACTGTATACAATAATTGTATATATCGTTAACTATTTATGATTACCGAAATAATAATTCTGAACGAGTAAACGTGGTATTATATTACGTATATTAGTTTGAATAAGTATAAGTCTTATGTAGTGTATAATAATTAATAACTATAATTTGTTTCGTTAATAACATTGGTAGTGTTGTGTGATCTTTTTTTTTATATTTATATAAGAAACATATTATATTATTTAAAAACATTAGACGTTCGATTTTGTGTTATTTTTCAACGGAAAAGTCGAACAAGTGAATGAAAACATTTTAATAAAATAATTACTACGCCACTTCAGAAACATTATACCTGTCATTTTACGATGTCCGCTTGTCTTGAACATTAATGTTTAATTTATTCATAATATTAAAATAAACAATCGAAGTTCTTTATAGAGTAAAAAAAACTAATAAGAAATTTCATAATGGACTATTATAGTATAATCATATACTTACTATAATTATATTATATTCGTAGTTAACAGATTTGATTTTTTTAATGTTTATGTATACAACGTAAACAAATATTAGTGAAATTAATACGGTCTTCTAATAGTAATATAGCATTTATTCCAAACCCGATTGATATCAATCAAAATCGGCAATCAGTTCATTGTTTATCATTAATTAATTTATTAATTAATTCGTCGTTCATTTACTATTATTTACCATTATTAATTAAATGTAATTTAAATTTTGCCATAGCAAACGGTTTTGAATTGATTTTAAAAATGCGAATTTACAATATTAATCTTAGTCATATAAATTTCAATGCGAAACGTAAATTAATGTCAAAATGTTTTTAAAATATTGAGTTGGTTATCGAGTACTTTCAATAAGACTGTATAACTGATTTCACTGCGGGCGTTTGATTTCCTCAGAATCCAGAAGACAAAAAGAAAAAAAAATATGTTAACATATAATAATAAATGTTTAATTTTGTGTTATTCAATACTGACGCAGTTGCTTCCAGACTACTAGTTTTTAATGAAGCTATGAGACCTCCACAGGGAATTGCAGTAACATGTGGTTGAAATAAATTAGTGACTAAACACAGTGATGAGAAAAAAGCAAAAATTAATAAAATATACTATGACACACGGAAGGAATGAATATGTTTTGATCCCTATAAATTACCACAAAAATTCTCATTATGTGTATATGATTATAAAAACTAGTATTTTTTAAATATTATGAAAATAACAACAAAAAAAACCAAAAGCAAAATCAATTTTAACTTCCCAACTCTAAATAATTTGTATATCATAACTATACATTTTTTAAATAAACTGTGATAGGTTTAATTATTTTTAGTATCTGTCGTCAAATAAATGAAATACACACGGGATTATTTAAACAATTAACATTATTTATTTAGTTATCATTAACTAAAACGTTACTGACGAAACATTTTATAAGTGCATCTAATAGTTTCATCAAGTTTTGACTTGGGCATTGACTACAGTCAATTTGGGTACAAAAATCAAGACAAACTACGAGACTCGGTTAGCTGGTATATTGCGTTACGCAGATGTTTTTTAGATTTTATTTCTTGTATTCGTGGAAACCAAAAAAGAAGTTTTGACAAGACAATGATATTTTTCCTCTGCTTAGTGCTCCGATGCCAAATTCATACGGTACTAAGTGTTCGTTCTGTCCCACTTTTTTCCGAAAACCGTTTTCCGATGACAATCTTCGTCTTCGGGTCCTCGTACCGATCGTGATGCAATATTGTTACTGTTGACGTCCCGCATACCGTCGGCCAACCGAAATGAAACCAAAACCGCAAAGAAACCAATCGGTTTCGTAACGCAATACGATTCGCGATCGTTGCTTTTGTTTTTGTGCGACTAAGGGTATCGGAATTCTCGACTTTCTGCTGCCGATTTCGAAAACGTAGCGTTCGAGAAAAACGTTGAAAACGTTAACAGTTCTCCCGGGCACGAGACCGACAGTCTAAAATCATGCGTTCCGTCCGACGGGCGGGTCCGTAACGCGGAGGTCGCGCTGCGTTACGTGTTTCAGTGTAACATTTTCCAAACGCACAGTTTGTATTTTCCGACCCGTGCCCCTGGGAGATATCATACGAACATGCGTCGGGGGATGGGGTGTGGGAGGAAGAAGAGAGAGATTTTCGTCTTGCAGAGGGTCCGTTACGAGGAGGATTCTTCGTCTGCGATGGGTCGTGCGTTCACGCTTGTAGCACGGAGGAGACCGTACGACCGACGGACAACCGACTGTCGGTGCGTGAACTAGCGTTATGCGCGTCCGTCGTGTAGAACAGATGCGTGTGCACGGATGGACGGGACACTCTCACGGTATAAAATACACACGCGCGCACACACATACACGTTTGTGTAAACAACGGTGTGTTGCGTAACAGTATACACTTTGTGTAATGGTACTAATAATAAATATCGGACCCGACAAAAAAGGGACAAAGTTTTCTGTTGCGTCTTTAAACATCGTGTACACTTAATATTTTATGTGTGTATGTGTGTCTGTGTGTCTGTGTGTTTATTATGTGTGTTTTATGTGCTTAGTGTCGTCTTTTTTTTTTTTTTCCCAGAACGTGAAAAAATAAAATAAAATACGGTCCACTCGAAACGGAAGCGCATTTTTGTACACTTTATTATTACTACGGCATGTGTGTGTGTGTGTGTGTGTGTGCGTATGTCTATAAAATAAGAACGGTAAATACAAATGTATATATATATGAAAGAAAAAAAATCTCACCGCGGACATTACGGAAAAGGGATCGGACTGCGAAGGTTTGTTTGTTCGACGACAACAGTTTTATGCGCACAAAATCTGTCGTCCGCGTGTATAAACATCATATTATACCAATACACTCGTCCGTGCATTGTGTACGCACATAATATTGACCCCGCGTTGACCGGATCGGTGTCCTTTTTTCTTTTTTTTTTCTACTACGATTTTTATTTAAATTTTTTTTTACTACGATTTTTTTCTCCTCGCGTGTATGTGTAAACAAATGGGGGGACCTGCACACATGCGTCCTGCACGTTTGTGTACGGCGAAGCATTAAATGACGTTTAAACGTCGTTTATAATACGCACCACCACCCTCGGAATGATAAAAGTACTAGTATATATATAAAAAAAAACCCAAAAAAATCACCCGAAATCATTTTTTCGAACGTGCACTTGTAGATCGCATAACAATAATAATATACTTGTATATTATATTTTATTATACGTATATATATATGTATTTCCCGTCGTCCGCTTTATCCGGCAAACATCATACGCTGCGAACGAAGCTATTGATCTGCGTGTACATCATTTGAATTCTGTTGCGCGTCTCACAGGTTATTATTATTAACGAAATTTTACGCGTGTTTTTGTTTTTCCGTCGCATCCACGCGCGCTTGCTGAGTGTAGAAATTCTCGGCATTTTCGTCCGCTCGCAAAATATATAACAAATACTTTACCTACGCGTTGAGTTACATTTTTTTAATGAAACAAGATCAGCAGTCGAAATAGAATTCCGGAAGTTTTCAATTTGCTTGGTTCGTGTACAGTATTTTAAATCGAGCTTCGCTCCCGTCACCGTTAAAACGAGCAGTGCTCTAGAATTGTCTGCCACCTGACTCTACTCTCGAATTCTCTCTGTGCCTTTTTTCCGTTATTTATTTATTTATTTTTTAATTGTTCGAATTGTATCCTATAGTAATTGTGGTGCTCAACCTGCGGTTCGCACGACACAATTAGACTATATGGCCCATTACAATTTTTTTTTTTTTAAAAGAAAAGCAAAATGATTGTAAAATATGATTTTCTATTAATTTATTAATTTTATTTCCAGAAAAAACTATAGATTTTACGATTCAATATCGACATGATCCGTGCACTAAAAAAACCGTACTGATCAAATTAATTTTTGATTAATGTGCCCACAGCGTGTACTTCATCTGTAATCTTTTCATTTACCAATAAAATTTATGAAAGTCCTTCGTGTATATTGTATTCTTACTGTGTGTAACAAAATTATATTATTAGATTAATATTGATATTTTTCGTGTTTTTGTGTAAAAATGGTTAGGCATCATTACTACAGATAGAAGATATTTTTTAATATTTTTTTTTTTTTTTGCGCGAATCGTCTCCGATAATAGAAAAATGATTGTCAATCATACTCGTGTTTGTACCCCGTCTAAAAAGTTCATGACAACTCTTGATGTAGCATGTATACGGCGAAGCTCGCATATAAAGGACCCTGAATAAACTAAAAATCTGTTCATGAGGGAAATCGTGTCCAGTTTCCGTTAGAAATTATATCAATGAATAACACCAGAAACTTGTTTTAAACGGAATACTAATCTAGTTCCATTTGCGATTCCGTTGCTGGATATATGATAAAAGTATTCCAGTTTCTTGTTAATAATATCTACTGTAAAGCTTAGGTGTATATAATCGGTGAAAAATATAAAAAAAATTAATAACAATAATTGTAGACGAGATGTATTTTTGTTGTTGCAGCAGCCCTTTTGATTTGGGTCTGCAGGTACAAGTAATACGCATTATTGACACTTATATACCGTTAATAGCTGATCCACTTTCCACCTTCCATCCACGAATCGAAAAAATAATTGGAAAATAAAAACACACCTGGTTATTACGAAAAATAATCGAAGGAATAAGGGAAAAAACGATAATAGTAAAAAAAAAGGAAAAAATCTAAAACTAAATCGCTTGTCATTTGTTTTTAAAAGTAAATTAATATTTTTTTATTCACTTTATCAAAAATTAGTTGTATTATGACAACAAACTTTTTTTTAAATTAAATACTTCGTACTTTAACTTTTTGTTTATTGAGTTCTGAAACTTAAAAATTGCAGTACTAAACAGTTTAGTTTAAATGTTGACTACTATTGTTTTACTCCGAAGCTCTTCAATCGTCATTATTATTTATTCAACAAAATAATAACAAATTTAATTAAAATTAAAAATTATTAAATGGTTAATACTCGTGAATTAATATAAAAATAAACAACCAAGCAGTTTATACACACAAATACATAAATAAAAGCTTAGTCTGAAGTATTATTATATTTGTTAAGTACGAAGACATATATATATATATAAATATATATATATGTATTCTTTACGTATTAAAATAAATTATCTTTATGTAAAACATGTTTTACATAAAGATAATTTATTTTAATTGCAAGAAATTTTTTTCATCGTATTCCTTACTTTATTTTTCATATTTAGTTGTAATTTTATTAAATTTGTACACACGTGATGATGAATTTTTAATCCGAAACCGGTCGTACTTTACAAATATAACAATACTAAACTTTTATTTATTTCAAATCTGTTTACATATTTATGTGTGGTTTATGCAATGCTAAGATCAACAACGGCTAACCTAACCACGGGTCCGTTAAGGACGACATTGTTGTTAAAAAAATGATTCACGTGGTAGAATAACGTGTGCGCGTTCGACGTTCGTGCTGCAATCGTGACCGCATAGGACTTTAGGGTGGCAAAAGTTGTCGAAAGCTTGCCAAGACGACGCCGTCGCAATATAACAGCACGTCGGAGGTGCACGGGTCCTCTAAGTACCCTTTAGTTGATCCATCGATCAACAGCGCTGCGCAGTGGACGCGTGTCCAGCAGGTAAACGTCAACGGGACTCGGTACGCGCGTTTCTTCACGACCCGCGCACGGTAACGATTGACGAACCGTCTCACTGACCGTGTTTCTCCACGAACATTTCTACAAAACGATATTCGATGAGGTTCGCGCGATCGCATAACACGTAGCAGCGCGGTGGAACGCGATTTCGAGAACGTACCAGCGCAGGAGCGCACCTACGCGGTTGACGTCGGATTGATTGACGGGAAGAGATGACGTTAATTCGTAACCGCGGGACGGGCGGAAAAAAGGAGAAGAAGAAACAAAGAAACAAAAAAAAAAAACCAACAACAAACTCATTACTTATAATGGCCAACCCCGTTTGCACAGCGGTTCGAATAGCGTGTAAACACGCGTGCACCGTGCAACTGTAAGAACCGCGCACGGAGCAACGCCGTGTCGTTTTCCAAACGTAAATAATGCGTCCTGTCGCACGACGATTAGCTGAAAAATCGTATCGCATTTGTAAACGATGATAGGCGCGTCGAAACGCACACGCTAATTTGCCGGTCGTCTTTTGTTTTATTTTTTGCTTTTTTTTTTTTTTTTTTGTTTCGCGTCCACGGGGCGGGCGTGAACGAAAGTTAAACAAAAAAAAAAAAAAAATAAAATAAAAAATTGATTAAATCAACACACACGCGGGACCGTCGTCGGGTCGTTACGCGCCAATTTGGGAGACTCGTTGGAAAACTAAAAAAAAAAATTGTTATAAAAAAAAAAAAGGAAAAAAATTCACTGACAATCGGCCGTGTAAATCATTTGCATGATTGCAAGAGACAATGCGCGCGACGGGTGAAAAAGTTAAGCGCGTACGGCTAACGTTTTTTTTCCCCCCCTCCACTCCGACCATCACGCATTCCCTAATTTCTTTTTGACCGCGCGCACTATTACAATATTAACGCATCGCATGTCCCTGTCGGACCGGTTCGCAGCTCCGCACGGCGTTCACGCCCTGCGACTCCGGGCACCTCCGGTCGCGGGGAAGTCGGTTTTTTTTTCTCACACGTTTAATGAACCAACGCACGCACGCACCGATGAGGACCCCAAGGCGACGTCGTTCTCATCCTCAACCCTTTGCCCGATGAATTACTGTTTTTTTTTTTTTTTTATTATTCGTATATACGTATGTATGTGTTGTACGAATGGCCCGACGGTGCGGTATAGCGGTGACTGGGCTATTTTTTTTTCTTTCATCTATCCCTCCCGGTCATGTCCCGTATATATTATTCGAAATTAAAAAACACGTACATGTGTGTATGTGTATCCGTGTGTGTATAGATGCCCGAGTGTTATATATTATATCATCGGGTGGCGCGTAGACGAAATAATAATAATAATAATAGTAACGACCGAACAAAACAATGAAAAAAAAAAAAAATTAAATAAAAAAAATGACGGTCAGGACGAATGTGTGAAATAAAAAAAACACATAGCGTCCTCTACCCCCTCGCCGGGAACCATTAAAAAAAAATATTAATATTGTTCGCGGATTTATGGTCGATTAGTCGTTATATTGAGCCAAAGTGTATACTCGCCGCCTCTATATACTATTATACACATACGTGTTTTAGACAAATACGTTCGTTAAATGAGTAGCATAATATTCGTAGTTGCTATTACAATATAATAAATATATACATTACGCAGTGCTCCCGCTTCGGACGGGGGAGAGAAAAAAAAAAACGATTATCGCCATCAGAACACGTATAGAATATTAACCCTTCTTTTTTAGCGATGACTTGACTACGTGTGTGTTTTGTTACATATACCTTGTGCGTATTATTATGTATTTGAAACGCCCGCAGAGGGCTTCGGCATCGAACGACTTTTGCGAACGCCGCGCGTCACGTTCAATAATAATCATTGCGATCTATGAACAGTATAAAATATTAATGTGCAATGCAAACGAACTTCGGACGGCGCGAAAGTAAACCGGTGCACAAAGGATAAACCCGCGGACAATGTTAATAATAATATAATGTCGTCCGTTGCATTTAAGGTGTGTATTGTATTTCGCTCGGGGGGAGGGGACGTTTATGCCGTGTCACAGCACAGCGTAGCGCGTTCGAACGTTAAGGCGAGTGAGCTAAATGCGCTGGTCGCAGGACAACTAAAACGACACACAACCAGGCCTGGCTCAAGTGTTTCAACATACACGTACATGAAGTTGGCCCCCCCACTTTGTCCTATCGGTTTCAAATAAAAAACAAATAATTGTAAATTAATTGTAAATAATTGTAAATGCAATTTCGGAATTTGTAAATCCCCAGGAAACTCAGAAAATCAAAATCAAAATGGGGGGGCCAACTTCACGCAGCCCCCCCACTTGTCCTATTGGTTTCAAACAAAAAACAAATGATTGTAAATTAATTGTAAATAATTGTAAATGCAATTTCGGAATTTGTAAATCCCCAGAAAACTCGGGAAATCAAAATCACATAATTATAAATATCATTATTATTGTTAGGGGTAGGATTACATAATGTATATAGATAGCAAGTACAAGATTATTAGTTTTGATTGTTAGCAAATCATCAATAATTTTAGACAACAATTTTATATTACTCAATTCGCAATATCGATATGATATTTACTCACATAAATTTTTCAAATACCAAAAAATCACATTTTCGATATAAACAGTTACATATTTCACCAATATTAGTAGGTATGTACAATTCATCCCGCGGCGTCGTCGGTTCAAACAGAAAAGAAAAAAAAAAGGTATATAAAATTCAAAAATATTATAGTTTACAAAACGTCCCTGAACTTGGCCCACCCACTTATCAATTAATGTACAAAATCTGTATCAAAGGTTAGCAAATAGTAAATTATAGCAAATTGATTTTCAAAATTAACAAATCATTGCGTCATGCCTAAAAAACGTTTTTATATGGATAGGCCAAGTTCAGGTAGCCAATCTCATACTCACTTTACGGTATCACATTTAAAATTAACTGTGTTATATTGTGTATTATAAAAATATAGTACTACAAATCACTGTAATTGTACATTTCTCAAAGATTTTTTCTTTGAAGAACAATATAAAATGATATACAACACATGTTGTTTGTAACCAAATATTGGAACAATAGGTGTGTTCTAAGAATACTTAATCCATACAGCACGGTCAAGAACTACGTTTCTAAATTTAGACATTCATAAAAATATGACCATTTTATTGAAAAATATATATATTATATGATTTTGTATAAAATGTTTTCTCTTGATAAGAGTCATTCGTTGTTCTATGTCTGAATAGTGTGCCAGTGCAGTGAACAATAATTCAGAAAAAAAACCGTTTTGTTTTATTATATTTTCATTATTTACCGTGTTATTAATTTAATAATGTCTAACAAGGTAAGTTTTTCAATTATTTAAAATACATATTCCCTTTTAATTCATAATATTATATCTTTATACTATAATTTTATCTGTATTAGTACTAACAAAGCCTAACCTAAACCAACCAATAAAAACAAGATTTGGATGAAGGGTGCATTATCTTTTATTTCTACTAATGATGGGTCGAACCGTTCGAATTTCTAACCGAATCGAACCCTTGATGTTTGGTTCGGTTCGAAATTTGAACTCTGCATGAAAAAAATCGAACCGAACATTCTAGCATATTTTAGTGTTCGAAAATCGAACTTGAAAATATTTGTCGAACTAGACTTACTGGCCAAAATAGTACGTTAACGGAGTTTTCAAGTACACGTTTTTATATTTTCAAATAATAATTTCACGGAAATAGTGAAAATATGCTAACATGAAATAAGAAGCTCTAATAATTATTCGTCTGTATTTCATCTGAATATTATATAATATTTTTTATGGTATAGACCTTATACTATAGAGTATTCTGTGTATTAGAACAGCCGACTTTTTTTTATTTTTATTTTTTTGCTGTCACGAATAGTTTAATTTAAAATACCAGTATCACGTTCATAAAATGTTGGGAAGTACTAGTATATAGTCTAATCATTAGATTTTAATATTTAGCTAATGAAATAAATATTTTTCATGCCACTAAACTTTTGAAAATTTGCCGCTCTGGGCAACAGAACCCATAACTCCAACTTAAATATACTCTTATCAAAAATCTATAAAATGTAAAACCTTTTTTGTAAGCACGTCCCTGAACTTGGCTTACCCACTTACCAATTAGTGTACAAAATCTGTATCAAGAGTTAGCAAATTGATTTTCAGAGTTAGTAAATTATCCATTTTTTTTTTACATAAATTTATGTTTGGGATGTCAAAATTCATGTATCTCACCCACTTTGCGATATCACCATGAAATGTATGCCAAAAGTTAGCAAATAATTAGTAAATGATAGCAAATTGATTTTCAAAATTAGCAAATCATTGCGTCATGTCTAAAAAACATTTTTATATGGGTGAGCCAAGTTCAGGTAGTCATAATTTTTCTTTCATAGTGTCATAAAATTGTTTTAAGCAAGAGTTCAGTGTCGCACATAGCGAGGATGCATTACAGCCCCAAAAAGCCTCATGTATAAGTTTAAGAAGGACTCACAAACCCTAATTGTATAATTTTTTGTTACACTTCAAGTTCAAAATAGAGCCCCTAAATCCCTAGTTACGACACAGCAAAGTTAGTTAATCATCCCAAATTAAGAAATCGCTTAGTATATTCGCTTATTTTTCGTTATGTATACTACCTATCGGTAGGAATTAGTGATGGGTCAAAGCCTGAATTTTAAATCGAACCGAACTTTAAATTATTTTTTTGAATTCGAACTGAACCGAAACTTTATATTTTCTATCGAACCGAATCGAACCCAACCTATTATGATTTTAAGTCGAACTTGAACTCGAACTCATTACTTTAATAACTTATTTTTCAAAAATAACTTTTGAAGAATTCTACATATATTAGGTTTACGAACTATCTTGGCCAGTAAGTCTAGTTCAAGGGTTCGGTTCGGTTAGAAATTCGAACGGTTCGACCCATCACTAGTAGAAATAAAAGATAATGCACCCTTCATCCAAATCTTGTTTTTATTGGTTGGTTTAGGTTAGGCTTTGTTAGTACTAATACAGATAAAATTATAGTATAAAGATATAATATTATGAATTAAAAGGGAATATGTATTTTAAATAATTGAAAAACTTACCTTGTTAGACATTATTAAATTAATAACACGGTAAATAATGAAAATATAATAAAACAAAACGGTTTTTTTTCTGAATTATTGTTCACTGCACTGGCACACTATTCAGACATAGAACAACGAATGACTCTTATCAAGAGAAAACATTTTATACAAAATCATATAATATATATATTTTTCAATAAAATGGTCATATTTTTATGAATGTCTAAATTTAGAAACGTAGTTCTTGACCGTGCTGTATGGATTAAGTATTCTTAGAACACACCTATTGTTCCAATATTTGGTTACAAACAACATGTGTTGTATATCATTTTATATTGTTCTTCAAAGAAAAAATCTTTGAGAAATGTACAATTACAGTGATTTGTAGTACTATATTTTTATAATACACAATATAACACAGTTAATTTTAAATGTGATACCGTAAAGTGAGTATGAGATTGGCTACCTGAACTTGGCCTATCCATATAAAAACGTTTTTTAGGCATGACGCAATGATTTGTTAATTTTGAAAATCAATTTGCTATAATTTACTATTTGCTAACCTTTGATACAGATTTTGTACATTAATTGATAAGTGGGTGGGCCAAGTTCAGGGACGTTTTGTAAACTATAATATTTTTGAATTTTATATACCTTTTTTTTTTCTTTTCTGTTTGAACCGACGACGCCGCGGGATGAATTGTACATACCTACTAATATTGGTGAAATATGTAACTGTTTATATCGAAAATGTGATTTTTTGGTATTTGAAAAATTTATGTGAGTAAATATCATATCGATATTGCGAATTGAGTAATATAAAATTGTTGTCTAAAATTATTGATGATTTGCTAACAATCAAAACTAATAATCTTGTACTTGCTATCTATATACATTATGTAATCCTACCCCTAACAATAATAATGATATTTATAATTATGTGATTTTGATTTCCCGAGTTTTCTGGGGATTTACAAATTCCGAAATTGCATTTACAATTATTTACAATTAATTTACAATCATTTGTTTTTTGTTTGAAACCAATAGGACAAGTGGGGGGGCTGCGTGAAGTTGGCCCCCCCATTTTGATTTTGATTTTCTGAGTTTCCTGGGGATTTACAAATTCCGAAATTACATTTACAATTATTTACAATTAATTTACAATCATTTGTTTTTTGTTTGAAACCAATAGGACAAAGTGGGGGGGGGCTGCGTGAAGTTGGCCCCCCCATTTTGATTTTGATTTTCTGAGTTTCCTGGGGATTTACAAATTCCGAAATTGCATTTACAATTATTTACAATTAATTTACAATTATTTGTTTTTTATTTGAAACCGATAGGACAAAGTGGGGGGCCAACTTCATGTACGTTCAACATACATAGACGAAATTTAGTTTTTGCCGCCCCTTACGTGTAAATACTACATCAAATATTTTTTTTATACATAAAAATTGTGCCGGAAAAATGCCGCCCTAGACGTGGGCCTATGTCGCCTACACCTTGAGCCGGGCCTGCAAACAACGAATGAGTACCAAAAATGTGTACTTACTCGTTTTCTAGTAATAATAACAGTACCCATTGCCGATGCATCACGAGACGGACGTCAACGAACACACGTTTTACTCGTCGTCTGATAACGCGTAAATAACCTTTGTCGGAACGGTGCGAACATCGGTTATCGAAGCGCACCAATGACTGTAAAAATCATCGGACTAATTGAATCGATGTTTGACGAACATTTATTCGTGTTTCTTTTTTACGTACCTACACTAGTTTTCGTCGTTTTCTAGTCACTTTCTCGGCATAACCTGCGAAATTCTCCAATCCTAAAACCGTTTTCAGTAATACATTTATCGCACATCAGTCAATGAACTATTGACGTTTGTGGTACACATTTGTTCGTCTGCGAGCACTACCATAATATCACATTTTTAAATTTGTATATTATTTGCTTTGCGAAAATAAAATTACTGTACTGACAATAATACATTTGACTGGACTAACGTTTGCAAAAGGGTATACCTATAAAAAAAAAAAAAAAATTGGCGGTGGTGGCAAAATGACAATATGATTTATTTAGGACGGTTGGTCTCGGAAATATGCAATATGTTATTAAGGGAATAATCATATAGAACAATATGTTGCATTACAGTGCATGTACACCGGATTTCGGAAGACCGAGTATGTAATCCATACCTTGGCCGACGACAGAGAATAGTGGAATCATTTGTCGCAAGCCGATCGTTAGATCGGAGTCCGCAGAAGAAGAAGAATCAGAAGCAGAAAACGCGTGAACATCGTAACGTAGCGGTGGGCGCTTGTTGTACCGAAAAACTTTTCGGTACGTTATTTCACCGTCCGATGGTACCCCATATCGACCGCACCGTACCGCAGCGGTCTCGAATGTGATCGTAGAAGAGATATTGTGACGAAGGATACAAAAAGTGGTTTCGCTCTAAAAACCCGTTCCATTCGCTCTTCGACGCGGCCCCGACGGACTGCGAACGCTCCGAAATTGTGTTACCGTACACGCGCACGAGCACACACACGTATGTAATTGATAATAATTATAATAATGGCATTAGAATGCACCGCATGGTAATCACACGTGCGCACGCGTTTTCGTGTTCGACGGAGATCCGCCGACGAAAATATTGTTACTCTCAACCGCCGAACCGGCGGTACGCGCGTCGTTCACGACGTCCTGCGTTGTGCGTGCACGACGCGTTCGCTGCAAAATTGTACCACAAACATCCAAATTTTATTACAATAATCCGTCGGTCGACGTGTAAAATAAGCGTGCCCAGCTGCTAGACTCGAATACGCAATCACGCCTACGGCCGTTAGGATTATAATTGCACTTCGATCGTCGTAAGCGGTACGAGACCAGCAAGAGTGAAAACGCGCGATTCGACGCGATACCATATTTGCTATTATTGTATTACAATAGAAAAAAAAAACAACGAACGAACAGTTGACGCTTGGAAATAAATTAATAGACGAAAAAAAAAATGCTTAATAAGTGCTTAGTCCGGAGTATTACTCCGTACCTGTAAGATACGTCCGGTTTCGAGCCAAAGTTTTTCGATTTTTGAATAGCGATTTAAATCGTTCGTATTCAGTCGCGATTTTATTGACTCTGTGTGTATACATGACGGTCAATTTTTAATTCGAAACCGGTCGTAATTTACAATTATAATATTGCTCCTTGCTAATCACTTGTTTATTTATTGATTTCTGTGCCGTTAAACTGTTCGTTTGTTTATTTATATGTACATTCATTTACGATTATAAGAGGTTTAATAATTCTTTATTATTTTAATATTCAATACATTATGTCCGAACATCGTACACGTACTTCGTGCATACGTCTAGATAGTTTTACCGTCAAATCCATCCAGATTTTCATTTCATTCTTTACATGTATTGAAAAATTATGCGCACCGATCACGTGTGACTAAAAATAATGCAACAGTGTGTGTGTGTGTGCTTGCGCATTTCGTCAGGTGATCAATTGGTTTTTTTTCTACGGTAAATATTTGTAATTACTCGTCTCGTGAACAAATACGTGCCGAAAACGTACACGCACTTCTGGCATACCGTCGTGAGAATTGTATTACGAATTGTTGTACGAAAAAACGAAGAAGATTCAGTTGGATACTTCGAGTCCCACATCGTTGAAGAATTTCACGATTTTCCCGTCTCTGCAATAGAGCTATGCACGTACCTACTATAATATTCGTTTTAATATTTGTTTTTTACCTCGTAAGTATTTACGTTTGCGTAAACAATTAATGCGGTATTTGTATCGTGTCCCGCAACATCATACCCTTGCTCATAACAAATCCGTTAATGTTATCATGTTTGTTTATTTTTTACAAACGTACGCGTATCATTTGACGGACGATAAATCAATCGTTCACAATACGTGGCGGATCGTCTGTTCGTACATCTTTCGTCGAGAGCTTGATATCTTAGCAATCTAACTGCACTGCCGGCCGTTTTGGAATGTTTACCTTCGACCCGACACACAAGAAAGTATTACGACTACGTAATCCGTAAATCCGTATCCGTCAATCGACTCGTGTGGGCACGGATCGTATTCAGCTAATTAGATCGTGTACCGGATCAACTGGTCAGAATACCGAACCGGATAAATGTGCATTTTTACGATGGCCAACCGATTTGAATTATTCTGAGACGTTAGGACGGAGTAGGTGCCTACGTTTGGTGAAGTTTATGAAAATTGTTCGTGACTTTCAAACGGTACAACGTTATGTTACATCAACCGTACATCACCGATCGCTTCGAAACAACAACATACCGTTTAGTAGCGTGCACCTATGCGCCGGATGAATTAATAAACATTAAAAAAAAAAAAATAATAAAATAAATACACGTGCATCGTACGAACAATAAAATATTAAGATGTTAACGACGGTGACTCAATGTTGTATGTACTGTTTGTATCGGTAATATATATGTACATTCCGTTTTACCGTCGACGCGTTTAAGAATATCAGAAATAACAAAGCCATTACCGCGGTAATACTGTTGCAACGGAATATTGTAGTTTTGCTTCGCACGCCACTTCAAGTACATTATGGTATTTTGCGATAATCGTAGGCGTATCAAAACGTAATCTTTAGTCTCGATGAAAAATTGTGCTGCGTACACGCCGATTGTAGGTCACATCTGAGTTGCGGTCGTGGCGGCATTGATTGTTTTGGAAGTGTACGTCAAGGAGTACACGAGATACCCGCCGTTATTATGGGCTGAATGTTTATTCTCCCATTCACGAACGACTTATGCATGCGACAGTTTTCATCCGAAGCTCAATAGCGTGTTTTACCTCTCTCGCCCGAATATACGAACATTTCTTGAAGTCTTAAATTAAACTCAAACTAATAATTATTTGAAAACAAACCGTTCAAAAACGATTCGTGCTAATAAGATTTCGACTGAGAAAGAAGATTTTCTTGCACAACGAATACGGTATTACGGAGAGGGTGAAATGAATCGGCTTGAATATTTAAAGTCGATTTCTTCTTTCATACTTGTACCTACAAAATAGTAAAAATGCTAATTATTGTTCAACGGTATTGAACGACAATTGAATTATATCACAGAATATAATTTGTCACAAATGTAATCACTTGATTTAATACTTAAAACAAGTATCATCTAACCGTAACTGCACTATAAATAAGATTGCAAACAGTCCAAAATCTGTTATATTTTCATATGAATAGGAAGGAAAATGTTAATTATTACATTTTTACAAACAAAATAGCATAACAAATCTAATAATTATATTATAACCTTTTTGTTGATTGACCGTAAGTAGTACGTAATTTTTCATTTTGGCCGCAACCGTAAACACCGAAAAATTAGTAATTTTTTTAGCATTACTACGACCAATTAAAATATCGTTGATTAGGGAATTTTTGCATACTCAACAATTTTTTAAAATTTAAAGAGTTTGCAAAAGTAAAACAAAAAAAATAAAAAAAATAAAGTTCTCAAATCATTAAACATGTCATAATAATAATATACTTAAGAAGGGTACGTGTCCATAATTTTCATTTAATCACATTTTTATGGATTTTAGGTTATTAAAATAAATCAAACGAGGTGCATGCCCAGTTTACCGGTACATTATAAAATGATTATGATATATTTCGTGTTAAATACAAAAACAGCATAAATCTTGGACATGTGACCTTTTTCCCAAAACATTAATTATACATGGTTCACTAAATACAAAAAAGGTACATTTCATAAACTTACCAGGAGGGACAAAAAAACTTAATACATCTGGTAAAAATTGAAGGAAAAATGTAAAAAAACAAATAGATCAATAAAATGATTACGTTGTGTATTATTTTTGTGAATTAAATTTCTACAAAATGCAATTTTCGTCAACAGGACACATTTCCAAGGATATAAAAACATTGTATGACATGTAATCTTGTACAATTTCATAATGCCATTTCAGAATCTTACATATCGTTGTAATATCTGTACAATGTGAATTTTTCAATATTTCTCACAGATATTAAATTCGTTCTTTCTCCTGAACAATTTATGAAACGCAGGCATGTGCCCATCTCGCACTTAGTGATCCATGTACGGGTTCGAACATGACGACTCGAAAAAGTATATTGATGTTGAAAAATATATACAACCACGTATTGTTTCCGTGCTCATATCATATAGAGTACGTCGTGTACTCAAACGCGTTTCAGATCATACCTAAGCGTTTATTAAATTACTCGTAACATCAGGTGGAATCGAAACCGACTTCTTGTTCGAGAACTGTCTGCAGCAACTATTACATCGTCATAAGACGGTAAAACTAAAATTAAAAAAACATAACTAAATAAATAAATAAAACCGAGACCTATAATTATCATGATTATCATGATTAACAATATAATGTTGTGCACGTATGTTTAACGTACACCTTTACCGCGATCGGTGTTACATACGATCAAAACTATAATTATGAATCGAACGGAATAAATTAAAACTCGAAGATTTCACTACGGCGTATTGTCATCGGTCGCACACCGTAGGCGGATAGGCGACGGTGGTGCACGATTGTGTGCGATTTCGAATTAACGTACACGAGAACCTGCGGTACGTGTTACCGTCGTCCTGCGCGTGGATGTTTGAAGTCGGCGCGTGACGACATAATTTTGTCACCGCGACGAACTCCGTTTGCAATAACGCGCGTGTGCTTGGGTGTGCGAGCAGATATTTCCGATACACTCTCTTTGAACGAACGCACAATGTACATAAATATAGATACGTACACGTATCTACGGGTTAGGTGCACGTCGTCGGGCCAAAAGTCAATTTGCCGTCTTGGACCTCATTGTTGTTGTAGTTTTATACGGTTTTCTCGGTAAACAATGGAAATTTTGCATTTTTTACGCGCCTGTTGAAAACCACGTTCGTACTTCTGATGTTTTTTTTTTTTTCAATTTTTTCATTTTTTCTCGATCACCATGTGAACTGCTTGAACTACAAACACACAAACGAACGTTGACACAAACCAAAAGATGGTTCCTTCGGCTCATCGCACTCGCTACCGCCAATTCACCGTTAATATTCACGTGTTCAAACCGGCGAGCGATCGTTAAGAACTCTCTCCCGGTCCGATGCGGTGCTCGGGTCTTTTAGCCGTAGTTCCACGCGCCCGGTATCAAGCATGTCCGTGTGTGATTAAATCGAAAGTAAACGCACGGGTGTACACTACGAACGCACAATAGTTTACGGTTGTTACGTTTAACGCGTTTATTATTACCTCGTTATTATTTTTTGACGCGACGCGGTAACAATATTACTGTAGTTATTGACATTATACTGTTTCTGAGATGATCTGGAAATATTCAAAAATGTAAAATATAACTTTTCAATTCCTAAACTTTTTCACGTATGAAATTAATTATCCTTCGAACGCTGTGCAACGTTCTACATAAACATTGGCCTTTAATAATGAGAATATAATAATAAACCAACTGCTTGCATACCTATAATAAGACGTACGTTTTTTTTTTTTTTTTGTTATAATTTATTATAATGTCAACGAATTTCTATCGATATCCGATATCTATAACGATAGTAATAAAAACAGTATTAATGCAAATATGAGTTGAAAATCGATAAAGAAAATTAAGAGTTAAAGATTGTGGAAATAAAATGTATACCACAAATCACTTATATTTACGGTACGAAACGATGATGACCTTAGATGACGTTGCTTTTGACATGAAAATACAGATAATGCGAATTCAAATACCAACAAAAGAATAACATTTGTATTGACAATGGCTACTATATTAAATATTTATGAACATATAAATAGATACCATATTCCAAACAGTAGATGTGTTTTCAACGATGTCGAAGTAAACATAATAACGTTGAGTGATTTTTTAAGACGACGGGGGAACAAAAATAAAATATCTCGCTGCATTTTCAAGTAATCAAGGGAAGCTGAAATTAGTGTATACCAGTATAGTATAGTAAATATATACGAGTATATATAGTATACCAGCGCTTCTCAACCTGTAGTACGGGTATTACTAATGGTACACGTAAAGCTCATAGTTATGGTACGCGAAGGAAATCTCCCTTTATATAAAAATATTTTTACTACTTTTGTCTGATACTGATGAATAAAAGTCTAAATTGTTTTGTGATGACGAATGACTGTCAATACCAGCGTAAATGACTGACATATTTGACCGTGTAAATGTTTTAAATATGAGTCTGCAAGGCTCAAACACAAATTTAGCGCGTTCGTGTGAAATTTGAATTTATTTGTTATGCTATTATCCGAGAATAATTTTTCAGCATTCGAGACACTAAGAAAATTTTAGGGAGACGACGAAATCCAGTCACATTCAAATATGATTACAGACATTCCAGTACACCTACAATCACAAAAATCTTATACTTTCCCTGAGGGTAACTCGAAAATGAAATAGATCGCAAACCCTTTTGAAGAGGATAATATTAAGAAAATTCCAGGTGTTATTATGGCAAATGAATCATTCATTGACCTGACCAGCGACTCTGGTCTAAAAATCTGTTTTTAAAATCAAATAGATCTGACATTTTCGGCTAGACGTGAAACAAGAACTTTTTCGCGCACGAAACGCGCGTCAAGCACTCGCCGTCGAGTTGCAGCTGCCCCGAGCGAAGCTTGTCCGTCGAGCCAGGGGTCGCGCGAACCCATAGAGTAATAATATACCGCGGGCACGTTTCGAGTCTATTTTTTTTTTTTTTTCAAGTATACCGTCAACGTGTTGCAGCTTTGGAAATGTACCCGGTTTTCGAGACGGTCGAAATGTTCACCGTAAACGGGCGAACGGTAACGTGTTTCGTATTGCGCACGACCGAACGTGCACACGGGCACTGCCGCGAGACGATCTCCTATTGAAATCGTAACATCCGAACGCGTACGAATAACAATAATAATAACGATGATAATAACACGCGGATCGGTGCGTAAACGGAAGAAAATGCACGCGCGTCCTCTCTCTTTCGAATGCGCGCACACCGAATCGTCAATCGTAAGACGACGACACGCGCACACCCGCACGCGCATACGCCGGGAATCGACAATGGTTTGAGTGAATAATAAACACACGTTCTACCGGTGATCTCGTATGCGTTTCGCGTGTACACATGACTGTTTTTTTATTATACTGTCACTGCGTTGCCGCTACGACCGTGGACGATTAGGCCCGAGGTCGCCGCGCGCCTAGCAGTACGACGACGCGGAGTAAAAGTCGCCGCCGGTCGGCCGTGTATTGCGAAACGGAACAACGACTCTTTCCGGAGGAAGACGCGACGTGGTGCGTGCGCGTACCAACTGCCGTCCCGTGTCGGTTGGTCGTTGTACCGTGTACCGTCGTACGTTCTCACAGGTATTTATCACGCGCAAAAGCTCGACGAAGTGGAATCGATCGCCTACGAAGTGTATCGCGGTATTGTAAAGCGTTATTAAAATATTCATAATGATGCGTGCGCGGTGAATCGTTACGACGGGAAAAAAAATGTTGTCACCGTCACCCCGGATCGGTGGTAGTTTTTATTTTTCTTTCTATCTTATTTTATTTTATTTTTTTTTTTATTCTCGCCCAGGATTTCCTTCCGGCCGCCGCGACATGACTACGCACACGCGCAGGAACCATCGTTACAAACCGAAGTATTGCGTAACGCGCACTATCCTCGCCGAAGATATACGATGCAGGCGAGTGCGAGTACATATATTATACGTATACGTGTATGGTTTTCGTACACAAAGGATTGAGCACACACGCACACAATGGGGCGAGTACGGGGAAAAAAAACCGTTCGCACTACGTGTGTGCATCTTCCTAGTCTCGGACACGGTAGCGACGACGACGATCCGATTCCTAGAGGGTACGGGAAAAAAAAATCTCAGGGGTGCCGATCGTCTGAAAGGGTTGAAAGGGGTGAAAAAACGGCGGTTCGCCCGTACAGTCCCGCGGGTGACCCCGATTTCGGTTTTTTATTTATTTATTTTCTTTTCTCTTTTTTTGTCCGTATACAAATACCCGTAAGTGTACCTGAAAGGTTTCCGCATACACACGCATACGTGATTAGCGCACCAGGACCCGTCGGCGAAACGTTTTTCTTTTTTTATTTATGATTATTTTTTTTTTTCTCTCAGATGTTACACCATTAACATTTCAATAGGGTAACGCACCGGGGTCGTTTCCGGATTTCCTTGGTGCGATGCCGCCGAGAAGAGAGTGATTTATGCCGACGACTCGTCGCAGACCGGTGTATATGATGCGCACATATTATACATAATCGCACTTGCGTGCATGTGTGTGTGAGCAGGGAAGGCGAAAATAATCACCCGAGTTTTTATTATAATAATCGCTGCGACATTGACAATCGCGCGCAGCTATTGAGAACTATCGTCGGCACCGTTGTACAACCTATCAATCTCGAGGGCCGGAAGAACTACAATGTACTAATAATGGTTGAAGTAAACAACAAACGGATTAACCGTTCTCTCGCTGAATTTCTACGCAAGCAACGTGTCCCACGGACCGACTGCATATTTTATTATTATTGTTATTATTATTGTTATTATTATTTATCCTGCATCGTCTGCGCTCTACGTTCGTGCATTAACTCACGAATAATAATGTATATCACGCGTATTATCTCGTGAACGGTATCAGAGTCTACGGTCGCGGTTCACACGTACATGCATGTGTACGGATCAGCGGTTCCCAATCTTTTTAGTTGTGCGGACCACCACATTTTTGAGACTGCGTACTTCATACTAAATCATATAACCATACTATTTGCCCACGTTAAGCGATTGGACATGTACGACCGAACTTGGTTCGAAAACATCTACAGTTCTAGCATCGAAAAGTAGTTGTATTACACACGTGAACCGTAAAGTTGGGTACAAAAAAAAAATTGTTAAATCAAATTAATAGTTCAATACACAATTAATTATATAATCTCAGGTCACATACGTGTTCAACGGTTTTACCTTTTTAGAGGAACAAACTTAATTTTGTTCGAAAATCGCAATTTTAAGGTAAAACTGAAACGATTGGTGTCGAGTTAGGGAAAGGAAGCCACAAGTATATCGCTTTATTCATTCGTTTGCTCTCGGCAAAACTGCTCCGCATTAAATGCATAACGACCCCCATAAGTCGTGGGAGTTAATGATTTTTCATTACTTTTGATGAACCCAGTCTCTCGTAGATACGTCGAAACACGATCGCATCAAGTCGCCGTGGCGCTCAACGCACAACCTCTCGTTTCGCATTTACTGTTTGCGCCCTTCTGGCGCTACGATAAAACGAACGTTGCCCCCACACGAACCCCGAACCGAGTTCCCGTACCACGGGGTATTCTATTCTTCGAGCCGTGTTGACATGCGCAACGGATTCGGGACCGGACCCGTTTCGCCTACGCGCGAACGTCCGCATTGACCGGTGTCCGGGCGTCCGGGCGGTCGTAGAAACGGAGCAATACGGATCGCGCTCGGTGTTCCTCGAAGTGTCGTCCGACCGGTGAATCATCGATCGTGCCGAGAATACGTTTTGCGTATCGTCGTAATTTTTTTCGTGCTCAATACGAATCACGTGTACCGCGTTCGTGCCCTGGCAACGCGTGTCCGGACGGTACGCGACCGGAAACGTTACGGGTGTCGTTTTTCGCGTTTCGTTTCGCGGCGCCCAAAAAGATCGCGCGGAAAGCAGCGTCGCCGATCGGTCACCAGCATGATGGAAAATAAATATTATTCCCGACCGCAAAGCGTGCACGCGTTATTAACGCGTACGCTGCGCAATTGTAATCGTTTCCTTGCTTCCTTGTGTCCACCTGCCACGGTTGTTATGCAACGAATCCGTTGCGTTCCACGTCGACGGCACTTTAACGTCGCGACCGTCGTGATGCGGAACGCAACTGGACCGCGATCCGATCGACACCGACCGCGGTTTTCGGTTCCGTCGGGGAAAAAATAATCCGCTGCCGAACGGATTAGTACAGAAATCCGCTGTTTGCGTTTGCGCGCGGTCGATCTATGACGTTTTGTTTGATGAAGTGTGGGTAGGTCGGTTTCCTGTGGAAAAAGCAGCAACGCGATTCACAACGTTGAGCTAAAAAAAAGAAAAATAATTAGTCAAACGGACGTATGAAAAAAAAGTGTTGGTCCTGTGGGGCACCTATCTGTACGCAATAAGAACTTTAACATACCGGCGCGTGAAAGTGTGTTTTTTTTACGGTTTCGAATCACTTTCAAGAAACGGATCAAACGTTTTACATTTTTTTCCCTTTTTTTTAAAAAAAACAATAAAAAAATTACCCTATACTTAAAATAAATTAAAATGTAATTCGTCGAGTACACACTTGTGTGGTTCTGAAAAGTGAATACTGTTCGTAATCAAATCAGAGGCAGTCAAAAGGAAAACGCAATTTTTTGTACACAATTTTTTTTTTCTTTCTATTATTATGAATGTCCACAGAATCAAGATAACGGATTTTCTGTCCGGTTATAATTTTTTCTCTTATTTTTTTTTTTTTTATGCCATCCAATCATATTGTTTTCCTTCCAAGTCTTAATTACGCATAAACGAGGGCACATATACGAGAGATACGTTAAAATGCGAAAAAAAATTAAATACTTACCCCCACAAAAAAACAATGCGGGATCGAGACCGTTATCCTTATTTAGATCGTATTTTATTTTTTCTATTGTTTTTTGTGCATACTCTACATCCATTTAGTAATAAAAAAATTACCAGGATAAGGGCGTTGAGGCCTGGAAAAAAGGGTCTGCCATATTTTTTTTTTTTCATTTCGGGATCTCGGTCACTAGGTCGGCCTAAAAAATAAATTGGAGTTTCGTAATAAAACAATGAACGTGAGAAATTTTTTAAAATCTCTCAGTTTTTTTCTGTCCATTTCAGCGGTTGTTTGGAAAAAACGTATAATATTTTGTTTCGTACACCGTCCATGCTCACGATTAAAAATACGTTAAATAATTATAATATTATGTACGCCTGTGTAATGCGATTACGTGTTATTATTATTATTATTATTATGTGATGTAATTCAAGACAATCTCGAAATCAGTTTTGTTTTACGAAATAACAGCAAGGAAAAAAATTAAACAAAAAATAGATTATTTTAACGTTTCGTTTTAGGTTCATTTCGTCGCTATTATGTTATGTTTTCGAGTACCATGAGAACCGAGGTGCGCGTTCTTGTCGTGTAGGTTCGTCATGTAAACCTTTACAGCAGTCATGTGTGCCGTCGTACGGGCATGACGACGTTTCGCGATAATCGACCGTAACGAAAAATAATGTATTACTAATTCGAACTCGGAGCGTACAATAATGTATTTGCATATAATAATATGATATGGATATTTGTAGAAAATCAATATGTATACATATATACAAGTGTATGTATGAATACGCGTAGATGGCGTTAACAAAGGATACTCGATAACACGCAACACAGAACAGAGAGTCACGTGGCGTAAACGGTGTCGAAATTTCAAAACCTACTCGGATTTCATAACGGAATCGATACAATATTATTACAACTCTCGAGATAGTTATAACACGTTATCTGCGCGCGTATATTTGTATATAAATATTATGTAGTGTACACTGCAATCGTGAAGACGATATTGTAATAAAACGAGCAATACGTGTGTATAATACATATATAACATATTGTTGCGAAGTACGTCGGAGAAAAAGTCAAAGGTATACATACAAACGCATTTACACGTTTAAATATTCACACACATATACACACACTAGTAATGCGTGTGTATACACTGAATGTGTAATGATACGAATATCATTACGATGTTGTTTCGTTGTTCGAAGCTTATTCGAGTAATATGTTTAGGAGAAAAAACCGAGAAAAACGAATAGTCGGACGAGTTTTCAGGTGTAGCCGATGCATATTACGCATGCACGTATTCGAATGTCATGTAAACATCATCCGCCACGTTTACAGAGCGTTTAAAGTGTTTAAAACCGAGACCGCTGTACTGCACACCCAGAATTGACGGGTGCTTGCTGTGTGCTTATATTGTTACTATATTATCTGACGAAAGTCATAAAAATTATATGAATGAATAGGTATATCCGTATGGAGCGGCTTTTGACGCGCGGCACAACTGTGCGCCTGTGCAGCATAATTTTCGCTGTGCCTGGACTCTGGATGGTTATTTCATATTTTACTCAAAATAATCCTCGGACTCAATTCATATACAATTAGTTTCCTAACCACGGACTCAATTAGTATATGTCTCGTTTGTACCCGGGACTCAACTAGTATATTATTTTTTTCCCGTTCAGGTATAGGGACTCAATTAGTATACAGTGGCTTATAAGTGTACGATCACCGGAAGCAATCGGACATTTTGAGTGTCGTTTCATACAGTTTTAAACGGTGATTAAATAATAACAAAACAAACCGATCGTACATTATAACCTTTTAGGATTTATTGTGATCTTGAAAATGGTTATGGTTCTCGTCCGCAATCAAAGCATTAAAACTTCGAGCACACTGTACGCGTATGTAGAACGCTATGGATAGTACGTAGCAGCGGTTTTCGATGTGTGCACCACGGGGCTCTAGCGAGAATCAATAAAATGCTTGAAAAATTCAAGTTGTGAAGGTTTTGGTCGATAAGCAATAACAATCCTCCTGCCATTTTCTATCACTCGTTTATGAGAAACAAGGTTTTCTCGGCCTGCACGGCAACTAAAAACAAATACCGAAATCGTTTCGATGTAGAACCTGAACTCCGTATCCAGTTGTCACAAACTGATCCAGACATTGCGAAAGTAAACGGCTACAAAAATATCATTAGTTGTTAGTTTATCGAGTTCATTTCTAAATTTACGTTAAGACGACGCCACACCCGAATGCGTTGTCTCCGTCTGACACACATACAACGTAGCAAATTTGCGTTCGACGGTTTAAACGAAGTGACGTTAGCCTTAATATCGGAGTAAACCGACCTGTGCCTATAAGGGAAAAACGTTATCGGTGTTCTGTCGACCGATGTTTTCCGATATTTTGATCCTCAAACTAATGTTGTTTCATCACTAAACTATAGATGATACCTAACATCTAATTTAATTAAATTATTCTAATAAAATTAATATATTGTCAGCAAACTCACACATACACATACCACCTTCAGGAAATGCTGACCAGATAGATGGCCATAGAATAAAATGCCCCCGGAAAGACGAAATGAGAGTTCGTTCTACTGCCATCGATGTGGATTTACGAGTGAAGTGATCGGTCATTCTTTTATTTTTGTATTAATTATATTTGTCGTTGTCTTTAATTAAAAGGTTTTAATTGTAATTGTAAAAGGTGTTCATGTTTAGTAATTTTTCTGTTTTAAGTACTTTGTGCGAGTATATGAAAAAGTTGGTACACTTACAAAAAGGGTATTAAAACTATATTGTATTTCAAACCTCAATCCATTGCTAGATCTTATTCTTCGTCAGTTGTTTCGAGTGTAAAATAACTATAGAGCCGTAAGGGAAAGTAAGCCTTTTAAAGAACCTGTTTTCGACTATCCTACATTAAGCAGTGCTAGATCGTCTTCTTTGTCACTTAATGAGGTTAGAGTGTCCAACAACCGACAAATACTTTGTTTTAGTGTGGTTATACGTCAGGCCTTTGCGTGGCGTGTACGACACTAGTTACGAGTTTTTTAATTGTAATGTTTCACGCACTCATGGCTCGCTTGAAAATTGGAACGTCGGAAAAAACCGACCCAACCAGACGCGGATAATGTTCTCACATTGAGGTTTGGTAACCGGTCCGCGTTTCAACCGCCGAACGCGAATCCGCCACACGTGCGCCGGACGGAGACAACGCAAGCGCGTGTTCCTATTGAAACCAATTCGTCCGTCGACGTGACATCGCAACGGTGACAGCGCGCGAACAGTTACGCACGTTTCGACGACGATTTTGGCGCGGATCCTGCCGCGACGAGGCGTGCGTTCGCGGGAAAACGAAAACGGCGAACCGCGCCCGGTCTCTTTGCGCGCGCACGCCGCCGCGGAATTCCCGCGTCCTTCCGGTGCGTCATCGGTGCACGTAACGTTTGCGCGAATCGCACGTACACGTTCGGCCTCGTGTCTCGTATCGCGCGTGACATCGTGTGCTCGTCAACAGGAAACCCCGGTGAACGCGTCCGATTGTTCGCGGCGGCGACCGGTCATTCGGCTTTCGGCGCGGGGAAAATCCTAATCGCGACGCGGCTCCGTGGCGGCTTGCCGAGAGAACAGTTGTTCCTACGACTTCGGCAGGACCACGCTTGCAACGGTCACCGAGGGACCTAGACAATCGGATCGTTGCATCCGGATGACGCAGAAAAAAAAAAAAACAAAAATAAACTTTGAAATAAATTCGATTTGTTTGAACGAATATTTTCCAATACAAATGCACAGTTGTACGAACATGATTTTAAGTTTAAAAAAAAAAAAATGACACAATACGCGTATACTAAATATTATGTCAATACAATCGCTCGTGTTTACAATTTTTTTGAAAAAATCATTTATAATATTTTGCCTACAACTGAAGCAGTACGATTTCTATCGTACCGGACGAAATCCGGTTCGTTGTTACAGGCGAACGGACGATCAAGGTTTTCGTCTAAGTCTAACATCGTTACATCCGAATCATCGTTTCAGACATAAAGCCGACCGAATACGAAGCGGATTCCGCCATAAATGTTTTTTTATGTACTCGTATACATATCCGCCGACATCCAGTTCTTCGCATACGCATTACGTTGCATTAAGTTGTAGGTGCATTCGTTTTCTCGTGAGAATGTACTTACGATAAAAATTTAGTTTTAAGCCCGTCCACATTGTTGTTCGCGTGGATCCGTTTGTTTTCTCGTTTTTGAGCAGCGGCAGCAGTACATCGGTGTACTATGTTTTCAAACCCATTGTATGTTCACGAACGCAAATACAAAAAAAAAAAAAACAGCAGTCCTTCTGTTGTCAAAAATATTACGCTACTCGTTTTGCATTGAAAAACATAATTACACATGTTTGTCAGTCCGCGCGTATCACCTGTCGTTGTCATCTGCGACGCACTGTTCAATTCTTCTTTTTCCACGGCCGCCAAACGAACCGAGTTATTAGTCGTATTAAATATTACATTCATAGTCAACGTGCATTTTCGTCCTCCGCAGTAACGTCCACGGAACAGACTGAAAACGTGTACGCAGAAATGACCGGTAAACGTAAGGCCGTTTGTCCGAAAGAACGTCGCACGTTATATTCTCTCGTAATATCAATATCGGTTATCGTGCGTGACGTGGGGAAAAAACAAAATCAGTTCGAGTGGCACAAAACATTCCACACGGTTTTGATACGTTATCTCTACGCATCGGATCCGAAATCCCTGCTTCACGGGGAACTTTATTTCAAAAACCGTTACCATATCCGATGTGTGTGGGTGTTGTATAATGTTATCTTGCGGAAGACTGAACGATAAACACGATTACGTATGTTTTCGGGATGAAAGAAAGAGATCACGAACAAACGAGACGGATGACCATTTTCGTAATGTATTTCATAAGTATTTGCCGAAAATCAATTCGGCACACGAGTATTTGAATTGCAATTCGAAAAACGGTTTTTTTTTTTTATTTATCTATCAAACACTTGTTGCTTTGACGGTAGACGATTCGGTTGCATCGCTTTACACAATAATACACCGTGATGCGCGGGCGTTGCACATACGTTGTGCACACACAGTTGCGTAAATATAAACGTGTTTATAAATATGACATATTGTTATAATAACAATCAACACTAGCTAATATTATAGTAGTATTAAAATATATTCTACTATATATTTATTCACTATTTATTTTAATATTAGTGATATATCATATATTAGCGCAAGCACATCGATACGGCCCTCGAGGATAGGGAACTACAGACCCTTTAGCCCCCATCCTCTTGACTGCGACACTGATTATTGTTGTAACGACGACGATTACGAACGCTGTTTCTGAGAAGTGCGAGTGTTGTGTCACGGCGATGACGCGCGGGCGGCTAAGTTATCGTTGACGAACTATAACGCGACATCAGTTTTTCGGACAGAAATGTTACAAACGTGCTCGTGACGCACACCACAGTCACCGGGTGTTCAACGCCAGATCGTTATTTTTCAACCAGCCAAGTTCAACCGTTTGCTAAACGAAAGCCGAGCGTTCCGAGTCTCGATCGTACACGTCATCCGTCCGAGGACACGAAACCGCGAGACGTGGAGAGCCGAGCGCCGTACGGCACGCGGTCACGTACTCTTTTCCGCGTTCTTCGCGGTACACATCGGTTCCACAACAGTGTTATGTGTGCCGCGGCGGTTTGTTTTCGAACAGGATGCGTCTCAACTCAAACGTAGAGAATCACGAGGGAGAAGAAATAAGAGGAGAACATATCTGTTTTGGAAAGAAACTGAAAAAAACGTAACTCATTGCAGCAAATATTCGCCTAATCCGAACCGTCGATAGCACCTATGCGCGCAATCGCGCGGACGATTATCACCGTGAAACGTTCTTCTGTATCTTCCCGACGGAACCACGACGAAAGTGTTTTTCGTAAACTGCTGACCTGAATAACGGCGGACGTTGTCGTCAGTGGTGGACATAAGATTTTTTTTTTGGGGAGGGTCCAATGTTTTTCAAGACAATTTTTAATAAGTATTCATAAAAAAAAATATATAATTAGAATCTGTCTATAATAGGTAATATGAGTACGAGTATAATATTTAAAGTGTTTGTGCACGGAAAAAAAAGAAAAAAGTTATGTAACCTTTTTTAGTTGTTACAAACGGAATTTTAAACGCCTAGAATGTTGTTCAGCAAACGAATCTATCACGTATTCTAGTTTTGCATTATTTTCAATGTGAATATTTAATAACGCTAAACCATTCAAACGATTTCCTCCCGTAGTCAAAAATAGATCGCCCACTCGCTGTAGTCGTCGGTCTATTCAACAATATGAAATGATTTCAATGAACTGAAATTTTATGTTTGGTACACGAGCGCGCGTTGTTGTTTTTGTATCGCATTCCCTCCGCTTGTTTACGACTGCATTTCGAAAACTGTAGGAAATTGCTTTTGCTCGGAGGAATGCACATTTTGAGAAAAAAACAAATCAATATATACTATTATTATAGGAAACGCAAGAGGTTTTCCTTAAATCGAAACACCTACATTTTATATTGCACTTGACAATATTGTTTTCGGTCCACAATACGAAAATATACAAATTCGTGAAAATGTTCCCAGTCCCAGAGTTATACAATTATGAGTTGTCGGTCGTCAAGGGACATTAGGCACACTAGCTCCTCGGATAGATTTTCAGAGCCATTTCGCTCGTACGAGTTTCGAATCCCTGCGTACTGATTTGAGAATATAATAGCGTACAAAAAGACGGGAGAAAATATCATCGAGAAAATCCTTAGGATCGCTTTAGACGTTCGGCCGCCATCCATTCAACGGACTAGAAAACGGCGGTGGCAGCGTTTCGTATACATAACATTGCGTTACGTGTGCATACTCAGCACACCGGGTATGCACGTCGACGACGGAGGCACGCGGATCATATGAGGCAATAATTCTTTACGGGCGGCCTCGATCGTGATTAAAATAATAATAATAATAATAATAATAGTAATAATATAACGAGAGGGAATCCGGTCGTATTTAAAACTCAACGGACTGACGGCGACGACCTATACGCACCGCGAGCTCGTCGTATGACAGTAAAACGAAAACCCAAATATGATGATTCGTAATGTTACACCCACGCGAGCACGTTGTATACACACGTACGTGTAGACCCCGCACGGAAACGGTCGACGGGTTTCCTCGAAAGTACTATGAACAAACCGTTTACTAAAAGGATGTTTTCGTGATTGCATTAGGTTTGAATTGTTTACGGTTTGCTAGAACATTAACTGATACGAGCAAACGTTTACTAATTTGTGTTAATTTTTATAATATTTTATACCTCCTATAATTATGATGATCGTGATTGTGTTCACAAATCAGTTAGTCGTATAAAAATACTGTCGTATTTGTGCGTACGTTTGTGTTGCCAGTACATCGTTAGTAATAAATAATTCATGTCAGTGCCAACATTACAGTGGACACAAGTCTTGACCTCGTACTTCAACACGAAGAATCCGTGCAAAACGAATCCAAGACGAGCCATGTCAGCCATGTCCGTTTCAGATGCGTCAAGAAAACGTGTATTCCAAACGATTTAAATAAAGCCACTGTACAGCTTTATTGCATTCGTCCGATATCACGCGTCCGTTGTGGCGTTATTGGTCTTGGCGACCGACCGCTATTATCATAAAACGTGACAACGTATCAATAAACGCTTCGGTAAACCATTTGTCTGTCGGTACCTCGGCGAAAACGCGCTGAATATTTTTGCGCGCACGAACGGTCGTTATCGCGGTGACCGACGACACGACGTGAAACACCCTCAAGCCTTCCAATTATACCGCGATCGGTTTTATCACGGCCTACCTCACCCGTTCCTTCCTCCCCTCGGTCGGGTTTCGTCATTTATTTAGGTCGGTGACCGATCGAAATCTGAATAAAGGCCCATCGGCTGTACGACTGCTACGGTGATGGCAAAATGTGTCACACAGCCGCTTTGCACGGTCGACGTTCGGCCGATCTGTACACTATTGCGTTACTCACTCGACCCACAGCGGCGCGCAACATTTTCTCCGATCCACGACCCTCGAATTAAATTATTTCCAAAGCGACCCCTTTCCAGACAACAATACGTAAGTGTATAATACATGCTTACTTAATGGGTACAACAAATGTATTCGTATAAATTAAACCGTTTATTTTAATATTTATTTAAGTTAATTAATTCGAACAAAAAATTAAAAAAAAAAATAAAATAGGGTTTTGTAAAGTCTAATATCTAAACATAAGATTATATAAAATTATATGTAACTCATTTGGTTCGTATTAAATTACTAGCAACCCTCAGGTTACGTACCGCTTGTCTATCATACCGTACAGTAACCACCGTTCGGTTCGTGTTCGGTTTTCGTTCTCTTAGCAAATGTTATTTTGTCGTAAACAATATCGTAACAATCGCTGTGTTATCGCGCACGTCATATGATATAATATGGGCGCGTGATGTAATTTAATCATAATAATTATTATTAATTAAAATTAATATTATTTTAATTGTTTGTGATAGCTACCAACACCGTTTTGGAAATGTGTAAGTGTTTGTGAGCTCATATTCTCGCACTGAAAATTAAAAATTAAGAAAAAACCAAATTATTGTACATACGGATTTGCGGCACATGTCCTTAGGTACATCATACATGGTAGGTATTCAATTGCCGTGTTGAGTTATGTTATGATGTCGTTTAGCTGCTCCGCTCATCACGACCAGAGTCCGAAAAACGGAACAGCGTGTGACCACTCATATTCAACGACCGGTTCCTTTTTATTTATTTATTTTTTTTTTTGTGTTTTTATTGGACATTTCCTTTGTTGTGCGCGCACACGCCGCCGCCACTGACCCTTGTTCCTGTTACGGTATTATTATTGTTATGACTATTATTATGATCGTCGTCAATGTAGAGAAATGCACGGCACAGTATCCGACTAGAAACGAGACGAATAATAATAATATGATTACACCGCGCTCTGCCTAGCTAAACCGGGTAAGCGGTACACGTCTAGAGCGAACATTTTCAAACTGAAAACCTGTACAACGTGATAATATTAAAAAAAAAAAAATGCTTTAAAACACCAGGGGCCGAGTCGGTTTGCATATCGTATCGAACGTACAGATTTGCAGAAGAAAAACGACGCAGTAGCTCGACGCCACGCAAACAGTGGGCTTAAGATAATCGAAAGACGATAAACACCGTTCTCGATCCAGTTTTCGACCTCGTAAAATATTGCGTACGAGATCGACTAAACGGGAGCTGGTTTTTTTATTTTTCGGTCACCGAAATCCGTTGTAAAACCAACACCTCAGACGGTCGGTCCCAAACCCAAAATTTTCGCCGGATCTTACGTCCGGTTGAGATCGCAACGGGAAAGCCGTCGGCAAACGCTGATAATCCGTTTACCAAACCGCGCGCGGTAATCCGAGAGTCCTGGGCTAGGTCCCGTGCACGGTTGTACGCGTCCAAAGTAACGAGGTTTTCGCGCGTTATCGTGTCCGGTACGCGGCCGATGTGTTTTGTAATCTTTTCGCGCGTTTTCTGCCCCGAAACCGTGACAGCAGTGTGCCGGTCCGTTGGACGTTGAACAGAATCGGTTCGCGACACAACACCGCGTTATCTCACGCCAGATGACCACCGCGGGCCTCCAGAGCGGATAATTTTTAGGGGAAAAAAAAACACGTGGTCCGGGTGGGCGTCGCAGTGATAACAGCGTACCGCTGTTGCGGGCAATGTGTTACTCGAACGCAAACACAGAACAAGCGGTACGCACGCATAATATACGTATACATACTTATGTCGCACGAACGTTGCTCGCATCACAAAACTAAAATGCTTTCACGCGGTTGTACGACGTGCGTTTGTTGACCGAACGACATCGCGTTGCGCGTATGTGTGTACACTCGCACGGACGCGCGCTCGACCGAGATAAGAATGTTTACGTAAACGAAAAATGTGGAGTTTTTTTTGTCCCTCGTTGCGTTGTTTCTTCTCTCTCTCTTTTCCGTCGTGTGCGTCCTTTTGCCGAAAAGTCATAAATCGTGTTGAACGCAGCTCTACCGCGGGCCAGCGGAAAGGACGAGGTGTAAACGGACCCCACCGGTCCGGTAGCCGACGACGATAAGACGGTTCGGCGTTTCCCACGCCCACGCACCGGACCCCGAGCCGAACGTGATGTGCGCGATCTCACGCGGATCGGCCGGCCGCGACGTATACGTGCGAAGGAGAAACGCCGTTCAGCGTCGCGCCGGCGGTGCGCGGACTCCGTGGGCACGATCCGCGGGTGCCTACGATACGCGAGCGTAATAATAATAATGACAATGGTAATGATAATGTCTACGTTAACGCGTAACGATCAGGCGTTGCGTTACGTTAAAAGTTGTGTACGAAATTAGATGAAAAAAAAAATTAAAATATTAAAATATATTACTTTCACCGGTCCGGAACAACGACGGATGGAGTCTGCGGCGTGGAGCCACGGTGATGGATTATAATTAAAAAAAAAAAAAAAAAAACCGTTTCCGGACGGTACCCGCGTGCACGACTCGTGCTGAGCTAAACCGAAAATATTGAGCTGCAAGTTGCACGACTTCGGTCCTGCGTGATGATTGCACGTAGAACGATGCATTTTTCAGCCGCCGAGTTGCGCGATTGTTTTATTTCCGTGTAATCAATGTGTTGAAAATCGTCTCGACTTTAATCGGTCGTGATCGTCGGTTATTTTATATACATAAATTACGGATCGATTGCCGTCAATTGTAATGAATTGTAATCGGTTATAATCAATACGTGCACTATCGATCGGTACATACATTTTAATTAATCATAATTGATAACAATTTACAATCGATTAAGAACTAGGTATAATTTGAGAATCAATTGTAACGACCGAGCCGACTGACAATTACACTTAATTGGAATATTCATAAATAGGAAAAGAAGTAAAAAATTCTTATGTGTTCCCAGGAAAAGAAAACAGAAACCAACTAAGTTCGGTACATTCATGGCGACACAAAACGCTTTCGAGTTCGTATTATTATAATAGTGTAAGAAGAAGGATCTTTAGCTACAAATATAAATACTACATAAAATAATTGCACAGCCCTACCACGTAGCAAAACGAATGCAACCACTATAATCCTAAATTAATAATACATGTAGGAAAAAAACATTACTTAAGATATCGTCGTATTACTTAAGGTTGGGTATTGACAAGTTTTTAATTTAAGTCTAATAGTTAAATACCAAAGGAGTTATTTTCTTTCTCTAAAATTAACTAATAACTTAATGAGTTAAACGTATGCCAGCTACTAATCTACTAATTAATTTTGTAGTAACATTAACTAAATTTTTCTTCTTATTTAATTGTTAGATATCAAGCAAATTTTAAATACATTTTTTTGTTTAAATAACCCTTTTTTATACAAATAATTGTAATTACTGTATTGTGTAAATGTTGAAATCACTATTTCTAGATAGAAATTAGGATCATAAGTAATGCACATGAATAAAAGTTTTTATAAATATCATACTATTATTCAGTCCAAATGAAAGTAAAAATCAAAAATCTTATTATTTAAAGAATTTTAACTATAGGTGTAACTAGGGAGGTGCTAGGAAGGCTAAGCTCCCAAAATTTATTTAAGCCCCCACTATGTAATGAATCCTAGTTCCATCAAAAATAGCTACGTTTTTAAATTTAAATTATCACTTTATTTTTTATCAAAAACGAATTGAAAACGTTTTTTATTTTTATTTGTTATTAGCAAACTATTATATAATTGTATGTAATGTACTGTGTAAAGTATCGCACCATGTAGTACCAATACAGAAAAAGTAAATACAAAAATAGTCGTCCCTTAAAAGAATAAATTTACAGATTTTATTTTTGTAATATTAATGTAGAAATTGGTGTTAATAACTAACGATTACTGAGAGGTGTGGGAGGCAGAGCCCCGCACTTAATTTCCTATCACTATAAAAGTGCTAGGGCGGAGCTCCCCCTTAACTTCAAGGTTAAGTTACGCCTATGGGTTGAACTTTACTCGCATTTCTCTGAATTAACTTAATATATTAATTGCTATCAGGCGTGAACGCAGGGTGATGTTTTATGGGTACAAACCTGCCCTCCGAAATATCAGAAAAACAAGAGTATTAAAAAAATTACCTGACCTACAAATATGATAGTTATTTCAAAGTTTCCCATAAGACTTATAAATAATTAATATGTATACATAACGAGTAATTAAGTATGATATTTATCAACATTTTACATTTTACATTTTTCGAAACTCAACTCGAAATTGTTTCCTAAGTTCGCCCCTGAATGATGTATAAATATACTTTTGTTATTTGAACAAAATATCAAATAATACGATTTCTGTGTTGAATGCATCTCATGCACTCATTTTTAATGCACATAATTTTAGGGAAAGAAATTTCGTTTTCACGCGTATCGGTTTTTGCTTTCGGACGAGAAAACCGAGAGTTTATTTTTACCACGACAAAAAACGTAATTTATCGTTTTATTATATAGAGAAATAGGAAAATATTATATCGGTCTTTGGTCTACGTTTAATGTGGAACGTATATGGTATCGCCCATTCCCCCGAAAACCGATTATCGGTTATTTACTGTCGATCTGAACGTTGAAGTGTCACTATATCATCGACTATAATTTACCCCGAGTCAACACTAGTAATTTATCTTCCGATAAAATTTTGCGGTCACAAATAATTGGTAGGAAAACGACGACATAATACCGTATACAGCGTCTCTTCTCGCAAAATAAACACATAAATCCGACGAATGGCATTAGCGACGCTACCGACTATTTGCCGCTCAAAAAATTAAAAACAAAATGTTAAATATACACGACATTTATGCGTTGTCTCGTAGACATTTTACAATGACGCAAATATACATACGATAAATATAAATGACGGCGGGACGTATTACGATTTTTTAAGATAACATCGGAAATTAGCTAATGCGTTTCGATGAACTGTTTAGGCCGTAGCGTTGCCTAATGACGCATACAAAGTATTTACTTAAAAATGTTTTCACACCGAGAACTCGAAACCACGGTTTCTGTAAATATTACTTTGCTGCGGACGTAATATTGTGTATTATGTATATGATTTCGCGTTGTTATGGGATTCGAACGAAAACAAAAACCTGAAATGCCGCATATTATCTACACGCATGTATACTCATCTATGTGTATGTGTGTACGTTAATATTTAGGAAGAATGTGTTATCACTTGCCGATAGCGTTGTTGACGTTTTCTAATTTAAGATTTAGCAACTGTCTTTCACATGTAAGCGGACAAAATTGAAAATAATAATATGGAAAACCATACGACCGCAGGATGTCGGTTAGTTATTCATTCCTTAGTTGGCTGCATGGGAAAAGGTCTTGTCTTCGAAATTGTTTTCGCGTAGACAAATATCGAAATGAAACTTCTTTTTTTTTTCTTTTTTTTTTTTTTATTCGCCGCAAAACGAAAAAACGACAAGACAACTTTTGAAGTTTTGTTTAAAGTGTTCATGGTACGGAACTTTTTCCACGCAAAACAATAACACCTTCGAGCAGGTATATTGGATGTGATGAAAATTCGGCCGTATCCTATTCGCGTAAAATATGAACTGTATATACATGTATACGAGCGATAAAAAATAAATCAGGACGAGGATTTCCACACTCTCGCGCGTGTTCTAGTTTTTTTTCCATATTTGTTTTGTTTGTTTATTTATTTAGTTTTTTTTCCCCTGCCATAGGAAATCACTTCGAAATAGCATTTCCTATACAAAGATCGATATCAATGTAAACGACGGAGAGAAAAAGACCAAAACGAAACTGAAACAGAATTCGCACTACGCTCCACTACTCGGTGTGGCGCGCGCATGTAACGTTTGCGTACAATTTCACACCGGATGGACAGTTGTTTTTCTTGTCCGCTGTCGACTGAAACGTTCGAACAACGATTTCTATATCTCGTTCGTTTAATCTATTGTGTTTCATGGACGGCCGGCACCGCACACAGCGCACACGTCACGACGTGTTATTGCGTTTCGGCGTTGCATCTAACTGTCGTCAGATGTGGGTTTCGAAAACGATCCCGCAGCCCTGGGGTAAGTCGGCTGGAACAAAACCGAAAGCACTTTGATGACGACAAGCAACCGATCGCTGACTACCCCGCAGGTAGCTTTACAGATGTCTTGTCGCCCAAGTTCGCGTGCCAGTGTACAGCCGCTTCAACGACAACGGAAAATAACCCATACGCGCGCATTATCTCGTGCAATACGTATATTGCATTTTCCTCCCTCCCTCCCTCACTCTCTCTCTCTCATTCTCGATTATAGTCGATCGATCTTCTCCGGTCCCTCGGTTACCAGACAACCGAAGTGGATCTTTTCCTCGGCTTTCGACGCCCACCTATCATGTTTCTACCGTCTCATCAATCTGGCATTCGTCTTCGCCAGACGCAAACGGTACGAAATATATTCCTCCCCCCCTCATAACGTTAGTTTAAAACGCGAATAATTAAATACCGTCGATGGCCAATAATGTGTCACGGGCGTAAAGGCGTTTTGCACAGGGATAAAAATTGAAAAACAAAAATAAACGTGCGGTCGTGCGAACCTATTGGTACGCGCACAACTCGGTTACGGTTTACAATCGATACGATGTGGTCGCGACGTGGTACGCGCGACGATAATAATAAATATCTGTTATCCGATCACGAATCGCGTTCGCCGGTCGTCGCGATTAATGATCGACGATAAATAATTATTATTACATTGTCGTCCGTGCCGCGGCACCGAGAACCCACTGGCAGCCGATGTCGGAACGGCGAAACAATAACAACAAACGGCTACGATACAGCGGGCACGGTAACACCACGCGGTGCTCGATCGGGGTATCGATGCGTCAGAACAATATCGCGTGATATCGCGCGATCGCGACAAGTACGACATAATACGTGAGATACGAAACGTACGCGTAGTCGCGGTGTAATGGCACAGCGCCTGCTGCTGCGCACGCGAGACCAATTCCGTTTTGGCGACCGTTGAATCGCCAAATATAATACCAGTTTCAACAAGTGGTTCTCAAGGTATAAAAGTTGAAAAAGTACGGGATACGTTAACCTTTTTTACCGACACAGTGCCGGACGACCGCTGGATACCGTCCAATCGTTAATCCGATAACGCAGTTAAACGGTCACGACCACCGTCGTGTTCATGCGTTTCGACTGTCCGAGATTTCACCGGTATCGTTAAACGCAGTGCTCGCAGTTCGTTGCGATTTTTTGCGTTTCGTACTTGCATTGTTTAAATGTGAAATGAAATCGGTCGAAAATTTGAGTAGTGAAAATACGGAGTTCGTTGTAATAGTCAACAAGTTTTAAGTTTAGCCATCGTAAGCTTGTCCAAAACGAATTCAAATGTATGAAAACGAGAACGCAAGGCTTATTTGAGAATTCGTAACTACAATTATTATTATTATTATTTATTTATTTTTTCTACGCTGTAGATTTTTGTTTTATGTTTGTAAAATAATTTGAAAAAAAAAAAAAAGATTTATTAAAATGTACAACGCTCTATGTGGGTAGATGAAGTATATGAACGTAACACCGTGAGCCTTGTGTTAAAATTAAAAATCAAACTAAACTTATTGATGAATGTAACGGACGTCAGCTATTCCAGTAAATAACGTATAAATTAGTATTATTTATAACATTTTGGTAACCAATATATTTTTGAAAAAAAAATTAGGCAGCCATTTCAATGGTAAATTACCGAGAGCCTATTCAAAGATAGTTATCAAGGATAAAATATTGATTACTTATATTCGGGAGCCAATTCAATTGCACAGATGTATTGTCGGCCGAAAGGCGGCGAATCGCATCGAAACGCAGTGTGGCTGTATCGTATCGGACGCGATCCGGTACGCATTTCCACGACACCATTAAATTTCGTGACACATTTTATGACGGGACTGTACACGAATATCGTTTCGGTTATTGCGTAGTTACAGGGGTGAACGCAGTTATAAGTTCGGCGGTTTGTAGATATGTAAAATATAAACTGTTGATAAATAGCGTGCTTTATTACCCATTGTATAATATGTATATATATATTTGAAAGTCTCATGGAAAGCTTTAAAATAACTATTAAGCTTGTAGGTCAGGTCATTTCTTATACAATTTTATCCAATATTTCGGGGTGGAGGGTTGATACCCTAACTCTCTTCCCCCGCATTCTCTCATGCTTGGCCATGTTCCAAGGTCTCACTGAATTCTTATTTTCAGGGCGATTTTTGTGATTACTCGACAAAAATACCGTAATCCGTCCGATTAAACGTTGTAAAACATGATGTGATGTGTGTGTAACGATTATTACATCATTATCGATCCACATACATAATATGTATACTTGCCGAGTACGATTGCCCAATATGGGGCAAACATCAACATTGTTAAGCCAACGACCAATGCTCTGAATGTATAAGAGACGAGTTCTTCTACCGGTGAAGTAGGTTAGTATCTGAACTCCATCTTATCACGATATAGCTGAACTAATAACCAACGTCCGTTAGTCGTTATACATTAGGTATTAGTGAATAAACTAAATCAATCAACTTTTACTTTTATTATAAAGATTGCAATAAACACTCCTAAGCTACGGTTAAATGTACTCAAAAGGATCAGAAAACCTTCCCCAAATATCACATATCTAACTAATCATCGCCGACCACAAAAGTGTTATTAAAACACCTGTTGCAAGCAAAACATCATCAGTAACTGACTACGTTGTACGGTGATTTTGCATAGCATTGGCTCACAATTCTTGCACGCTGTGTACCATCGATCACGATTTCAAGGCAGTACGGAAACATGTTTTTGTGTTGACACTTGCCGTCGAACGCGGTTTCTCTCGGTGATCGACGATACCTAACACTTCTTGACCAAAAGCACTGGATCGCGTTTCCGTGGCATCCGTGGGTTTCGTAAAATTCTACGAGAAAAGTAATACGTAAAGTAAATTTCCATGGTTGGTTCGTTTTTGTAATGCGACAGAAACAGCGGGAGAAAAACGATCTTTGCAGCTTTTTGCGTTTTTTTTCTGGCCCAGGCACGTCGACGGGGTCGCGATGAACGTATGAAAAAACGTATGTAAAAACGAACCGTGTCCATTTCAACGCGATATAATTCCGCTGCCCGTGCATCGCGTTTTCAACGGTCCGGCGGGCGCGTCTGACCCTCGCCGCCGCCGGGTGTGAAATAATGGTAAAACTAGCCGGGGACAGTCGCCGGAAGGGCTACGGCACGTCTTACATTATGCGTACAACGCACGCGGCGGTGCTACGGCAGTTGGCCGCGACAGTCAGGGGTAATAAATTTCATTTGTCGACGTGGTTTTATTGATACCACCGTCCGATTGTTTGCTCCGACTTTTGACACGACGGCTTTTTACTTTTTTATTTTTACTACGGCACCCTTTTCTTTTTTTCTTTTTGTTTATTTCTGTTTTCCGGTCTCCGTACACACAATGGCCCCGAGCGTCTCGGGGAAATATTTCCCGAAGTCTCGATCCGGCGTCAGTGCGCGCGAGGTCCGTTGATTTTTCTGTGTACAGTTTGAAAAAAGAAGTTCTCTCGTACTGTTGAGAAAACACGATTCGTTTTCCGAACCGTGAAAAAAAAATAACAATGATAGTGAAAAGAAGGGGGAAAAAATGACCGAAGACACAACGCGGTTCGGAGCAAAGCTATACGCTTTTTTTTTTTTTTATACGCGCGCGTCTGTGTGCATCTGTGTGTATACGCGTACAAACAAGTCATGGTCCACGATTTCACGGGTTTTACACGACCGACGACCGTATAATACACACACATACACATTCAGTTCGGTACGACTGCGTTTGAATAATAATAATGGACGAAAATTGCCTCGCAGAGGTCAATCCTGACATTACGATTTCAGCTTTGGTGATGGTTCAATTTAAACTACGCGAGTCGAGCACGATCGTTTAGCATCGAATTTTATACGAACGTAGATCTTCGAAAGTGACGGGGAGGCCAACGACATATAGATCGCGAAACGCTAAGTTTATTATTTAAAAATTATACACGTATACGTGTGTATTGTTTATACGAACACTGCATTTTCGAAAACGAATTTCGACCTCACTGTTTTATTGTTTAAAAAAGAATCAATACTTCTGCTAACAAAACGGATTATTTCTAGTACATTTTAACGGGTTTTCTGCTAACATTACAAATACGTATACATTTATCTGCAGCCATTTTTGCTTTAGTTTACTTACATAATGATAATTGATAAAATCATGATTTGTGTCCATGTTTCCAATAGTTGATAATTTCCAACTCTTTTGGTACATTTTAACCGTTTTTTTTTTTTTTTTTACAATTATGAGTTCTAGACTTTTCTTAAATTATTTATTTGAATTTAATAATGTATTGTACGGGATTTAAATTTTTTTATACACCCGAATCGTTAAAAACGTCAGTCCAACAGTTCGTGATAAATTCAATCAAACTCAGTCAGTAGGCAATTCAATTTAACCATTTGGGTGGACGTATTTCGAAAACCTGCAATCTTCCCCCTCATTATTTTAATGGAATAATTGTTGTTGTACTAATCGTTTTGCGTCACGATGACAGTATCGCGGTGAAACGATGTTCTAAAAACAATGGTCAACGATAACGGGAGACGTAATATGTCTCGACGCGTATAGTATTACCCAAACAAATATAACATTAAAATCAAATCAGGCTTTTCATTGACAGTTGCGAAACGCAATGTTATCGTTTTTACTTTTCTAATTCAAATTTGGACGGATACTGTCTCATTGTGTATTCGCATCGCTGGTATTATATTACGTATTGATCATATTTTCTTTACACCTATTTTTGAAGAATGTGTTACTTTTCAAAAACGAGATTCTATATCGGTATGCAATACGAACGCGTGTGAATATTATTGTCAATATTTTTCAATTTTTTTTTTTTTTTTTTGTAATCGGTGATTTCTATGGTCCGTTTTAACGATAGATAAAAAAAACAGCAGAGCCTTTTCATGTTCATTGTTGTAAATGAAATTAACATTTCCACGAATATAAAATTTATTTGTATGAGTATAAATGATAAATTTGGCATTGTTTGGTAATAATTACTTTATGATTACCAAAAACGCGTTAGAATAATTAATGTAAAGCGTTAAATAACGCACAGCTTAAATGTTGGTATAAAAAAAAAAAAAAACTTGCACAGAACAAAAAAAAAAAACCGATTTCAGGCGGATGAGTATAGATCGAGTAAATGCTTTGATATTATAACAATATAATTAAATATAAAATAACATATTAATATCGATCTCGTACGACTTCAATGTCATTACAGACTGTTATTTCTCAATTATGGTTGGTAGGTTCATCATTATTAGGGAAATTAAATAATCGTACAATAGTGCACACAATGAAATGGATCCATGTCTGCGTTATTGTATTAATTTCTTGGCACACGACAACATCTTTATTGAATCCCAGTACTCAAAATTAATAATTTAAGGTTAAGCATAGATTCACCTCTTAAAGTGCGGATTCGTAACGGGATGCTATTGAACGGTATTTTGGCTTTGTAAAACAAAGGTTTCCCCGAATACATTATAAATTTTAGTAGATATATTAAGTCACTGGAAACGAGGAAAATATGGTAATTTATGTGAACGATAATTTTCCTTTTTTGTCACCGTGATATCGTTGCGGTTAAGTGTATACCCGATTAACACACATAGGAATTATATGTAGTCTTCAGACAATCTCGTTGATACTGATCGACTTGAATTCGGTGTGATAAGTCTATTATATTTTTCTAATCCGAGTCAATCGCGATGTAAATAATTCAGTCGACCACGTATCGAGATCGAATAATATCAAAGTGCTTAATCCGATTGCATTACCTACTGTTTTGATAATATTGCTGTTGATAATATTAATGTATTAACAAATGATCAGTATTATTTTTTTTCGCATCAATAATATCGCTAAAACTGCACCTAGTTAATAAATTCATCCCGTGAACTGCGTACTCCGTCTAAAACCTAAACTTTGCGTAGTTGAAAACTTAACAAATTATACAACGGTTAATTTCCTTGGAAGGTTTAAACACTGTAAAGTGTATCCCGCCCTAATTCACTGCTATTATATTAAATACGCGTTGTAGTGGTAGATATTAAATTATTGGACTTTTCTCTATAGATTTATCACACGCTATTATTAATTGGTTTTTCGTTCACGTTTTAAATTCACGAGTATGTAACGTGAAGATGTTTTATTGCTCTATCCGATTATAAATTCGTCTCGAGTATTTCTATGTCAATTCCAGACAGTCTAGCGTTCGTTCCAAAATGAACGATGTGTTCGGTTTATGGTTGGTATAATATGTGCGCAGCACGTTGCAGGATTACAGTCAATGCGTAGAATCGTTCAAAGTCAAATCAACTGCAGTTAATCGTTTACTATCCACCAGTAATTGTTAATAGTTTCGTCAGCAATGATAGATGCGAGAGTAATATGCTAAATACCTTCCGAGTTCTATTCGTTTTTCTTGGCGGTTTTCCGCGAATGATTTCTTTTATTATTTTTATTATCATTATCCAATTATTTCTTCAATTGCTCCATAAACATCCCTACGGATTCTACGGAGCAGAATACTTACACAACGTTTTTGTGCAGACGATAAGTTTTCCTTTAGGAAGAATAATTTGCATTTCAGAATAATTATAATTAATAATTAATAATTAATAATTATAATTTGAGATGGTTCCCTAACAAATTATAATAATATACTTAATTAATTACACATAATAATATAAATATGGGATTTTAATAAGTTATATAGTTGAAATAGTCAACGTTAAAAGCGTATGGAACTAGCTTAGTATTAATAAAACATTTTAATGAATGCACACGAATACGAACGCAAACAAAACGAATTACGGTTCATAAGTTAACGCTTATTTTGACAGAAGTGTACTGTATGGTATACGAACTGTGATCGATAATCACACGAACAACGAAAAACTATGTTAAATCATGTCGGGGGGAGGAAAAAGAAGTACACAATAAGAATTATTGCATTCGAGCAAGTTAGTTTTCTGTTCACCAATACGATTTGCTGCACAATGCATTTCGAATCATCGGTCAAAGTTTAGGGACATACTACAGTGATTCAAGTTGACACATTCGAAGCTCACCGGGCACCGGTTAGCCGCAGCTCTCACGCCCTTTTTCTGCGATCCTCCAAACGTTTGTTCGAGTTTACCTCGACGACTTGCAGTGATGTTACGACTGAATACCCGACTAGCTTATTTTCACGTTCTGTAATAAAGGCCATCACAAATAGTCGCGTTGTCGAGTTGTCGTCGTGAACTCGAGATGGCCCGGGATTGACGCATTGCGTTATGGTCCTGGACCGTTGTCCGAGGGACGGAGAACGGTCCGCAGGAGGGATTCCGATGATGTCGTCGAACTTGGCGGCGTACGGACCTGCGCGCTACGGCAGATCGTTTCCGTCGGTTCAACGTCCTCCCCCGCAGGTGTCGTCATAGCGCGGTGCACTCTCCTCCGCCGCGGCGACACGACAGCGAACGCGTATTGTTATTATCACAATAATAACATTATCGCCGCCGTCGTTGCAGTTGTCATCGCGGTCGTCTCGCGCTCAGCAGGTGCACCGAGGGACAACGTCCGCGGCCCGCGGACCGTGTCGCTCCGGCGGCGGCGCGGTTTCGTCCGGTGACTGCGTTTCACGCCGGCGGCGGAGACGGTCGGATGACTTCTGCGGGCCGGGCACGTAACGGAGAGAATAGCACCGAACTCGCAGCAGCGCGTGTGTACATTTCGTGTCGGTGACAACGGTGCGTGCGCGCGCGTATGGTTTGAGAGGAGGGGAGGAAATAATAATAGAAAAAATGGAGAAAGAAAACCGAATCGGCGAAAGGAACAGCAGCGGAATAAACAGAAAAATAAATAAATAGAAGGAAAAGGAAAAACTGATGACTCTATAAAAGCGTACAGCATTCCGATCGTACGTGGTGTGTTCACGCGTGTGTCAGGTGCATTAGGTGTTGTACGAGCCGTCGCGGAAGTGACGGGGTCGGAGGAGGGGATATAACGAGTAGGAATGAATTTCTGCGAAGTTATACACGGGACGCGATCGGGAGCCGAAGATGACGACGGAACGCGGGAAAACCAATACGTACGGAAGAGAAATGCAGCAGGAAGAATGTCGACCCTGCCGGAAGGAGGATCGGAGCTCAGGGTGCACGAGCAACAGATATGGGAAGCGTGCCGGTACGGCTCTTGGCGATCTTGACCGACCGTTAGACCAAAAAAAAAATAATAATAATAAAAACGAGCGAGGGCCACGTTAAAGCACGTAATCGTAGACTATCATAAGTGTCTTGGAACAGAGCAAAGCGTACGTGCCAATGACAACGTGAACCTCTTGAGATACCGTTACGGGAACGTATTGCGCATTCGATGTGACACAACCAACATCGAATCGTACGTCCTCGGTAGTCGATTGGTCCGTGTGTCGAATCGACCGACAGAACCGTGTAGGCTGTCGAAGACCCGCGCGGCAACATTCTTCGTGAACGGTGTTCGACCGTTTTCCGGTCAAAACACACTCGCGGTCCGAATGTCTAGCGTACGGTTGGTACCGAATTGGCTCGCGAGCCCCAAACCCACATGCCGAATCGGTTTCCGGTTGAAAAACGTATTCCATTAAGTTGATCAAATACCTTTTTTAAACGGGATTCGGAGACTCCCGAGTCCTAACCGTTATCGGATCCAACGCGCGCACCTGCCTCCCGCCTAGCCGCGCCCCGGCAACAGGTGTACCCTGTGCAGGTACCCTTGTAGTCCGTACCCGCTGTTGGTCCTGTTGCAGATGATCTCTACGATCGCGAAATTTCTACAATTCTTGTCGGAGGGTACCGGTGCCGGACCGATCTAGCGATAATGAGCCGAGCGTATTGCGACGTTACATCGTACCCGTAGAACATTACCGTAAACACCGTGCGGTGTTGACGCGTAAGCGCACTGCGATACTCGTACACTGATTTTTGATCCTTCGCCGACGCTTGCCGTCGACGTATTCAAATTTCTCACGATTCCGACGAGTACTATTGCACCCGCTCGCTTGAGGAAAACTACCGCCGAACATCGTTGATCGCAACACAACTTTATAAAAAAAATCGCACGTGACTTGATGATCGTGTCTACAACACGTCAATATATACATGTAGAATTCGATGTCGATGGAAATACGTAATTCTTAATGCATTCGACGTACGAATACTCGCGCACGCTCCGATTACGTCTTCTGATTACACCAACCGAATCGTTAACCAAACTCGCGTATAGGCCGTATACACATATCAGAGAGCGTATCAAATGCGTTCAATACAAATATTTGTGCGAGGTTTGACGACGAGCTCCGCGAAATTGCGACGGCCATTTTGTTCCATCAGTCCTTCAGTTTATGATGAAAAATTCCTTTTTCACAATAATATTACCCGAACGTCGCCGAGTATAAATTTGTTGAGTACAGATACGTATTAATAATACATGTATATTATATTACGTACATCGAAAATCCAATAATAGATTTAGAGAACCTGGAGGCGTGGTATACGAGCGTATTTTTTATTGTTGTTGCGCTGATTTCAATGCCCACGACAAACGTCGTACGATGATAATATGTTTGGTCGACAACGACTACGATCAGGGCACTTATCCTTGGTGAAAAGAGAAAAAAAAAGAGTAATTGTAAATTTTTATCTTTTTGTCGTTAAAAAAAATAAACAACGCTCGTAACAATAACGTTATATTGTTGTTAGCCGTGTCCTCTAGATTGGAAAAAAAAACAAAAAACAAAACAAAACAAACAATAATTAGAAACCTTATGTATTTGCATTACGTAATAATAATTGGCTAATACGAGGACCCTTGAGGTACTTATCATCTGGTTGCATGTGGCGAGGGGTCCTCCGTCGGCGCGCGAACAACAGAAACCAATTTTATTAGTTTTAAATTATTATCACAATGCGCGATAATACAATGGATCGAAATATTATGCTATACTACAACAATTGCAACGTTTTTATCTACGGAAAAATTATCCGGAATCTATTTGGACGCGCATCGAACACTCGTTTTACCGAATTTCGTGCATTTATCGATCGCAATATCTACACCATCGCGTGTGGACTCGTACGATTTGCATCAGCACAATGTTATGTGCATAGTTTTACGTGGCACATTCGCCTTGTAAAAAATGCATGTACAGTGTACGAGAACACACACGAGGCTTGTAAGGCTTCCGGTTTCATCGTGTTATGGTAGGCCACGAATAGGTGGGAATCGTTTGGTTCCCGGTTCGTAAGCGGTAAACGTTGTTATCCGTACCGCGGTTGTTGCATTCGTCGAGCGTCGACAGAAATAATAGAAGCTACGCGCGGAACCGCAGAGTGCCGCTGAAAATATTATATTCAAATATAAGAAAACCATTAAAAAAATGAATAATTGAAAAATGTTATCTTAAAAAGATAAGAGACCCGCGTTCATATGCACGAAGTCTCTGGGCGAATGAGAATAATATAAATTATATACATGTGTTCACAGACTGCAGTGTCCCGTTTTTACTATGTGTTGAGTTTTTTTTTTTTTTTTTTTTGAGGAAAAAGAAACTTAAAACCCAAAAAAAAGAGTACATTTCAGCGAAAATTTAAAAAAAAAAAAAAAGTCTAAGCACGTTCGGTGTCCAAAAGTTAAACCCGGCTCCGTGCACGAATTAATTATCTCGTCCCACTCGGACCTGAGGAGTACGTGTGCAAAGACTGTTTTCACTCGAAGGCCTCGCACTCGCGGGGATGATTAACGGAGACCCAGGGATCCAGGGGTGGATCCACAGTTCAAGAACTGTGTGTCAGGCTAATTCAAAAGGCCACTTATTAGGGCTGAAACTCGAAAAAACGCAATAGGATCATATATCACGTGTTTTTAAGTTTATTCATAATAATCGTCGATAACGTTAACGTTTATTTTACGGAATATTCCGCATTGCACGGCGTCCGGTATACAGTTGTTTTACTGTACCGGCATCATAATTTTGGGGGAGGGCGATCGGGGCATTTTCTTCAGCCAAGTGTTAACTTCAACGTGTAGTCGGCAAACTGAAAAAGTGTAAGAACTCTTCAGAAGACCAATTTTGTCGAGAAATATTAACTGTAGGTCAACTTCTGTAGGTCCTGTTGGGGGAGGAAGACCCACGATGGACTAACGTGTTCTTGATCGCGCAGGATTTGCTAGAGCCGACCGCTGACGGGACGGCAATTTATTCGCGGAAGATCTTCTGGTCGTCGCTGCGATAATAATGTTGTACGATCGATAAATACATAAATACAAACTCGGCCGTTCCTCGACTACGCGCCGTATTCGCCTCACAGATGAACGTGTACAAACTTACGGCATACAACATTATATTATGCACATTCGCACGTACTTCCTCAAGTGTCCATTGCTCTACCGACGCAGGTACGGTTCTCCGCCGCCACCGTAGTGGCAGGTGAACTAGACGACAGTGTAACGTACACAGGTATGTGGTCGTCGTACATCACTGTGTGTGTGTGTTGGTTGTTTTTTTTTTTTATTCTAAGTTTTTTTCTCGTGTTTTTTGTACACTCCGAGTAGTTGCGCGCACGTATGACAGTGCGACTTTTGTTCGGGCCGCAATAAAATATACAGGCGGGATGACGAGAAAACAAGAAAAAAAAAAAAACGAAAAAACACATATCGCGTACGAACGACACGACCGGTATAATATACATTATTTTTATTATCATTATTATTCTACATAAAGCGTAGCTGGTTTATTTAATCGATAAATAAACACGACAACGACGGGGGGACAAAAAAAAAAATCATAGGGGTGAATTGTTAAGAGGGTTTGACCCCGTATGCGGGGGAGGGGGGATCGGTTAACGCTGTTTTTTTTTTCGGTCAAAAACACAAACCATATTTCTACGCGCTCGACACGAGAGTTTACACGAAAACTAATGGAGCTACGCGCTTTGTTTACTACACCCCCGCGACACGTGCACCGCGATGACGGACCCGGTTGCCACTTCACATTTTTTTTTTTTTTTTTAACACACTTGCCGGTTTCACTTTGCACCCGCCGAGCAGCGCACACGGACCGTTATAATGTATGCACGAGCGTCGGTACACGTAAGTCGCCGACGGGTCGGTTCTGTTAAACACCCGCGTCCCCGTCTAGACGTATATTATTTGCGTGCTCGAAAAATTAGACAAAAACATATCGTAGTACGATCGTAAGTTACACCGGTGGCGACTTAGGGACTGGGAAGATAGGGGACCGTAGGGACCGCGCTACCACTCTCGGGCCTGAAGTTTTCTTACACGTTGATTGCTAAAACGAAAAATAAAACAAGATTCCACGCTTAAATACTTTCGGGAATCGGCACGTGTTTTATTAATGATATGTACGGAAATCAACAATGGCAGTTATCGACTTTTATACGTTTACCGTCGTATGCAGATCGACGCGTTGAACTCGCAGTGTAAACAGTTGTTTTGAAATTTTAGCTAAACTTTTTCATATCCATTTGTGTTCCCTAGGGCATCACCGACACTAACGCACACTCGATTTAATGGATTAGGTGCGTTACATGACAATGCAGTAAGTCGGTGTATTCAGTACGCATGTTAATAATAATAATAATAATAATAATAATTATTATTATTACTGTTATTATAAAGTATACCTGCTCTTTGTCAACATGCAGTGCCCCGCTGCGCGCGAGCTTAAGTTCATAAAGTGAAAAATCTCACCGACTTTCTAATTTTCTAATTGTAACAATGTGTATAATTACTATATTGTGTACTATTAACGCATAAAACACATTTCAAATTAAAATCTACCGCTCTTTTTTTCACCGTTCGACTACGTACACGCGTACGGTTATTTCATTATAACATATTCATCTCTTGATACTCGTAAGACAATGTAGGACCATCAATTCATATAACATATTTATACCGATGCATTACATTTTACAACCTTAACCGTACGTGTCGGCTTAAAATAAACACCACTAGTTAGACGGTCGTTTTGCATTGTTATACTACCAATGAGCAGGAGAAATCGGTTTGATACACTTTTGAACCTCTAATATTGCATGACATTTGCTGGTATACGGTAATTGTTATATATGCGCTGTTATAATTAAAAAAAAAAATAGAATATTTCGATGGCTCAAGTTAACAGAACACAGATACTTGCTCGATCTTAAGTTTTAATTTTAATGGATAAATTCATGCGAATAATATATTACACGGTTTTAACACGGTAAATTCTATTTTATTTCGATAATATTCGATTAACCAGAAGAATAGTTAATTATTGTGCACGGTAATCAAACTATTTCTGAATACGATGGTCCTGCGGGGCCATATCATAAAAGAAATTTTCAATAAACGTTAGTAACCTACAAAAATATTGTATAACGAATAAAAACCTTGTATTGTTGAATAAGCACGCGAGCGTGTATAGATTATATTATGTTGCAGTGTGTACAAAACTAAAAAGGGCGGTTAAGGTATCGTTGTTTCAATCAAAACAAATAATGTAATTGTTATTTTAATTTTTGCGTTATTGTTATTGAATTTTACGACAGGCATTGCAGTTGATTAGTCAAGACTGCGTTTGGAATTGATTTGAAAACAATTAAAATTATTTAAAAATAAACATTGTAGAACCATCAGGCAGGTACTCTTAAAATTATTATACTTCTTCAATGGGAGTTTTAATTGAATTGATCGATAAGGCCACATAAGGTTATTATCATTATGCTTTGTAATACGAAAGTCAAATAATGAGAAAAGAATTTGAATAAGGAACTATTGAAGAAATGGACTGATATTACTCTGTACACACGGGGAAAGTTTTGACAACAAAAGTAAATGGAACATAATGTAGTAACAAAACCAATCACGAGAAACCGTTGGATGTGCATTCACGTTGTAAAGCTCTGAAATGTTGAATATTTTTCATTCGATAACTCGAAGCGTATCGATTCATCCGACAATTTTTCGTAAAATATTTTAACGGCATTGATAACCGACGATGTCCCATCGATTTATCGGGGGGGAGTGAGCACGCGTCGTTTTCCGATCGCCGTAATCACGTAGCAAGGACGGAGAGAAACGGAAAATCTTCCGAAAACAACGATCACCCTGGACACGAACGGAAAGCGCAGCGATAATTTGTTCGGAAACAATTTTTGATCGAATGGTGAGCGGCAAAGGTGCGCATTGTAAGCATAAACTGCGAATACGGCTGACGGCAAAGGCTTCCGGGGTAGGCTGGGAAAAGATTCTCTGTTCACTCGCGATCACGGCCGCGCTCGCAACAATCGATCCGCCGGCCTCGATACCAAAATCCTCGACACGTCTGTACATTTCTCGGCCGTCCGTAGCGCGTTTTGTTCGATCGTGGTGTTGTTGGACTTATCGCACTGCGCACATTTAAGCCGCACATCACGCGACCGATTCGCTGTACACACATTACACTGGTTGGATACGATCTTGTTGTACAGTACGTTTCTGTGGAAAAAAAAACCACGTACCCGCGTAAACCGTTGATGATGTTTGCGACCCGTCCGTCGAAAGAGTACGTTTGTTCCGCCCAGTGCTGGCAGCAATCGGTTTTTCAATCGTCTCCGAAAACGGTTTACCGAAAGCCGTCGCCGGGTTCGGCCCACGACGTCGGACTCTACGCACGTCGCCGGGGCCCCCGAAGCGCGTGCCCGGTCGAATGAAACTCGTTTTTTTTTCCTTCGCCAGCCATTGTATAACGTCTCCGCACAGATTTTTCTGCTTTTATCTCTCTCTGTGCCCGCAATTATTCCTGTCCGCGCGAAACACTACGCATTGTAATACGATAATAATAAACGCGCGCGTCTGTGCGTTACAGCCTCGTAACGGTCGCGCACACGGGGGACCCCGCGGGGTACGGTCGCGCGCACGAGGATAAGTATGCGCTCGCGACGTCGCCGCCGCCAAAGACAACGCGTAAGGGAATCTGATCAAACATAATGGGCCACGGTTAATTAGAACGCGCGCAATCTCCGCGGTGCTCGGCCCAGCAAGACGTCGTGTGTGTAGTGTGTGCGCGTGTGCATACACATAATAAGTATTCATATTTGACCCGAGAATGCGCGCGAGCGTACGCGTGGACGGAGTTTTACAATTTTTTTTTTTTTTTTTCCATTCTTTCTTTCTTTCCTTCTTTTTGTTCCGATCGCTACAACATCCGAACCGCCGTTGATACGCCACGAACTCTGCGGCCATCTATCACACGGTCCTCCCCCACCCCTCCTCCCATATACAACATTTCGCCAAAGTGGTCGGAGGGGAGGAGGAGGAGGAGGAATATTTGATGCACCCCCGTCGATTTAGTGTGCGCGCGCGTGTTTTGATTTTCTTTTGTCTAAGCATTATTAAACAAGTGAGAAGATGTTGCTGAAGTCTTCTCCGCGGAGCGGTCAACGGTGGGGCTTTGTTCGCACGCCAGGCTTTATTCTGACAATCGACACTGCATACGCTCTCGATGTAGATTTTTTTTGTGCAAACAGGTGTGTTTGTGTTTTTTATTTATTTATTGCATTTTTTTTTTTTTTTTTTGCGGACTTCTTAACGGATTTTACCCATAGAAATTCGAACTGCGGGACCGATACATTTGGAAAACATATTTTGTCTGACTATAAAAGCAACGAACGCATCAGGTTTTAAGTATTTGAATAGGACAACTTTTGTGTGATGTGGGTTTTGGTAGAAAATTATAAGCCGATATGATTACAGCCTGAGTGCGGTTTGAAATCGATAAGATCCACTTGATATCATGATATGAATTCTGTATAATCCATCCAATTTTCCTTTTCTCTACCGGAAAAATTTTGCTATATATATAATCACTGTAATATTTCAATAACTCCTTAAGCTATATTTCTTTAGTATTTGGAAATCTAATTGATCAGACGATCCCGACCAACGTGGTCAAACGATGAGCTGAATAGGAATACTTTTCAACTCATCATTTGACTCGTACACATAATATGTAACGCTCACGAATTCAATACACAGACCGTATTGTATTTACAGGAATAGTTTTTATATTTTATATCGCATAACAACTAACATATACCTCTCAATAATATTTAATTTAATTTAGACGAGTTGACGTCGGTTAAAATATTCTAAAAGTTTAATTTGAAAAAAAAAAATCAAAAAGTTATATGTATATTCGACACTCGAAAGCCTTTTCATTGAGAAAAAATATGTTGTTATTTCTTATTTAATAACAAATACGTTTACTAAATAATAGTTTATTTTATAAATAAATAATTAATAGTTTTAGCTCATTTAAAAGCATTGTTTAAACAGATAAAACAGATAAAATAACATCGAACAGATATCCGAAGCTGAAATTTGTTTAAGGCGAGCACGAAAAAGAAAATTAATTTTAACTTATTTGCCATTGTTTGCAAAACCAGTAATTACGAGGATTTTATATTTGTTTTTGAACATCTTAGCGTAAATATTTTCTCCACTATAACTCACGTGCAATAACAAAAAGTTATATTCGTGTTAGATATTATATGGCTTATGATTTGTAAAAACGTTCCATAATGATAAATAAATGAAGTTTACTTATAAATAAATTAACAAAATAGTTTTTACGTGGAATTAAATAAATAAATGCTTGGCCTGGAGTATTATTATATTTGTAAAGTACTACCAGAATTAAAAATTCATCGTCGGGTAGTAAAATCGCGACTTAAAATGTATTAAACAAAAATCAAAAACAATGTATTAACCGCGTACCGCAATGAATACGATATGAACACGATGTAATTACGTGTAATCGGACATCATAATTCGGCGATCCAAGGATGTTTCTAATTTGAAATGATTGTGCACGAATTGAAGGATGCATCATATACAAACATACGAGTATATATTGCTGGGATGTCTATAAATCAAACGAACGTTATTATAAATCGGCATTCAAATGATCTCTCGACGTATTGCCTATACAGCATGCTATATTGCGAGTATCGAATGTATTAAAGCGTCTCGTGCGACAAAAATAAACTACGTGTTCGTACGACAGGTGTCAGTTTATAGACGTCGATGTAACGGAAATGAGTGTTTCGTCTGTCTCCACAGGACGACAGTCAGAATTGCATAATATAATCCTCAAGGAATTTCCACGTTGTAGGATTCAAATAAATACCTAAATAATAATAATAATTATTATTATATTTTATGTATCACGTGTTATTCCGTGTCGCGCGATATCCGATTCGATGACGTTTTAATTTCGATTTCAAGAACAGAGAAACACGTTGAAGTGGATGCGCTCAACGTAAGCAGCGCTACACATTATGTATTCCTGTGCACTCGACGCTACGTGTCAATTCACAAATAGCGTTATTTCCCGGCAATGATAAGCGTTAATATACGTTAGTGATTATGAGCATAATAAATAAATGCATTTCGACGTTGTTCACCGAGAATTTATCATAATTCCGAACGTTATCGACGCACAAAATTGACAAAATTGTACACGGAAAAAAATTAACATTTAATTGAATTTATTCACTTAAACTTCTTCAACATCAAATACGAGACAGTTCATACATTGACATGTATAATTTGATACCTATAAGCAATAGCTCGTGGTAGGAGAAGGGAGTCCATTAAAATTATTAACGAGTTAAATGAAGCATACGATTTTTACAGTGTTATGATGAAAAGAAAAAACAATAAATAATATACATATAGTTTACCGATACGATGCTTACAACTTAATTATAAAACATTGAGACCTTCCATTCCCCATTAAGGATTTAACGCGATTTCGATCGGTGACCAATGTGTGTACTCGAATAGTTCTTTCGAACAGTGGTTCGATACGGTCATGTTGCCGCAATCGTAAATCTCGATCCGGAATCGATACGCGTGACATTTTCGGCACATCACACTTTCAGCGCGGCGAGAGCTGTGCTTTTGGGAAAAATGTACAACCGGTCCTCACGAAGTGCATGCGTGTACGAGTTATTCGATTAACATTAGCGAACGGTTTTCACGAAAATCAGTAGTGGTCCACGATTATTGGTCAAAAGTGACGAAAAATTGTACAGCTCAAGGTATTCGAATGCACGTTGAGGATTTCGTTTTCTGTGACTGACACGTTTTGGTGGGCACCGCCGTTGCACGGGTGGAGATCGTTTTTGCCCGGAACTCGTTCGAAAAGTGCGGTCTGGCACGTGTCGGATTTTCTATCGCCTAGAGACGTCCACGAGGTCAGGTCTTACCGACCGTCGAGACGACACCCAGAGACCGATGTTCGGTGAGACGACCGCGTTCGGTCTGACGGTAAAGGATGCGGCGGTAACCCGATTAGTTTAAGGTTTATTAATTTGCCATACCGTTATCGTACATCTATGAACATAAATCTGAGTTCTGCGAATTTTATAATATTATAAGCACTCGGCTTGCGAACAACGAACACTCGAAAAAGCATTTCTTTTAAACAGCGCCTCCAACAGCGTTAACAACGGTATCAACGACATAAATACAATAAAATAATCAAACGAAAAACGCGTCTTCGTTTTATGAACATCTCTCGACAATACGGCTCGCTTCGGCATTATACGTTTGCGGCTTCCGAAATTAAAGTCAGTGGTCACAATTTCGATTCCCGTTTCGTGTCGTCGACATGTTTATCGTTGTTCTTGCGATCGGTCTCTCGTCTCCGGTCACGGCGATGCGATAAGAGGAACAAAACAGGACCTGGGCCGCCGCCGTGAGATACCGGATGTGCCGGGTGACCGACTGAAAATCGACGTGGCTAGGGTATTGTTGTGCGCGTGCGATGGGCGTGAGTCGGCCGAATTTCGCGTACCCATCACAATGTTGCGGCGCGCGGCAGGTCTGGTCGCACCTCCGTGCAGGACGTGAAACACAAAGATACCGGTGGAAGGGGGGGAACAACCGATCATTACTCGTTGTCTTGCGAAATCGAGACAACGTGACGACACTCTCTCCGTCGTCACTCGCACTCGCACGACAAGGGCGTCTCGAAGATCGAGCGCTTTCAATCCCCGACAACGTTTTCCCCAAACGTATAAGGATCCGCCGAAATACGTGTTCCGTTATCGGCCTTCCGACCTCGGATAGGATCGTCTTAAGCAAACTTTCGAGTGAACGGCACACTGTTGTTATCGTTGATTTGTTTGCCATGTACATGCCGTTTCCCTTTAATTCTTCCGGTCCGACTTATCCTCGCATTCCGAGCGTTTTCCCTATCCCGCATTCTTTCTCGTTACGTATAAGGATCAATAAAACTAGAAAAAAGAAGCACTGTACTTACATAAATAATTTGTCATACGTTATCATTATTCGTAACCAGTGACGTGTTTATACGTAGGCACTATTGGCAGATATATTTGAACAATGAATTTTGTTATTTATTATTAATAAAACATTTTATAGATCTTACGGTTTTTTTTTTTTTTTTGTATGGAAATAAAATTTTTTACGCATACTTTTCTAATTAAAATATAAATTGTATGGTAGGTAATGAAATTATAAATCAGTTAGTACGATATATTATTTTAATTATTTAGAGCGACAATTTTTCATATGGCCTACACACGGGAAACGCGTAATTACGCTCCTGCCCATTATACATACATTATACACTATACGAGTGGTCCAATCAGCCGATCGTGTAACAACTACAGTATCTTAAACAGTACCGTACGGTAAGTTACCGAATAAACAAAACTTTTATTAGTAGTGAAGGACATGTTTTTTTTTTTTTTTTTTACTTCCAAGTGCGTTTATAGTAGTTCATTCATAGTACAATAATTTGTATATCAATTTGAAGTTTATTTCCATAACTTTGTGTGAATTTTAATTCTTTCGATTGGAAAACGATGATTATCTTACTCGTAAAAGCCCTCACGTGCATGGCTAATATTTTAATTTCAAATTTTAACCTTACGCATTATTATCTTTTTTTGGTAGGTTTCACAATTTAGCCAGGAAAATATAGTGTTTTTTTTTCCAAACCGCCAAGGTTTAAAATCTTGAAGATAAGATTTTTAGATTTCACGTCTTAACGGTTCTAATAATAAATTGTTTCAAGTGAAATGTATGCACTCGTAGACTGCACAGATTACTGCTATTGGCCAGCAGATGGAATCTGAATGGTCCTATTAATTTTTAATTTTTTTAATTTTTATTTTTTTTGTGTTATCTACGAAACAGGGTCAGTTTCTAACGCTGTTATAACTATATGTTATAAGATAATACAAAAACGTCGTATCAGCCACAGTTTTAACCGTAAGTCCCATGTAACCTGCATATATATTCACGCGAAGGTCTTAAAACCACGTCACAGAGTGTACCCACAAGTGTATTGTATTTATGTAAATAGTTTGAGTATGTGTGTGTGTATGCGCGCGCGCGTGCGCCTAACGTTTGACGTGCTACTTACAAGTACATTATACCCGTGATCAACAAAGCAGTGAGTGTAGTTCGATAAATTTTTAAATCAAAAACAGTTAAAACAGTTTCAGTTGCAAGTTTGCGACGCCTGTTGGATACACGTGCAACAAGTGTAATGGTGTCTATTTTTAAAAACGTGTTGATGGAATAACATTGTAAATAATGTTGCGTGCTGTGTCAACTGGAAAGTCTCCTTTGCTGAACCTGTGTTCCGAATTACAAATGAACAAACACAGGTCGTTCGAACATCAATGGCATTCAACAGTGAAAAAACGATAACCAAACTCGATGTGCCCGAGCATTTGGGGGGGGGGGGGGGTCGTTTGTCCAGGCACGCCCGGAAACCGACTCGATTCGAGAGAATTTTCGCGTGGATTTTCATCGGAAATATCATACCGGTTGACGGTTAAACAATGAATGGAACAAACGCGTAACAAAGAAAAATGCGGGTTGTGACATAAGCGATCTTCGCCAAAGGTACCGTGGTTTGGAAACACGTCCAGGACTTTTTGGTTACGGCGGGTACGGCGGGATCCCGTTCTGGCGCGAATTCACCGGCATCTTCCAATTTTCTTTAACATGAAACCAATGGTGCCCGTTTCCGTGCGTCACATGCACCGATGGTGAAGAATGCAGTGTCTGTTAGGTAAATGCAAAACACGAGTGCCTTGAGATTTAAAATATTAGCGTTCTGTATGAATGAGTTCCATGGCCACGACAGTAGTCACAATGGACGCGTAAACAGTTACAGCAACACCGGTGCACAGTCCCAATTCGTTCACCGTCGGTGTGCACTGCAGTGCGGAAAACGATAAATTCGACAAGCTTTTGATTTACCACGCGAGGTACAGTATTTCCGTTATACGATCGTATGTTGCACTAGCGTCAATGATCTATCGTAACGCCCTTAAATGTGCGTAATCATAACGGTACGCGTGATCGGGTTGCAAAGGCTGTAGGGTGTAAAACTACGTCACTGTCCTTCTACGTAATACAATGCTGTGCTGCTGTACGTTCGATGCATTTCCACGGAGTCCACGTTGTATGAGTACCGAACAGGAACGATGTACGTACAGTTGGGGAGTGATCGCGTATGCCAATCTCTTTTTTTTTTAATTTTCCATTCGCGTATCTTACTCTAAGGTCACTTTACTCTCGAACAATTGGCATACTGGATAATCAGTTCTGGATAAGAAAACCAGCACAGCAGTATCTTGATTACCTTTAAAAAGTGTTTTCTCACCGTATTCGTATCAGTGCACACACCGGAAACAATATTTTTATTTATGTCGATGTAAATATTTATATAAATAAAAATAAATAAAATAAACGAATTGCATTAAAAAAAAAAATAAAATAAAATAAAATTAATCAAGCGATTATGTTAAAGCTGAGGGGTTAGAGCCACACCGGGACTGCCCGACCGTCGCCGCCGCGGCTTCATATTGCCTTCGGAATTCGGCCGACCCGGCGTTTGTTGCGTTTTCGTCTCGTGGAGTAATTAGATAAATGGAACACGGTGCACACAGGATGTGCCACGAAGACACGGAAAGTTTACGGTCACGTGAACAGACAACTATACAGTCGTCCTATACCCGTTATCCCCATATTATATACTATAAATATATTCCCATTATAATACCCATCGTACCCATAATATATGATAAGTCCATGTGTGAACCGCGTTTCACGTCGAAATCGTTGAGCTCGAACGCGAGGACAACTAATGAGCCGTTGGAAAAAAAAAAAAACATTTGTACTCTCGAAACACGGGCATTTTGTTTCGTCGTCCGTCGACAGGATCGTCAAGATCTATCGCGCGTCGGATCGTCGGATATTGCGTGATATTGCGGTTTGTAAACCGTTGTGCAGTAGCGATACCGCCGCGTCATACGGACACGTATAGTTTTCGGAGTTAAACACTGTGATGACGGTGGAAGAAGGAAAAAAAATATAAATCTCGTATCGCGTTACCATGGAGCACACCCACGGCCGCGTCTACGGTGTAATATCATCATGCGCGCCACCTGATCTTGACGCGTACCTGTAATGCGTCCTAATGAAGTCACCGAGCGCACGTTTCGCACGCGTCTCGTCGCTCCGGTAGTCCTTAAACTGGTTTTCGTCGACCGCGTGAAACGCAAACGCTTGTAAGTCCGTCGGCCGGCGCGTTATTATAACAATACGTGTGAAGCCCGAAACTCGTTTTCGGAACACGCGTACGTTGACGATGATGACGATCGGTCGTCCCTGCGCGCGTGTGGGAGTTCGGATGTTCCCATTCATAAACAAATTGACCCCTCGTGTACGCGGTACGACGAAAGTGGTCAGTAGTGGGACCCCATTTGTTTCTTTCTCGTTTTTTTTTTTTTTTTTTCCTCCTCTGGTTCCGGTCATTAAAAACAAACAAACAGTGGCCACCATCAAACGACAATATCCTCTTTCACACTGACGACGGCTTCCGTCCGCGCCTCCTTACACGTGAACCTCTATTAAAACTGGGTTAACGGGTGATGTACAGGGTGTGCGGACCCGAGACAGCACAATGATGTACGCCGTACATTGTACGGTATCGCGTGCACGTATGTGTTACGATGGGACGCACAATACACATCAATACTGCACTAGATCAAATTGTTTGGTACAAATCGACTCTGGCGTTACGCGCGTGCCCGTAAAAAAAAAAATATGTACACAAATTTTAAAAGGAACACGTGCATTACCAATTCGGTCGATTGGACGTAAGCAACGCGCGTTCGAGACTCGATAAAATTATTAAAGGATAACGGCGCGTATTATAATTAAATTTATAATGACGACACTGTCATTTTAAAGCTTTAATTATCAAAACAAAGATCGCATTGTTGACAGTTATGGCGGACAGGATATACGACAGGATGTGCGGGTGTGTAATGCACGTAACGTTTCTGGACCTACGTTGTCGGCGAATTCGCTTATTGCGTATTGTAGTATGTACATTTTGATCTGAGAAACGAATAAACCATAAATGGAATACTATCGAAAAAAATTTAATTTCAAATAATTGTCACGTTTAAGTTGTACGTTAACATATAAACGTCAAACGTGTATAGAAAGAATATCAGAATAAAGCTTACTTGTTTTTTTATTCCGGTGAATCGTAAAACAAATAATATTATGTAAATTGAAAATCAGAAGTTGAACAATGTTGAACATTTTTCAAGTTTTTAGGAAAACTGCATAGAACAATATCATAAATAACGTGTTCAAAGTACTTTTCGCGAGTTCGATTCTCGACCTAATGAGGTACTGCACGCAACTTGTGATGTATTTTATTATAGGATAAAGAGTATTTATTTACATGCACAAAAATACAACATTTTGAATTAGCTAGCTTTATTTAAAATTTAAAACGGTTTTTGGAAGTAACCACCAGATACGCAGCAGTAAAAAAAAAAAAAAAATAAATAAAATAAACGAAAATTTATGAAAAACTATCATTGCACACAACCATTAATCAGTGTAAATGGATTTTGATTCATCAATTTTTGACCGGTAGATATTATTTTTGATATCATTGAAACACTACAAAGTACGCTGTAATGTACACATATTATTAAATATGGAATATTGGAATTATGTACTCGTGGGGAAGAGGGAATACTTCGTTTGTGGATTAAAACCAACCAAAGCCAATTAGAACTAAATAAAATATAATTTTAAGTACGTAGAGGCAGAAATTAACGAGATTATAATTTTTCGTTTCGACAAGCACGCAATTATTTTACAACCGTTATGTTGAGGTATTAAACTCGTTAAACATGCTTAATTTATTTACAAGTTGGAAATTTTAAAAATTTTTAACTCAACCGTCTCAACCTTCCCAAAAGCCTAGCTACAGTACTAACAACTGACACCACCAATCAAGTTTCTAATATTCTTAAAAAAAGTTTAATTATATAATTTAAAATGTGTTTAAAAAAGTAATCAATACAAAATCGAACAACATAATGTAACTAATGGCCATTGTTGTCGACGTTGATGAAAATATCAATAAAAAAAAAATATTTCGGTCCTGTTATTAATACAATTAAAATGTATCTAAGAAAAAAGATAACCAACGATAATCGTCGTGTGCTACTCGCGTCGATACTTGAAGTTTTTACAAAGGTAAAATAGGTTCTCACGACGATTACAGACTTTAACTGAATCGTAGTATGGAAAGCAATTGGAACACAACGAACGATGGATTCGATTAAACGTATCGCCACTGCGATTCGTCAAATTGAACAAATTTATGGTGTGAAACGTAGATACATGTTTTAAACCATGTTCATCGTCAAATATTGTATTCCATTTTAAACACGCTAAAACATATGTAGGAAAAAACCCCCGTACGGTTTTATTGTACGAAGTGTTTTTCTCTCTGTCTCTCGGAGGCATAGACAATGGAAATTACACGGGATAGAAACGATGGGTCGTAATTGCAACGACGTATAATGTGTACATAGAAAAAAAATCAATTATTTTGTGGTAAACCATGGAGAAATGACGGTATCGGTACTGCAATCGAAATCAAAACACTCGTTAATCGTATATCCTGTCTGTCCGTCGTTATCCGCCGTCACACGACAATACGTCCTCGTCGGGCGGGACACGTTTCAAAATAACAGTATTGTACTAGGATTTCGTAAACGGATAGGAAAAAAAAACAACGACAGTCATTGGGAATGACCATGTCGCATCAATAAGACGATCATTGTTTCCGCTTGACGTGCGAGGCCAATTAACTTTTTACGGGGTGTGCGAGAACCTGCGCGCGTGCGTGTGTGTATGCGTACACGTGTGTGTGTGTGTGTGTGTGTGTGTTTATGTGAGTGCGTGTGGGCGTAAGTATAAAATAGAAGACGGTTGACCACCCGTTTCCTGTTTCTACGATTTCCGACGGCCAAGGGGTTACAATGTGTATTGAAAAAAAAAAAAAAAACAGAAAAGTAAAACCTATAGACAGTGTCGTTGAACGCGTACGCACTGCAAGTATACGTATACATGTACACCTGTATATGTACGTATTATATACCTGTCAATACGCGCGAGATAATCGGGGGGCTCGACTAATTACCGTCAAAGAGAAACGGTTAGCTTCCTGTTTCCAAGGGACCCACCGATCCGTGAAAGTCCTCGTTATCGGCTTCCGGTGGTTGGGCACACTGGCCCGCCGGTTTGGTCAGAGCCGCACTGGTCAAATCAACCAGAACCAGTGGCGGTTGTCTTGTACGCGTCGTACACCGATGTCGAACAAACATTCGGTGACGATAGCGGAGCGGTAAAACGATCTCGCCATGACGAGCCGCCACCGTCGAACCGAATATTCGCGCCCTTATGTGTCTTTGATTGCAATCGATCGCAGCTAATAGATATCGTTTTCGGTTGGTATATGGCACGTTTGCATGTTTGGTAGAGAAAACTCACGACATTGACCGTCGTCGTTTTTAATGTAAAATATTTTTTCATTTTCGCACCCTCCCGAGGATCGCGCCCAGGTCATAGACAGGGACTACTGCTATCATCCCTCGCTATCCGCCGGACACGGCTGATGCACCGGAGTCAGTGTCGAAATTCTCTGCCACGACGGACAAGACATTGTCACGACGTTTGGCGATATCGTTCATCTGGTGCTTAGTTCTTGTAAGTAGCCGAGTACGTTCAGCACGTAGCACGTCGACAGTTTATTTTCATTGCCCGTAATCGCCAGAGCCAGTGATAATGATCAGTGGATCAGTGGTTTTTCGATGAGGCCGATAGATGAACTCCGTAGGGCTTGAACTCTCTCGGTCCTCTCGAAACAGCGATACAACCTGTACAACCGGTGCCTTGTGTAGTACAACGCGCTCCGCAAAACACGAAAACGAAACGTGCTAGTACTTAGTGGCATGACGACAGGGGTAATCGAAGGCAACTACCTTGAAGGGAGGTTGCCACTGGGCGGGTGGGTTTACATTCACCATTATGAATTTTGGTAAATAACATAAAAAATAGGTATTTTAATATCGATATAAACGAAAGCCAGTATCCAGTAGTTATTATAGCTGATAATAACAAGTACATTAGGTATCGACAAAATATACATGCATCTGAAAAATGTTGAGCTCGCTACGCCACTGCTCGTACTTGCCGGGATTCATCGATGTGCACCTTTCCAGGGATCACCGAAACGGCGAGGCGTATCGGTGTTAGCGTACAGTTAAGTTCGGTTTTGTCTAGAGGTGGACGTCGCGCAGTGAGGTGTCAATGAGAACGAACGATTAAACGCGTCAGGTAAAAATCAACGACCGACAACGATCAAGATAATTCAGTTCGTTTTTCACTATTATTACGCAGATTATGACTCCCCGACTAGATCACGAAAGCGAGTAATATGTGACACCTCGTGTTCAGACGCCTTTTTCAAAAATTTCGTCGCGGTTAGAATTACGCAGACGTGGAGGGGCAAAACAAAAGTATTCAATACCCTCCACCTATAAAAAAATAAATAAGTGTATTGGTGAATGGTTATTGAGATGTTTGAAAATCGGCCGTCGATCATCCCATCTACTAAATTATTTGCGTTCAACTGCCCATCACACGAGTATATTAGCGCCTCTGCCTTGACGCGGCTACGGTTCACGATTGTGAACTAGGACACGATAAGGAATTTTAAAACTGAACCGAACAAAAGCGGTTACGGTTTTACGGAGATGAGAAAAAACTTCGCCAAATTTTGTATATGGAATGAACTGCTAAACGGTTACGAACCGTAGAGCATAAGCGTGAAATGTGGCCGTGGAGTAGATTATAAAAAGTCAGTTGGACAGAAATAAAAATCAACGATATTATATTAACCCGGATACAGGAAAAAAAGGACTTTTTGTACCAGAAGAGAAAGAAGTGGAAAAACGAGTGGTCACTAATTGAAGCTTAACCCGTCTGTGACGAACGCATTTGAAGGACGGATAAATGGACATATGGGGGAAGAGGAATCCCAAGAAAGGCAGGTTCAGGAGGAACGACAGGACAAGCTGTCTGTAACCATTACGCAGACACGAAAATAATAGCCGTACACGGAGAACGACGGAGAACCAGATTCGTGACGACAAGGCAAGGCCTTTGGCAGGAGAACAGAAGAAGGAGTGAAAACGTGGACGAGGCGCCGCGTATGAGGCGGTCGGAGGACGATGGTGGTTGCGGGCGAAGCTCGTATTGTAACTCGGCCCGGATGTTTTTGTTTTTCGTAGTTTTTTTTTTTTTTTTCGTTTCTTTTCGCCGGAGTTCGGCGCCACCCAGTAGTGCGCGGATGTGCCGCCACAGCTGAACACAGCACGTACGCGACGGTGCGTCGGGAGACGCGCCCGCGACCTAACGCCGACGGCCCGCGTCCCCCCGCGGTGCGTGCGTGTAGGACGACACGGAATGACCGAGTGAGATCGGGACGGTCTTTCCGCGCACTGTGTTTTACCCCGTTCGCACACGTATCGAACGCGCTTCGCCGGGGGGAGGAAAGGGGGCACCTGCTGGATGCACGGCCGTACGTGATACAACCGCCCACATCCACCCGCATGTCACGGGATCCGTCGCCGTTACGGCCGCCGTGAAAGGACCGCCGTCCTCGTCGTTTCATTGTGTGTGTCGTTCGCGTGCAGGTATATCGTTTTTTTTTTTTTTTTTTTTAATTTTCACTCGTTCGATAAAAAAAAAAAAAAACACCATTCCCCGTTGCCCCTTTCTTCGGGCGATATAGTAATGTTATTAGTGCGATTACAGATACGTCCGCGGCGGGCGTACGGGCGTAAAAAATGAAAAAAATAACAAATATTAAAAAAAAATAATAATGACGATTGCCTTCGTTGTCGGACGTAACGGGCCGTTACCGTGCGGCGCGAGTCATTTGTCTTGCCGGGGCGCGCGTTCCTGGCCAGTCATCGCGGACGTTATCGGCAAGGCACATCGACGGCGCGATGCGCGCACATAACGATGGCGTTGCGCGGACACAGGTAAACAGAGAGAGAATAAAAAACTAATCGTAAACCAAACGGTTTTCGATCATAACCGTAAATCGTACGGAACCCGAGTGATTTCTTATTTAGATTACGACTTGGCGTGACATTTTGATTTTTGATTTTTTTCCAGGTTCTTTTCCGTTTCCATCTCACTTGGCTCTTCGTCCTTCCCGCGCCCTGCGAGACGCACCGCAAAATGCTGATGTAAAACTTATCTTGTTCACACGGTTCATGTGTGTGCGTGTGTGCGTTAATAGTTTTTATCTTATTTTCATTGTTTTATTATATATATATATATATATAATACGTTTTTTCCTCCGTCTCGACGCGTCGATTGATTTCTTCTCTTGAGTACTGACACATTGCAGTCGAAAAACGTCGAACCATCAAGTAATAACCGAAAATACGATGACTTTTAAAAAAAAAAAATTGTTTTTAATAGCGGAGTCTTGTTGTAAGCGCAATAAATCAAAACGAAAAGAATTCGTTTTCCGAATCCTCCCTGGGGATCCGGAAGAATAACGGATTCGTTACGGTAGTAGGTGTATATATAAGATGTATGTTAAAAAAAGTAAAAGAATTACACTATAAAAAACTGTTGTAGAAGAGATCTTTTTTCGCATTAAACACATTGGGGAGTTTCTTACTTTCTTTTTTTTTCTGCAAAGAAAACATCATCGTATTTAAAGCTGTTATTAATTAAATTATTATATCCGCAGTATAAAACTTATAATATATAATATGTATTACATACGATCTCCGGCGAGTTCGATCATCAAAAGCCGTAGAAAAACAACTACTTCAGTTTGTAATTATACGAAATCAAATTACATATAAAAATCCTGTAATGATCCCGTTCGCAATAGTCCCATAACAGCATTAAATGTATTCTTTCTAATTATATTTGGTTCTATGGTAACCAAAAATAACTCAGTAATAGCACTTGTTCAATATTTCTGAAAACTATAAGGAAATTACAAAATCCTGTTTTTGAGTATAGACTTCTCTAAATTTCTTCTAGACTTCTTTAAACTTAGCAAAATTCGGAATTTGGAGTCCAGAATCTGGATTTTCAAACTTCAGTAAGTCCGGATTTTCCCAACACTAAATCAAATATACGACCATACATCAACCGTATATCAGTTATATACATGTATTCTATTTTTTGTTCGTAAATATTTCTATGCACTGTAACACTATTCCATTGTATACAATATATTCGTTTAATCGATGAGATATGGGTGATTTTCACACATGAACCGCTTTCAATGTAAATAAACAATCGTTAATTAAATATTATTCTATTATAATTGAATTATTTATATACGTGTAACATATACACTACATCATTGATTGTTGTGCACTTTCAAAATGTTTTCGGGGCATAACACACTGTTGCAATATATATATATACGTTTATAATATGAATCCGTTTTATTGAAATCCGATGTTGTTTAATCATTCCTAGACGTAAACGAAAAACAAACAAAAAAGAAAAGAAAAACCGATTTATAACGGTCTTACCTACTGTTTTTTTTTTAAATATTACTCCATTGTTTTTATATTTTCAATAAGTGCGTATACGCGACGGACAGGCTCATTATGTTTTCCAACAGTGCGGGCCCACCCATGCGAAGCATTCACTGCTACGAGAACATAATGATAATTCTGGCGCACGAAATATACGACTGTGTACGAGCGTACTCACGTTTCAACAATCCATATTACGTGGTACAAAGCGAGGTGATTGGTACGATGCTATTATCATGTGCTTACATAAACTTTTCGCAAACGATTTATAACGTGTACGAATTTGTGATTAGGGATGGTAGCGATCTATCGATACATTTTTATCGATAAAGTTCTTCGATAAAATCCGTTCGATGCGATGATAATACTATGGTCTTGTATGCTTAACAATATTTATTTATTTATTTTTTTTTTTATTCGCGCAAATGATAACTTCAAATTACAACCAAATTGAATATATTGACCTTGCGTTTGCTTTACGTTGGCCCTCTGGCACGTGAAAAGCGGATAATTCCAGCTAAAAACCATTATGGCCTGCCGACGGCCGTGTTTGTTTTTTGTTTTCGAGATCGACCTTTACGTATTGCGTCAGTTGCGTCCGTGTTTATCGATATATGTACTAATATTGATTTTTATCGATCCTAAAATTACGATATTTATCGAGATCGATAACAGTGAGTTTTTATATCGTACCTTTATTCGATATGTACATCTCTACTTGTAGTCAATACTCATATTTTCTGGTCTCGCCGTTTGTCGTAGACCAATAGTCGTTTTTGTTGAACGATCCAGTGTTTAGTGTTGGTTATAGTTTTCTTAAACAGTTTTAAGATTGAATAATAAAGATACAAACTGAAATACATCGCAACACATCAGTCACCGCAATAGCTAGTGAATCAATCTAATATTTCTGTTCTGATTCGTACAAAACACTTACAATGATTGATGCATTACTGAATGCATAGCAGGTCGCTTTATTTTTCCGAAACTGCAACGGTGGTACAATTTATGTGATACAAACTATATTTTTATTTTTTTATTAAGCCACCAAAGATATAAATTAAAGTTTGCTGACTTCCAGGATTTGACAATACTGGGCGGATAAAAAATTTTAATGAAAATTCGTATACTACGGAGTGTCCGAACAAAATATTTTCTAACTTACCTAGTACGCAGAGTATAAATTATATTTTAATATTGGTCTGCTTATTGAAATACGACATCGTTATCGGTCGTCAATCAAATAAACCGTAACGCGAACCAAACACAGTCAATGTGTGTGTGTGTGTGTGTGCGAAGTTGCATATTTTCACCTCGTTACGATAATCACGCGCATGCTCGTGTACAAGCCCGTTTGGACTAATAGAGAACAAGAAAATTATTCGAAAATTAATCGAGTCGGTCGCAGACACGTCACCTCGTGTATTGTAATATATTATTGTCGTCGTCGATTGCCGTTGCCCATGTGTGTTGTTCCGTCGTAAGCAGACACTGAACATTTAATAACCGCATTACCGCAACGACGTATATTACACGTAGGTACATACTTTTACAGGTGTATAATATATTATGTATATAAATATAAATATATAATAAGGTTTGATGTGTTTAAAAGTTTTTTATTTTATTTTCTTCCATCCTTGCGGTTAGAACCTTTGAACTATAGAGTACATATACGCGTATATCATGTAATAATAATGCATATGTAATATTATACCGTACCTCATTGAAATCAACCGTGGAGCAGCAAAAAAATAAAAAATAAACCATATCGTATAAACGCAGTACTGGCGGTGTTATTATTACGACGTTATTATACACTATTGTAATACACGCGGTTGCAATCTGCGCTAGAAGGTGCTTTTCTACAGAAAAGAAAAAAAAAACATTATATTTCCGTTTTATTTATTTATTCAAATTTTTTTTCTTCGTAAAAATTAATAAACGGGAAAACATATGTACGTGTATCTGTAAGAAAGCATCTTCTTGTTCGCATTGTAACAGTGCATCATTTTTATTTACAATATAATAACGTAACAACTATGTAAACATAACGTAGTCCTCACTCCGTTTCGATCTTCATGGAACCAGGAATCTTTTTTCTTCGTATTATTATTGTTATTACGTGTACCGCAGTCGTATTTTATTGTTATTCACGTGGACGCAGAACAATGCGATGAACATGAAGTGTAAACCCATACCGGGGGAGAGATGGATTGTGTTTTCAAATGGAAACATTTTTAAAATACAGTGTATACCTAGAAGAACTAAATATTAGACAATGAAAATTAATGTTGACAGTTTTAGTACAACATCGTCACATTATTTTTGGTGCGTAGGGAGGTGGGGGTCTGAGCCTAATAAAAACACTAAATTCGCTTATGATCAGCTATATTGTGTACAATTTCTTCAATAAAATGCCCCGACCAATTCGGCTGTACGCAACAACGCAGGCCGCATCTTGACCATTGGCGACAGCGACGTAAGGAAAACCGCGTCCTCTGATTGGTCGTTTAAGAGCAATAGTACTATGACTAAAAATACAATGAATGTAAGTCCTGGATCAGATTTAGACAATTAATTTTACAAAGTTTTCTTGACGTATCCGTTAATAAAACGTGAAGTGACATTTTTTTTAAAAAAAAAAAAAAAAACAAGAAAAATTGGCATTTTTCGACGGGCACAATCTTTTCCCGTATTTCATTTCTCCGCTTGCAGTGGCATTTAATGGGAAACTTTGTGACGTTGGAAGGATTCGATTAAAGTCTCTTTCGTCGTAGATTTTTAAAAAATCTTGGTTCGATCGACAACAGCTTAAAACCACATGACATCGTAAAATATTTCCCATAGACGATGGTGCGTTAAGCACGTAGACCGTGTCGCGACACCACTACTTTACGTTGGCCGCCAACACGGGCGCCAACACGGATCACGGGAAACCGTCGTGCACCGATCGTTCGGCTCTTCACGTCGGACATCCGTTACGTTCCGGAACTGCCGTTGTAAAACACACGTCCTCTAGAATCTCGGCAACATCCAGTTGAGGCAAAGCCTTAGACATTTCGTCGGCTTGCAGATCGTTGACCGAGCGCGACCATGCGATTTCCGAGCTCTCGGTTTTTGGAAAATTCGTTAAGTTTCTTTTTGTCTTTTTAAATTTTCATTTATGACGAGGAGACTGTTTGGGAAAAAGTGTCCTTGCATCATTTTTAAGCGACATGTTTTCTTGGTAAAGCACTAAAAAAAATTGTGCCACGAATACGCCGACAAATCGTGTTAAAAAACTGGTGCCCAGTACGTAGACACCGATAATAGTACGGGATTTAGCGGCGCCCTAGGGCATTTCCACGGACGTTTGTAAAGCCGACGGGAACCGTCGAAAAGCGATTCGTATCGTACACGTCCCTTCGTCACTCCGCGCTTAGACGACGGAACCGTGGGCCCGCGTGCGAGCGATGAAAACGAAAAAGACGACCTCGGAGGACCGTGAAAGTCCGCGCCGTGCCCACTTAACCCGTTGGAGCGGGTCCGCGACGCGCGTTTAAATCAAAACTGGTAGCCGCGGTCGTGGCGGAGCGTCGACGGGGCACGTGTCATCCGAGTCTGATGCCGGCCGTCGCTGGGCGGAGTTTAATTGTCCGGAAAATTATACATTCGTCACGGTGTCGTGCGCGTTTTCCCGTGCACAATGACCACCCGGAATGATAACGTGTTTCGGCTCACATTTGACGTGCACGCAGGAACACACACGCGCGTACACACATTGGCCTGGGTACGATTTCTTCCTGGTGGGGAACCAGTTATGCCAGAGCTCCGGACCTAATGTCTTTTAAATCGTCAAAACATGTGTGTACACTTTGAATGTGCGTTTTATAAAATAACGCGGTAAAAAAAAAAAAACGATTAACATTTAATTAAATTAGAGATAAAAATCGACCTTGTATGTAAAGTTAAGATGCGAAAAAATGAAAATGAAAGATTTAATAATACAGATTTAAGTATTTTTCAAGATAATTTTCAATTATTATTTTACGTATTATTATTCATTATAATTTGGTTTTTTTTTTTTTGTTAAAATCTTCTACGTAGTGTTAGTGAAAAATTGTTCGGAACATGGATTGAAAACAAGGTAAATATTTGAAAATATACACGTACAACGATAAACGTACATCGAAATACTACTTATCCGAGTCATTGCTATGTCGGATAGTATTATAACGATATTGTACGTATTTCAGTTTGACAAGGAAATGTATAAAGGACTATTCAAAGTATAAATAATATGCACAACATACGTGGTTTGATTATTTCATAAATTACCTAGTTTTTTCATAAATTAACTTATTGAACACTTGAACAATAACGTATATTAAAAATATATTTTATATATTATCTTCCCAATTAACAGATTTAATATGTATATATAAATATATATTCATAGGCCTATATATAGGTATAAAATATAACACAAAATATAAGTACGCACTCTAAAAATTCTCGAGATGCAGTGTTTGTACAGAATTCAATAACACTTACTACGCCTACTCTTAATCGATAATAATTATTATTAGAGCAATATTATCGCGTAATGGAAACAAAATGCAATTATTATCATCGGAGTGCGTAAAACAAATTATACATTTATTTTTATCGTTAGCCCATAATAGTTCCGATTTTTCAACTTAACAATTATTGTTTGTAGAAAATCAAGTTGCAGCTAACAAATAATTGACCAGGTGAGGAAATCTCGGAGAATCAAAGTCTCCCAATCAAGTTCTGATCGCACTGAAGGTTAACGTTGATAACTAAAATCCAACTCGTTAACACATTTTCAACGTAGATGAATAATAATTGTCATTACATAAATTATATAAATTTCCATGTCAAGCAGAACAACACATTATTTTTCCTATAATCAACTATTGATGTAATAAATTTTGTACGCCTTAAATTTAAATACAGACACGAGTAACTGGTATTTTTTTTTTTTTTAGTACTTTGTTATTAATATCAATACATTGTACAATATAAATGCAAATTAGTTATTGGGACTTAAAACATTTCGATTTTCCCCATATACCTATATTTATAGTACAATTTTTTTCTACTTTTTTCTTCTAATACATTTTTTAAGTTAAGTTCTTAAGTGTACATAAATTCACACGCAGATGCACACCGGAGGGAAGTATCTATTCGACATTCCAACATGACATTGGATCCAACGTTGGCCACATCCGTGAGTCAAACGTTGGCTCCAATGTTCGGCCAATGTTTGACAAATCGTGTAGCATCGCTTTTACGTAGATACCGTGACGAGCGAAAACAACCGTTACAGCGATCGCAGCTTACTCCAGAAATCTTGCGCGGCGGGTACATAACGTGGATTATTCGTATTCGTATACGTATTTGTAAATATTTGAAAATGCCACGCTTCGAGCTTGACGTATAAGACATACATTTTGATGGAAGTCCAATTGTCCGACCATCAATCTTCGTCATTAAACAATACTCTTGGTAACAAAAAAAAGTTCAAAAAAAAAAAAAGGATAAACTGTTCACACGAGATATATATATTTAGTAAAAGCAAAAATAAGAACGGTTATCAAATCATATCTGCCGCAGACAACTTCGCGGAAACGTCCGTCCCTTCTCGTCTCGGTCGTCTCTCCTTAAGAGTCTACTGCGCGTTACCGAGTCACCATTTTTCTGTTGCGGTACGAGCCGATGACTATGGTCATATTTCTGATACGCATTACCTACTACTATTCGGTAAAACAGCACAATGCTATTATTTCTTCGATCTAGGTCATGTGTTTACGACGGGGCGCTGCACCCGGACGCGCGCGGCTGTTGCTCGGACGACGTCGTTGTTTCGGTATCGCGTACACGAGCAAGCACGCGAGCGCACGCGAAATGACGTGTCGATACGAGAAACGTACCGGTGTACATTTTCGAGCCGTACCGGGGACGCACCGCGGGTACGTGCAGTTTCTCGGAGACGTTTTTCTTCTGCGCGCACGTGCGTGGGTGGGCATTTGCCGCGAGTAGGCCACTGCCGCTGTTTCGCCAGCACGAGCTGCGCGCTCGTGACGTGTGCGCGCGAGACGAAAAGAAAATACTAAACGGTGGACAGATATTATCGTTAAACCGTACTGTTACGAATGCTTTACGCAAACGCTTCTTCGTATCCCCCCCCCCCCCCCCCGGCTGAATCGGCTCGTATGCTCAATGTATTATTGTGCATCGGCGGTAAGGGGGAGGAGAAGATACAGCTCACGACGCCGACGGTCAATTACAACGCATAGACCACCGGTTGACCCGTTACCCGTCTAAACGCGAGTAACTTGTAATCGGAACAATATCGAGTGCGTCGTACATGTCATCTCCGCCTGTCGTCCAACGCTGTGGTCCAACAATCGTATGCGTATACGCAATTAATCTACAATTATACGTGCTTTAAGTGTGACGGAAATTATTGGTAACTTATTCTATGCGCTAGAGCGTCGAGGGAGAGGTCAGTATAACGTTGTTTTCCTCCGTTCAAAACCTCGAACTGCGATTACAGAAAAAAATTATAACAATTTTAAGCAAAAAAAAAAAACCGTTCCGGAACTCCCGAGCGCTTCGTTCGCGTACGCGAATTAATTCGTGAGCAAAAAACGCTATTGCACACCCACGCATACAATCGTGCACAAGCGTACGTAAAAGCTGCGTACACGCGTTCGTGTATAACACGATATATCGCGGTTGTAATGGGTTTTGACGGGACCGCAAAGATTGCCGTGTGCAAGCCGACTGCCGTAGACACGTCCGGGACAAACGAATATTTAAGTACTTATCCGTCGCGCATTATTGTTACGGGGTTGTTCGATGTCGTGTGCAAAAGTACGTGCATAATATAATAGTGTTTTACGAGGTTTCCCGCACCGCCGGGACGAATGTTTTATAATAATAATTGTTATACTGTGCCGCTGTCGTCACTGCTGTTTGGTTGTGTTTAACAGTTATTATTATATTACAGCGTACTTATACTTAAAGTTTGCACTGCGAACGATGGTGCGACAGATTTATCACGAAAGTGGAACCGCGTGGCGAAAACGAATTGTGTCAGAACAACATTAGCATACTCACCAATCGCTGGATTGCAAATACATAAAGTCACGTTTTTCCCAATTCTTCAAATAAGAATTGGAGCCTTATCCGCTCATCTCTCTCTCTCTCTCTCTCTCTCTCATTATAGCTATTTCCTCTCTTTTTTTTTTAACTATGAATGAATTCGCACATTTGCTCTTGATTATAAATAGAAGAAATTAAATAAAAAGCCATAATATTTTAATAATATATAATAATATTTCGTCTTCGCTTTTGGTCCATTTATCGCGTTTGACCTACGGTGTTCGAATATTGTTCGGCAAAATCGCTTTACTCGTTGCAGATCCGATGTCAGCGCGTTTCGAGAGGAACGCTTGAAAGAATACGCGCATAATAACAACGATTCATAAACATGTAATGTATGCACATCCGTATCCATATATACATACGGTCCGTTGTCGATTCGCAGTTGGGTTTGCACGAGTCGGTCGCGCACGAACCTGCGTACGCGTACGTACGAGTGTATGTGTATGTGTATGTGTGTGCGTGCGTGAAAGTATCAACTCGGTCGTCGCCGCCGTTTTAGCATAATTTTGACCGGAGAAAAAGAGACGAAGAAGACGAACAGAGAATTGAGTTGTCCAAACGGCGTGACACAACAGTCATTAAAAAAAAAAAAAAAAACATTCGGCCGTCTTCTATTGTTCGGCGCCGCTCCTCTCGTAAGAAATATACAATACACGGGCATATATGTGTATACATTCAACACAGAAAACGATGACACGTTAAATTCGGTTTTTTGTCTTACACACACACACACACACACTGGCGCACACACGTACACGTACACTTACTCACGTTCGCGATGAACACGAGCTGAATAATATGAAAACGTCGTCGTGTCCGAGGCAAAGGACACGACGACGGGGGCGTGACGTGTCCGGGGGTGGGTGCGAAAAAAAAAAAAAACATAATATTATGCGCTCTTTATGTACGTCGTCGACGACATCGCGTAGGAACTGTACGCGCATAGTAATATTTAGGTCGTGGACGGCGACACGGTTTTGGGTACTGCTGTTGCTGTGCTACGGCGCGCGTGCGCAAGCTGCTGATGTTCATGTGCGGACTCGCTTCGGTACAATATGCACGCCAAATTTTCGATCGGATATAATTATGACGACTGTCGACGGGGTCCGAACTCGGGTGCGGAATCGGAGAGTTCTGCTACGTGACACGCGATTCCGGACTAGTTTTTGGAAATGCCCGGAGAAAACGTTACGCGGGACACACTGTTGCCAGGCGATTTCCGGTGCGCGTGTTCTACCCGTAGTGCAGCATATATGTGTATACGTACGACGGTAGTCATTCGATAATTCGCAAGACTCCATAAATCGAACTACACGTTTAGTCCCTCGAGAAAACCTCCGTAATTAGAAGAAAATACGTGTATTCCGGTCCCTTCGATCGTTCGAAATGTCTGTCGGTGGGACACGCTCTACGATTCGGATTTTTTTTACCGGAACTTCAATAATTCGAATTCCCTTAAACGCGATTATATGACATATACATTGTATGTTCATACGTATAAAGATTATGTACAACCTATTCGACTTATTCGTAATGAAACTAATAACGACGGCGTTTAAGTATCATCGTAGTTTATAAATGATCGCACCTTACTAATTACCTTACCTGCCTAATATAGACTTTAATCGTATCATTTTTACCGAAATAAATCTCTGCAACGGTGGTGCACACAGAGACACGGGCCGTCGGGACGGGACAAGAGGTGATTAATAGGTTCTGTACATGAAAAATACGATATTTATCAACACGTCATCTAGCAACAAAAATCCGTAAATGCATTATACTGATATCGAGTGGTACACAAGTAATCCGCGATATGAAATCTACGGATCAGTGGTGTATTTATTGGACGTTGTAGGTACAGTACTCTTTGCTGTTCACTAGGCGTGTACAGTTGCAATTTGAAATATCTTTCGATCGATTCATTTGTACATGCCTACCTCCTTCCTTTGTATTAAATAAATATTTATCTACGAGTTTTTAAAATATATTAACTGAATGACTTTAAACAATAACTTAGAGCAAACAAATAATTTTTAGTACAATAAGGAGTTTATTATTTATTTATTATTTAATAAAAGTGGATTGCTCATTTTTTTTTTTTTGATTTCTGTCTCAATCATACACTATAGACTATAAACTATATATTATACACGCATCATATATTGCCCATAGAAAATGAAGGGCAGCAGAAATGCACTAAAGAGTCGATTTTCGACATTGAAATGATAACATATACTTGTGAGTTGACTTATTATAGGCAATCAATTCCGAATTCGATCGAAACAATTCTAACAAGCTAAAAAAGAGTTTGTGGTCCATTTTGGTCCGAGATTATTTGAGGCGAATAATAATGGTCAGCATATTAGCTGGTTGATTGGATTAGAACATAGCTTACATGTTTAAACTTAATTTTAAAACAAAACAAAAATATCTTTTTAAGGATTGTACTTAAACATGGTCGAGCAAAAAATAAAGGGAACAATGAGAGTCGCTACTGACAAATCTAAAATAAAATAGTTAAAACAATTCCATCTCCAATTCTCAATCCCTTTGAATGTGTGGTATGGAAAGCATACGTCACAATGGTTAAAAATCGAAATACACCGATGAACAGTTCGCGGATCCATTCCAAGTGCTAAATACTCCTAACCCCTAACTCGCGGCAAACGCACGCGTACTGGGCGTACGTGTTGTTGCTCAGCCGGCACGACTCATATTTAATCGATTATAATTGTAATTGTATGTTATTACGTGCGCATAAATTAACGACAGTCTTATGTGCGCGTAAGTACACGCTCGCACGAACGCGCGAGCACACGCCACACGTCACGCTCCTGGTTGTAATTAAGTCTTGCTTTTGATCCTGCAACGGCACATACGTCGACGCCGTACGACCCCGCAGTGCCGTGCCAGTGCAGGTCACCGAGTCTCAAAGACTCGCCGCAAAACTTATGCGCACCCACCGAAAGTTGTAACGTTTGCCGTTCGTATTTTAATTTGAAACCGTCTCTCGTCAGCTGAAACGTATAAACGACCGGGGAGCACAAACTAAACGAAAAGTCGGGCTTCGTGAACTAAATGATTTCATGCATAGGAGAGTACGCGTACGTGGCCGGAAGATGGAGAGGGAAGGAGAGAGAGGGAGAGAGTAAGAAAAGGTCTGGAAATGTTGAAGAGAGAAAAATTCCTACTACCGCGGTTACGCAGAAGCGCGAACGTGCGTTTTATCATAGTTTTGTCGTAAAATTTATTTTCGTCGTTTTATTTCATCTTCACTCGCGTGCAGTGTATTGACGTCGCGCACGCGGTCCTTACCGAAACGATAACGGTAATTGTTCTCGTGCACACCCGGTGTACAGCGAGCGACGCGAATCACCCGACCCCGGTGGACCCGTTCCGTTCGGAATCCATGGCGAACGCGGAACGTTTCGGCGTGACGTCCGCGCGTCATGTGTGGGCGCTGCGACGAGTGGAAAAATTAAACGTTCCGTTTGGTTTCGACGCAACATACTGTGTACGTTTTCTCGTCGAACTGTAATCTCACGTCGAATACACTTGCTTTTCGACACGACGTTTTAACTCGGCACAAAGCAACGGTAGATTCTTCTTGTACGTGATAAAGATTATTGCTATTGTTATTATCTGCACGCAGTAAATCGCACGGCACTGTTACGTGGTCGGGGGTGACCAGTTAAGTAAATGATATTCAGGGAGGGTTTTCTGGTCCCTTTGAATATATTTTACCGTAGCTTTGGGAGCATAAAAGGAAGATCTTAATATTACAAACAAATGTAGATTGGTTCAAATGACTATTAATGGTTTGATACGTAAAATACCTTACAAGAATGGACATACGGAGTTCGGCTATCTCGGATGGACGTCGTGGCCGAACTAACTGTGTCTTACATATTCTGCTTTAGCCATTGGATTTACAATACTATACATATGTGATATGTATAGATATATGACCCAGTTAGCTCGTAATGTCCACTCGACAATATACATATTATATACAATTATGTAACAATCTTTATATTATTATTATTTACAAACAGCACGGGATCGAAAACAGGAACCGGCATTAGCCTTCCGTACGGGGTTGACTATCATCAACCATGTGCTCTCGATCAACTGGTTTTCGGGGAAGAAATAACGAAAAAACGAACATTATCGTCATTTTTTTCGTCGTTTTCATTCGCGACGGTTCATCAAGTTTTCCGCTGTCCGGAATGTCGAAAATGTTTAATCTTTTATCACGTCCGACTAAAGCGAAATAATTAATCATGTACAAGTTTATAGAAGGGCGGTGTGCAAAAGTAGCCGGGCACGACTTTCGAAACAATTTCTCGCTTCGGAGTGCGAAAAAGCGTAAAAGTAAAATATCGTTTCGATAGAAAAACGCGATTATTATATATTTTTTTTCTCCCGGCAGACGACGATAAGTCGACTGTGAGGTGTGTGACGAACGTCCATGTGTTTTTGTTTGTTTTTCCGAAAACCCATAGGTGTATCGATGAAACGTCGGGTGTCATTAACGTCGAAAAGCTCACGGAGCGCGGTACTGTTATTGTCGCGACTGTAGGCCAGCGACGCGTAGCGTTATCAGAACGGTACTTCGTACATAATGCACTTGCAGATATCAATCGGCGACGGCGGCCGGTATTAGACAATAGGTGCCGACGACACTGCATCTTCACCACGCGGCGCGATTGTAATTTGGATGCACATGTTCTTTTATTGTGCGAGTGATTTTTTTTTTAAACTTATTTCATCCCCCCCTTTATCCTTCCTCTCGCCGCGCTAACTCCTATACGTTTTGTTTCGTTTCGTTTTTTTTCCTTTCGTACCTACGACCATCACAAAGGCGGGACGTCCCGGTGACGACGGTTCGTCGCAAGTCGACGACCGAATATTGTCGTTATGCAATTTCGACCAGAACGATGACGACGACGACAAAGAGCGCGACATAAAGCAGCGATGACGACGCGCGCGCGCTCTGCAGGACCGCGCGCGATGCCGTAGGACGACAGTCCTGCGGTGTTGCACGTGATCGTGCACGTCCTCCGTGGATCCTTTTCTCGGTAACCCGATTTGTTTAGAGACGTTTGCATGTCATCGCGCGATATAATTGTTAGCCTTCGATCGTTTCCGTCTTCGCTGTGCGGTTGGTAACGGTTAACTGTCGGATTTTAGTCGTCGTTCGATTTACATTTTCTTCCAGATGCGTACCGCACTGAAAGACAGCTTCGGAGAACTACAACAGTTTTGAAATACTATTATTATTATTATTATTATTATTATTTCGAGCGCTCGGTGTTGAAAAGACGAATGACGAATGGGCGTGGACTTGGGAAAATATAACATCCCTTGATAATCACATCACCACAAAAACACGAAAACGCGAACGGACGTACGTGAACAATCATTCGCTGCGCTTTTGACGTTATTAATTATTATTCTTGAAACGCCAATTTGATTTATTACGTCGGTTGTAAGGACCGTGAACGAGCTATAAACACATGTGTTCGTCGAGGTCTGGGACAGACACAATAATTCTTAACGGACACACATTTCGTTTGGTTTACGTTACGTAACGAACTCGAAGGAAAGCGAATTGTGCCGGTGAACTGAATTATTTAAATTTGAAATATTTTCCATGCGTCTCTGATTTCCGATAAAACGTTCGGTCGATTCGTATAATTTTTTTAAATTGTGTGCGCTCGATCGCAAAGGAAAAAAAAGTTTTGTGAGTTTGCAAATATTGAGTGTACTCATTCATTTCCGCGTCGAGTAACTTTTCCCGTAGAATTTATACTCTTACCACAACACGGTTTCGTACTTTTTGTTTGAATGGATCACGCGACGAAAAGTGATGTACGTCGGTTTACTTTTGAAGCGCACGCGGAACGGAACGAAACACGATTCAATACGTCATCGACATGTTCCGAGGATTCGCACGAAAACCAAATCGGTACACTGCACGATCCGATTATGTATTTACGTTTGGCTTCTGCGGCCAAGCAGTGCGACGACGGTGCGAGCACCACAATGGTATCGTGATTATATTACACGTTGCGTGAGATCGCGGTGACGTCGGAGACATATTGAAGTCCGGAAGACATACGAGGTCCGTGACACACTGTGCAGTTGTTCGTATTTCAGGATCGGGCATATATTCTTCTCCTTGTCTGAATTTGTGAAAGAACAAACGCGGTAGAGCAACTCGACTCGCTGGCGGAGAAAACCCAATAGGTCATCTCGGATCTCATAAATACCCTCAAAACGCCTATCGAAATGGTGCCGCTTCCGTTTGAAACGAACGACACCCATGGATGCGACCGGTGTTCATTCGTTAAAGAACACGGGTTGTTTTCAAAATGTATGCATTGTACGATATTGGTCGGGTTTAAACAACGTTGTTACGATTGCAATGTAATCGTGACGACGACAGAATGACGATGTGGAGTGTGTCGTTCAGACGAAAATCGGTAACAGACGTGTCGGAAGTGAGTAAGGAAACGGGCAGGCAACGTGAAGATGGATTCGATTAGACGTACCGCTACTGCACCCGACGTCGCGTGTTATCGGTTTGCACCGGATCCATGCGCACGGGGTTGGTGTTTGGGCACCGCGTCAAGTGCGATTCCCGTCCGCGCGGACCGCACTGTACACCGTCGGGAGGCGATCATGGGGCATACATGTGCGCGCGACAAAACGGTAAACGTCGAACGTACCGTGTGAACACACGTTGCCGTGCGCGACAAAACGGTACGACGCGCGCCACCCCGCCGGGGACCTACCGTCGGACGAATCTGTGCACCGTACGTAGTACCCCGTGCGCGTGTCTTACGTCGGGAGGAGAAACGGCACCGCGGAGAGTTGGGGCGCGAGGGACACGTCTAAAATAAAACAACGTGGCGGTCCTTGTGTGGCGCGCGGCAGGGACGGGAGTCGCCGGTTCAATTACCCCCGAGAAAGCGGGTCGTCTGTCTGCGCAGTCGGACCGGCGGCGGGATGGTGGTGTGCGCGGCCAAGCGACAGGAGATCGGAAGGGACCGAGAGCGGGTGACGAAGGCATTAGAGAGACTACGCGCACTGCACACGTGGTCGTCGTCCGCTGTCTGACTATCTAACCGTACCGCTGTAGCCGGACTGTGCGAGCTCCCTCCGCAGACAGACACTGCCGGCCACCTGGTCGCCGGTCGCGCGCATCCGCCCGGTACCGCTTCTTCCTGTGGGACACACGTGCACCGCACTTTAAGCCCCGTACGGACGTGCACTAAACGTACGCGTAATACGGGCCTCGTAAACGTCGTAAATCTCGTGACGTCGCACGCACATCCCTGTCGCCGACGGTGAAGGGACGAATGGCCGCGCGCAGGTGGCGCGGTTCCGGGCGGGGATGTCGCAGCAGCGCGTCACCGATTCCGGCGACGGACGTGTCTCGTTCGATTCCGTCGGATCCCTTGCTCTCCGAAACGAAAAACACGTTTACGCGGTCGACACCGTGCGATGTCGACGAGACTAGGATTTCGGAGCTCCGGTGATAACGTCAATCTTAGGACCCATAACGTCTTAAGTATTCAGACCAACTTAAGACCAACTTACTGACTTGAGCGCCACTCAATTTTTTCGCGTTAAAAATAACTTTCAAGTTCACGCCTATGAAGGGGTCTCCTATGGGTCTGTATGTCCCGATGTTAAACGTTTATCCCGGTTGTTGCACCATTGGTCTACGGCCATAGGTGTGTTGCGAAACGCACGTTCGTCGAATGCACCTCCGGCCGTGGCGTGGATAGCGTATCGCCACAAGTGTTCAAAACAATTTTATTCGCTCTTCATACATTAACAATATGTTCCGGACGGTGTATAGGTATGACCATATACAATGCATAAAGTGTTAATCGATCATGATCGATTGACTAAAATGTTATTGACAGTTATGAGTATACGATGTTATGCAACAGATCGTAACATAAAAGTCATACGAGTTATCGATCACGCATGTGTACACGTCGAATCGCATAAGTTTTTGGCAATCCGGGCCGTTTTTCCGTAATATTCGACCGATAAAATTCTAATGCGATAGCCGATAAACGACCGATCCGAAGGCCTGATTACGCAATCGTTGTATCTGTACTCCGAATAATATGGTGTCGCTCAAATCGTCCTATTTCGGGTAATGGTCTCGCGAGGTATTGCGTGCGCGGCAACGTCGCCGCGTAAAGATATTTTCGATTGGCGCGCGAGAATGGTTGATAACTGACGTGGTCATTGGCGTGAATTCGTATGATTCCGTCGTTACCGTATCGTCTTTTGGTCGGTTCACACCCCGAGAGTCCGACGCGCGAGTCTCATCCTAGTCTCGGCTGTACGTGGTCACGGTTATCGTTATTCCGACGACGGGCTACCTTAGGGTGACCATAAATAAAGAAAAAAAAAACCAGGACACTTTTTTTGAAGTAAGTAAAAAAAATGTATTGATTGTCAAAACATGAAACTTATATAAATAATTAACTTACTAGTGTTATGAATGTTATTATATCAAGTTAGAATAGTGATTTATTATTCTTATCGGCGATCGACATCGACATAATTTCGGGAAAAACACATACCGAAAATAAACGTCTCAACATGACTGGATTTCATAGATAAAAATATCTATTGACGACACTGTTATCAGTTGATCGTTAAAATCCCTTTTTGATGAAAAAATAGTGAAGAACAATAATAAAACAGGGCAATCACGGAAAACTGGACTACATGCGTCCTGTTTAATCCCGGTTAAAAAAAAAACAGGACAATCTTGTTTAGAACAAGATGTATGGTCACCCTATGCTACCTGTACACGACGACGACTTATTTAATTCAACCGGAAACGTCTACGAGCGGATACAGGGGAGGGATGGTGGATATCCGTGAACCGATATCCGAACCGGTATGCACACACGCGCGTATCGTACGCGAACGTCCACCGCGCCCGGTAAAGGTTACGACCGTTGCGCGTGTGCGTATATTTTTCGAAAACGCATCGTTTCGCGTGACGGGGGCGAATCACCGTTTCCCATTGTTCGATGCCCACGCGGACGCGGGCTACGCTCACTGGCGGAGGAGGCCGGACAAACGGCACGAAAACCGCAAGGTAATGCATGCACGGTGTTATGAAAACGTAACTGCACGCGACAAGAGATCGGCGGCCGGTGCGAGGTGCGGGAAGAGGAGCGCAGGAGCAAAACGGCAGCGGCAGGAGCAGCAGCAGCAGGATGACGGAGGAGGAAAAGAAACCGTAGCGATGACAGGTCGTCCACTCTGCGCGGCGTAGAAGACGCCCAGGTGGCCGGGCGACCGGATCGCGATGACTCGACGACTTTCATTGTGCGCGCGACAGAAATCTTTATTATTATTGTACTCTCTCTCTCTCTATTTCCCCGGGACGCGTAATTTTCGGATTCTTTTTTCTTATTATTATTCTTTCCATTCTTTTCGCCGTCACTCCTCCTCCGCTCCGCCACCGCCGCCGCCGGTACCGCTGTACATGGATCGTTTCTCCATTATTTATACATGTACGCGACGTTAAACCGCACGTCGACCGTATCGGTTTTTTCGGACGCGCAAACGGAAGCGCGCGGCAGCTGACCCGTTTGTTCATTGGCGCGCTCGAACGAGAAACGCGCATCATTAACAACCGTTGCGTGATGATGACGACAATGATGATAACAATAACACAACGACGGTGACAATACCGGTGGCCGGTGACGTCTCGTGAAAACCGACACGACGGCCGTGCGTGTACACACGTGTGCGTACCGTGAAAACGTTCCGATGACGCCGGACGAATCGTATTGTTGCATGGCGTCCGTATTCTTGTTCGCCGTCGAGAACGTGCACGCGCGCGTACAAGAAAAAAAAAAAACAATCGTCCTGCCCCGTCGAACCGTTTCCCGACCGCGTGTTCGGCCGACTCAGCGAAATATGTCCCCGACAACGGACACGGATCACGCCGCGCGCACCGCCGTGACTTTTGCACCGCAATCGTCCGAAAAACGCGTCCATTCCGTAGATCATGTCCTTCCGTTGGCCGTTTCCACGTGTTCGGCTTTCGTCCGCCCTACGGTTTCGAGCAGTGTATTTATTTTCTTTCGTTTCTTCCTATCGCGTTCTGACGGTTATGCAACCAAACCGAACCGGAAAACTCGGATCGGACAAAACGACATCCAAACACCGTTATGTTTTTCTTTCCCGTGTGCAAAAAATAAATATTTATATATATTAATGTTTAAAACCGTAATTATCAAACGCAAACGTCAACGTTCCTCGGCCGGAATACGTTCTGAACAACGCAAACATGTAAACGGAATGCAACAACGCGTGTAGTCCTTTTAACTGTATCGGGGAAGAAACAGCATCCGATTAGGCATGTTAACTGGTAGGACACTCTGTACGTGTCTAACTTTGCCGCGTTCAGATAGGTGTCCGTCCGACGCGATGTCACTGACCGGAGCGCAAGTTGCACGTTTATTGTATTATAATTGACATAATGATATATTCGGTTCGTTCGGTAATACTACATTCCCCTCGGGATGACGACCGCGGTTTATTTTTTCGACAACGCTATCGTTTTTCGCCGTGTGTAAGTAATTATCTTTTTACACGTGTCTTTGGCGGTGCAAGGGATAGTGATAGCGAAAAAATCGGCCGAGCGGAAGACCGTACTGCCATAACCACGAGCGCAGTATTTCGTTATTATTATTATTATTATTATTATTACCGCTTTACGGAATATTTACAGCTTTCGACGACCTTACGAATACGATTAATATTTACAAGTCGGTTTGGAAACGTAAACACAATAACGCACGTACACCGCTGTAGTTTTATTATTATTATTATTATTGGTGCTCTGGCACATATTGTTTCAATTTAAATAACCAAAGTACTTTTTACACACGTGCTCCGTACGTACTATACATTCGAACGACGAGTGCTTTGAGTCGTTTTTTTTTTTTTTTTTCTCACCGCATTCGCTGCTATTCGTCGCGTACACATCCGCATCATTTTGGTCCGTGAAAAATAATCATTATTCCGTCTCATCGGTACGCGCGCACCGCGCACTGGTAATCCTGCTCATTATTAATTTTGCTTTCGTTTCTTCTCGCCGTACACCGCGTTACAGGTATACACATAACACCTTTCTGTACGAGTACGTCCGGTGTAGAAAACTAAAAATCTATTCATTTATATACATGTATACGAGTGTATACAATACAGGTACGGTTTGTGCGTTCCCCTCAGGGATCGTCTTAGCCGCAACCTAATACATATATATACATTGTTTAGACGAAAATGACTTATTTCTCCATTATCCTCTACGCTCCGGGCGAAGACGTCCCTCGTCGCGTCCCGTGCACGTTAGCCCCATCGGCTATTGTATTAATGAGCACCATGTGATTTCGCAGTTTTCGTCTCGCAGACGCAAACTGTTATGGTTGTATAGTTTCCAGACGTCTGATACGTAGCACATAATAGTAATTGCTCGGACGTCATCTGTTCCCGTTCAAATTTCATTTTGACATGATAGAACAGACTCGAGACGAATCGAGATTTTCTACTCACGGAACGTTAAACCCTCGCGCGCCCACAACCGTACAGCGACGAACGTACTCGCCACGTCATGTTAGGTTTGTACCGTTTGCCGTCGGTGTTCCACGTGCGTTTATCATATTTTTTTACGGACACACGTTTTATCGCGCTTTCTCGCGTGACCCGAAATCACGTATTGTTTTTCCGCAAAAGTACTCGATCCGTCGGTAACCACTGTACTGCGTTTATCGACGATCCGTGCGTTTTCACCGGACATTTTTCTTTGAAGTTTTCTCCGTTACGTGTTTCAAGCGCGATGTATGTTAACCCCGTCTTATCCGCTTGAAATCCACGGCTAATTACAATAATTGTTGCATTTCTATTCGACCCGAAGACGGATATCACAAATCGTTTGGTTTTAAATACGTTCCTTTGTATGCGACTTCGGAAAATATATTTAGTGTTCAAATAGGATTATAAACCGTACTCGAATTCTGATAGCCGTGTGAATAAATTATGGCTTTTTATAAACATACCATGCTAATGAAGGATAGGTTTTTTTTCTTTTTTTTCCAAGTTATTTCTTTCTCGATTATTAATTATTAATTCGTGGTGAATAATTAATTAGTAATTTTAAGAATTGTGCATCGTATCCCAAAACAAATATTTAAAATCCACTTAATTGATGATCCGGAAAACAGCTTGTAACTTTTTAAGTAAATAGAATTTCAAAGATATTCAACAATTATCGTGTTGTTTGAACTCGAAAATGATTATGCAAAAATAAAAAGCGCATTTATTTTATTTATTTATTTTTTTTACTTCTCTCTATTTCTTTTTTTTCCTTTTTGCTATCTAACAAGGCTGTTTAAACAAGTATTTATTTTATGTTTTAAATCGCGGCTGTTGTAATTGTTACGATCTTCATTCGTATTTTAACACAATAACGCCGTTAATTAATGTTTGAACTGTCAGCCCTTTTATTTTTCCAGACCACTTTTAATTTGTATTTAAACAACAAGAGTCACACTCTTTGCACCCTCCTCACTTATGCTCACTTATTAAATGTTTTTATCTTTTACTACGACTCGCGTTATCCGTAATTAGATTGAAGTTCATTAAAACACGAAGTAAATGAATACGTTAAACAATTGAGCCACAAGTGTTAAACGTTAACGTTTTTATGGCTGCTATAAAATTCGGATTGTTATTTTTATTTAACTTTTTGTTTTAGTAAAAAAAATACGCCACACCGATGGCAAAACAATTAATATTTGTCCAGGTATAATTATTACCATTCATACATTTAATTGTTACCATAATAGTTCAGCGGAGTACAATTAATTTGGATTACACTTTGTGTACCTACCGGCTCTTTTTAATATATTACAATCGATCCTTTGGTGGCGAAACCGTGTAATCGTATTAAATAATAATAATAATAATAATAATAATAAAAAACCTAATTTCTTAACTAATTATTAATAATTCGTCTGGAAGTGCTGTCATTCATGTTCACCAATGTTGAATGTGTAATTTTTAGAAATTATTGAAAATATTTAAGGTACTTTAATTTAAATATTTATTGTAGCTGATTTATCTGAAGTACCAGTTTTAATTTTCAAACGGTTACGGATGTTAATAGTGAAAATACATAGATATACACATGAGAACATAATGTTTGCATAGTACCAGTTCCGTAAGAACCCGCCGCCGAGATCCATCAAAATGACCGATATCTGAGGAAATTTTTATATTTCTACGATAAACGAATAATATGGTTTCTTCATATTAGTGGTGTGAAATAAATCCGGATTCTCCGAAAATCCGAAAAATCCGGATTTCGGATTTCGGATTTTGAAGTTCATATACGCTCGAAACGAAATAACGATATTTTAACGACAATTCAGGTATTGAAATAATTTCAAACTATCCGTAACACGCGTTGTGTGTTAAAACATTTTAAACATTATTAAATAAAAAATATTTTAATGGTTGTAAAAATTGTTGTTGCTATACAACAATTGATGATAAATTTATTTTACTTTTTTCTTTTTTTTTTTACATGAAAGTGTATCGAACAAAAAACACACTGAATCGCGTATAACGATTTTGTCGGTGCTAATTTGTTATCGGATCGATGAGCACACGTGGCACCAATTTATACACTTTCAAACTTTTTACACGGAGAAAAAAAGAGTGAAGAAAAAATTGTTTGATTTTCTATCGCACGGAAAATCCGAAAACATTTCATGCACTCGTTTCCATCTTATTCTCGCCTATACGTATTGCATACAATAAACCACGTGGACGCGTGTATGCGATTCGCCAAACTTGTTTGAAAATGAATGTCATGCGCTTGCATTAACATTTTTGTCGTATAACTGACAAACCCATTTGCAAATGATATTATAAGCACAATAAATTGTAATACGAATAAATTATTAATATTTTACTCTACTGCACTTTCTCGTTAAATTGTTCTAAACGTTTTCGACGACTTGCGCGTCGTGTAGTGAGAGTTCCACCCCCCCCCCCCCCCCCCGGTTTAACTTGATGAACGCAAAACAATTGTCCATAAATTATACGTTGTCATGTTGCCACAAGCTGATTCCACGTTGAAGTTGATGTTGATCGTATTTTGAAAATTAATTTTCTTAAGCTAAGAAAAATAAAAAAGGAAAAGAGGAAGACGGAAAACGAGATGGTTGGATACGATGGAGAATAGTATAAGGGTTGTCGGTGAGAGCGTTGGGGATGCAGAAAATCGAGACAAGTGGAGGTTTAGGACAAAGGTGACCGATCCGAAATAGTTGGTAGAAAAGCGGAGGAGAAGAAGAAAAGAAGAATAATCTTTAACGTGAAAAACCATCGGACGTCAACGATCGTGCGTGGTAGTAGGGTACGGTGTTTCGGAACCGTTACGACGTGGTGAACATATAGAAGCGCTGAAATCGAATTTTCGTGGTTCCTAAAAATAAATAGAAACGCGCGCGGTTGTCTAGCGGACTAGTGGAATACGTCTTCACCGTGCGCGTTAATAATACCGGTTCGTAATGCACGACAAAATTATTATCCTTCTTTATTTTACCGCGAAACAGTCGTAATCGGCATGTGTTATAGGATCAAATGAACGTTTTGGTCCTGATCCGTGTCGTGCTATCGTGGACCGTATTACTTCATTAAGTTCGTTAACTTCTTACGCCCATTGGAATTGTACGGCATTACGTGATACATCGACGGTGATGTAAAGCAATACCCACGAGATTTTTTTTTATTTTTTTTTTTTTTTAGTTAAAGAGTTCTCTCGTACATGTACTCCGGACGTGGCGGAATCACTGCAGTGTACACGAATTTAGTGCGATGGCCAGGATACGTGAGACGTACACGGTGCAGGGTATTACGTACACGTCCCGGCGCGCTTCTAGGGGGCTGATGTTCTATTTTTAAAAAGATAAGGGTCGACCGAGCACTGCGTAGCACATGCGACCTGCCATACCGGCGGCTCCCGCCGTCAAGTGTCCAGTGACCGGAAACTTGGAATTCGTATACGCATATATTACAACGAGAGAATTAGGGTGGTGTGGTTTTTTTTTTTAAATTATTTTTTTTTTTTTTTAGTTATCATCCCAAAGCCACTCGTCTTCTGCACCCAGCATGCAACAGCGGTGCGTATCGCGCTAATAACTCAAAAACAAAAAAAAAAAAATCAAACAAAAAACCGTGACCGTAAGAGAAGAAGATCTCTCCGCGCGGTAAAGTCTAATTTTACATTATTAACTTTGGAACCGTGAACACACATATTTATACACACGCACGACCGTACGTTGTTATGTAATGCGCGCGTAGCCGACCAGATGTTGTGCATCACGACGCGACGACCCAAACCTCGTACCGCGTCCGACGACTGATCGTCTCCTCGTTCAACCCCTCGAGACGGTCGCCTGGTCGCGTACCCCGGTCCTTCGGCGTTTCCATTCGCCCGCGACACTACGGCGCAACGGTAATTGCGAAAAATACACCAACGCGGCCGACGCGTCTTCGTCTATCCAGTAAAATTGTATTGTTGTTATTATGACGACGAAACGTACAAGGAGCCCGTGCGCTGCCGGCGCGACGTCGTACTAAAAAAATATTACTTTCGTAATGGTATCAGTTCCCGGGACGGGAAACGCGCACGTACCAAAACCGTACGCAATTAATATTTTCATGTATACTGTACGAAGTTATACCGGCTGCGCGGAAGAGACGCTTTGATACTCGAAATACGTTCACGGCGACCGGTAGTGTTATTCCTTTAGCGTGGTGTTGCCGTAATTGGCAGGTACTTTTGACGTTTGCCCTCTTCGTTCTCCTCCTCCTCATCGTCGTCACCATCGTGCAGCCAACGACCGTTACTCCGAAACTGTTTATCGTTCGAGCGTCAATAAATCGTGAGACGAAAGAAACCCTCTCTCGCTCTCACTCCTTCCGTCTCCTCTTGCTCCTCGTGCTCGGGAGACGACGAAGTACGTCCCGTAAAAGTTGATAATGTTCTGTTTATTAGCGATCAAACGGCTGAGCGTGTGCACGTCAAACATATGTTCCATAACTCCTCGGGGGCAAAGGGAAAAACCTATGTCAAAGACGAAGTTTTCATTCGCGTTCGCTTCGAAGAATACCGAATAAAGTTTTTAATCAACCCACGTGTATACCTATATGCACGCGGGAACGAACTCTCACGTGTGATTTGTAAAATTACGCAACTCCGCGCGGCGAACGCTTTCCTTTGAACTTTATTCGAAACGATAATTCGGACGTATATCATAACGAGCACTAGGCTATAAGATACGTCGCATTATAATGTTTAATGCATATTTATACATGCATAAATTGTGACGGGTCTAGAGGAATAATATTGTTAAACCTATGGCGTACGAACAACTAGAAACCACCACGGTTCAATCATAACACTTCTGACATTTATTCTGTACGTGCCATATACTACTGTCAACGGTATGATATTTAAATTGTTTTCTTTTTAAACCTGAAGATGAGAACTTTTGAGAATCGCGAGATTAAATGTTACGTTGTGTGAGCCACAAACGCTGTTTCCGGTGGTTTTCACTACTGTATAATACTGCACAGCTGATTTTTCAACGTTTTACATATTTGGATACTATTGAGAAGTATCTTCTCGTTTTTTTTTTATTATTTTTTTTTTTTTTTTTTATCTACAATTACTTTTTTCATAATATTTCATTAGAAACACAAAACGGTTACCATAACAGTAAACCGAACGTACACGGCAGTAGTGATATTGTACGACTAGTAGTTCTACGATTGATTAACAATAATATTGTTGTCGATTTCGAAAATACTCCGTAACATATACGTCTAAGGGTGTTTCGAAAATGTGTTACTTCCTAAGCCAATGTCTGCTGTGTATAATATCAATACACGGCGGACGTCGTCGAACGCATTAAATACGGGGGCGGAGAGAACGATATTTGGTACGAATTCGACACACGCTCATTAGGCATTATAGCTGTAAACACGTTGGACAAGCTAATTTTCGCTGTCTTGTTTCACCATCTCGAATTACATACTGTGCGCCGCGTGTAGATGTTTCAAGTAGTAGGCATCATCAGTGTTACACAAACCAGAAATTATTTTTTCACTTCCAACGGACTAACCTAAACAAAACACTGACTACGTGTTATGTTCCTAAATTTTTCTTCCCTGAATGAAATTTAAAAGGTAAAATTGTAGATGGATACACGAAACGCTTTCTGTATAATATGTAGAAAAAAAATACGGTGAGTGGCCAAGTCAACCACCGTCAATACAGTGCACGGGAACTGAATGCATTAAATTGATACGAGTACTAAAAGTCGAGTAAAATCGAACTGCTATTGTAATGCAACCAAAACGAACGTAAACGTTTGAACTATAACTCATGACGTTCTGATGATAATTAAGCTATCGAAATGTTTTTTCTTTTTTTTGTTACTCTAACAGTAACACGCGTAGTGCAATTCATAATTTATTAACTATAGTTGAAAAAACACTTCTTCCGAACAACATGGTATAATAATTATTCACGTCGCGAAGATCTCGCGTGATTTAAATACACGCTCCAGAGTCTTTTAGTTGCTGTTCATTTAGGTCACGTGAAGTTGTTAACAACTTTTTTTTTTCAGTCGAACAATTTATTTCGAGTCATTTCTCGTCGGTGGAAGCGCTTTAACATGCAGTTAAATGGAATAGTAGGTTAAAGATAAGGTATATTAATAAAACATACGACAACAATTGGACGTAAAACTTTTTTTATTCGTTTATTTTTTTTTTTTCCAATTAAACCGGTTTAATTGTTTTACGGATCGATTTGTTACACAAACGAAACAAATTACAAACAAACCGTGTTGTATTCTACTCGGTCGTGCATACATTATTTGTGTGTGTGTTTACTGGTAAACGTCATTCGGGATTTAACAGCCGATACATCGTTAACATGTTTTTCCTTCCAACGTACGTTTTATGGTTATTCGCGTGTACGACGCGAACTCGTATCAAGATTATAACGAACGCGTATTATTGGTAACCGCGCTGCACGTTATGGGCTCGATCCATTCCACGAACGCGTGTTTTGTATAATGTTAGTAAAATATATTACGCTTGTTGTTCGAATAACGATGCACGGCACAGTCCGATGAGGAGTAAGAAAGGAAGAAAGAAAACATTTATAAAAATCTCGTACGTCATTGTGTTGTACACCTCGTGGAACCGTCATTGTTCGTCTTGCGACGGAATCGATGCGTTTACCGCGTGTTATGCGCCGTACGACGCGTTGACGGCGAAAATTTCTAAACGATTATCGTTCCGCCGTTATTATTAACACTATAATATGAAAGCTTTAAGAACGCTGCGGATGAAACAACGTTTGCAGCGAACGTTTCCCGGCCACAATTCGGATTCGAACATCAACAGTTTTCCGGTGCGGTCGTAATGCGATCGATAATTTTTGCTTTTTTCAATCGGCCACAGTGTTTCCGATTAATAATGCGATAAAAAATGGCGTATTAAGAAAACGTCGTACAACGTTATCGACACGAAGACACACGCACAACTCCGACGGTTGTCCGCCGTGTACATACCGGTAACGGGTATTATTACATCGTACAATAATTTTGATCGCCGTCGCTACGAGTAGATATTTCACCAGCCCATCAAGCTGTAAGACACAACAACATAACGGTTCGACGGTGTTGCTCGATTAACCTCCGTGTTCAATTCCGTAGTCTTGGCGACCGAAACCATTTACAAAAGTGCAAGATTAACACCACTGCAATATTTATTTAAAATATGTACTCACAGTAGAGACGTACGTCTTTCGACGTATTTTACAGGCAGCGGTCTCGCATGTATTCCGATTCCATGTCTTTAAGCCCCCATACACCTGTTTACAAATGCTATATTTTAAAAACATGTATTTATAATCCGTCACTTCGGGGTCGTTCGTATGAAATTAATAATTACTACGGTACTTCGTGCTTTGACGTTACTACGCAAACATTTAATTCAAACTTTTCAGCACGCTCGGTGTGATTCGGTGTCAAATTTATGAACACTGAAAATAAGACGTTTACAGTGTTTGTACCAAGTGCTTCGGCGGTTGTTTTGCGAGAAAAACGAATATCTAACAGAAACTTATAAGATAAACGTGGGTAGACAGAGAGTAATAAACGAGAGCAGAAGGCCGAAGGGTTTAGTAATTAAAATAAATAAATATATAAATGAAATGCATAAGAAGTCGGAATGAAGAAACGAGACTTCAATGAAAATATAATATGCATTTTAATTTTTCCGAGAACTCGGAGAGATCCGTATCTCAAAGGGCCGAAAGGTATGTCGTCCCCGAAGAGTGAGCGGCGGTTGCGTCACGATATCGTTGAGATATGCCTCGGAGCTTATCGGTCTGCATTGAATTTCTCATATTAAACACGAATGACGCACAACAATTGCGATGCAATAGCAATTACCGATAAAAAAAATTCATCATTTGTGATAAATATTGTTGAATATCAATTGTGCCAATTATATATATATTTAATTTCAAATATAGGTCGCATACGTTTGCGTGCAGCGCCGGCGGATGGTTTTGCGATGCCCGGAGCAAATTTTTTCACGGGACCTAAGAATTTTCTTTCGTGAAATCAAAACATTTTTTTCTCAGACGCCCCAGAGTACCCGTATTTTCTATTTTACACAATTTATGTCTAAAAATTTTTCCTAAGTTCGCATATTCTATTTGTATTTATTCATTTTATATGCGGTCATCAATATATTATTGTTTATTAATTTATTGTTATTATTATTACACTGTTTATGTTACAATGCACCTAATAAACATAATATTAAAGATTACCATACAGATTTTCGCATAACACTTGTACTTTAGTTTTGATAATAAATTTGTAGTCTTAAATCACTCCTAACTAAAATTCGTACCTGTAGAGGTGAGGACAAAAAACCTTATTATGCTTAATGACCAGTTCCGTAATCACCCTCCGTGGCGCCAAAGGCAGATTTCGTTTTGGCACTTATGTTATATAAAAAAGCCAATTTTTATTTAAAATCAAATGCGTTCCTTCGGACTTCTTCGCCCTATGCAACTACCACCCATTCCGCTAACCATTAGTCACGGCACTGCAAATGCCATACAACCATGATACTGTTGCGGGACGATCTGAACGAAAACCTAAAAGTTACCTCGGGGGATGATCACTCACACTCGATATCGTAGAATAATCGGTGACGATTTTTATCAAATTTACGTATTGCACATATTTTTTTTTTTTTTGGTACTTTTTCCGCACCAGTGCAACAGATGTCCGAAATCGCGTGGACCGCATCCAGACAACGGAACGGAACGATGACAACTGCAGACGATGACGACGGCATTGTTGATCGACATGAAGAGACCGAGAGGACAGGAGTGCAGCGAAAACGCCGCGATACCTAATGCGCTTATTACAATATATCGTTGTTTTCGGGGACCGGTCCCCGTTTCACTGGTTCACCTCGGGCACGTGCACACCGTAGACGCGTACGACGTACACGTCACCGCGGGTACGGTGAAACAATAATAATAGGAAAGAACAAAAAAAAAAAAAATACGTACACACCGGTAGTGTCTGTCGACCGAGACTCGCGTATGATCGCGGAGACGTGGAAAAAACTAAACGACTGAATAATAAGATAATTATTCGACGGAAAAACGCAAGGGGCGTGCGCGTGCGTTCGTTTTATTAGATTTATGCGTTTGTGATAATATTGTTTTCACTTCTGTGCATAGGCTCCCGGAAACCCTAAAACAATACGCGGTAATAAATGCGCCATACGCGACCGAGCGCGCGCGCGCCACCGCCTACCACAAACGGCAATTAGTGTTCCGTCGCGCGTTCGGTCGGTTTTTGTTCTTGTTCGCGTCCGAAGACGGTACGCACACATACATTAGACATATGTACAAATGTACGCGTACCCCGAAAGGATAACCCGTACAAGGTGCGCTACACGTATTGTACAGGTAAACCGGTAAGCGGTTACGCGTACCCCGTCCGCGTTCACACGTGCAGGACACTGTGTCGTCGCCCAGGTGGTTCTGCTGTTTTATTACCGTTTTCCGTTTCGCTTCGTCCGCCTCCCCCCCTCCCAACGATCCACGGTCGCGTATTTTTCCCCGGTGTTAACACACGTGCAGCAAGACACACGCGCGCGCGATAATAATAATAATAATAATAATGATGAACAACGCATACGATTTGGACGGTTTCGTTTCGTTTTCGTTTCGCGTCCTTTCCGTGAATGTCACACTCTCTCTCTCTCTATTCTGCTCGCACCGACCTGGCGGAACGATTCCCGTGCACGTCGGTCGTTACACGCCGATTGTGTTTGTCCGTCGGATTCGAACGGACGCGCAGAGCACGCGAGCCCGCGACAGAACGGCGGCGACGCGATACACGACACGACGTTTGTCTCCAGTGACGTGGCTGGACAGGAAAGGGCGCTCCGGTACGGTGAATAGACGTGGCCCCGGTGTATAATAATATCTTTTTCACGTGAAAATTCAAAACACGCACGTCATACCGTTTTCTCGTACGCGAATACGTACCACGAAACGACACACGAAAACGGTCGACGGATAATCGCACGCAGCAGAAAGATTAAACGACGTAAAAAAAAAAAAAAAAACATACTGTGCGTGTCTCGTGAATTATCGTTCTACTTAAATATTCGATCGAGACTAGAATCAATAACACGTATTAGGAATTACCGACGTTTTCAATTGTTTCAAGGAACTGTAGTCTCATAAATGTCTAAGGATTCCACTGCCCCGCTTTGCTCTACGATAGATCCTATGCCGTACACGTTCGCGCTCTTCTGGCAAAACGGATTGTTCGCGTTACGAACTCACCCGTTCGACGATAATGATACCCTTAAGGACGATACGGCGGAAACGAACTGCGGTGCGCATCTGAAGACGTGAAAAACCATTTGGAAACCAGCACGTGTGAGGATAAACGGTCGTAACATAGTTTTTCAACTTTTCGTGGTGTTCGCGATTCGTGCCCGAATTAGTGTTCTGCGATCGAGCTTCAGACAAACCCTTGAGCATTGTATTCATACGTGACGATTACTCATGATGACCACTGATGTCCGCGATCACCGATGCGTTTTAATCGCGTTTGATACAACCCTAGTGCGAACGATTCATACTTTTCCCAAAAGTGCTCTCAAATGCGGAAAATGTTTTAAAACCTCATCATTCGATTGACACGTTAAACAATCGCTGATTGACTGAGACCCGAATATCTCTGTTAGAATCTCTAAGTACATCGATATGTTTATTGTACTTATGCGAGAAGAATTTGGATTTATAGCAAATCATACGGAACGCTCATTAAATATGATCAATCTTGTACACATTATGCTTATTGAATACCAGTATATGTATTTATGTGTGTATATTGAGTATTATTTATTGCAACCAAAAATCTTGGGCTCTAGGTCGAACATGGAAAAACCATTCGTGTATAGTTTGATAGGACGAATAAGATAATGTTCCAAAAGAAATATGTCGACAATATATCATTATTAGAGTTTGCCAACAATCCACGCCCAAGGGATATACGAGACCTCGAGTTCGATCGAAAACGTATAAAAAATATAAAATATATTCCTAGCGTATTATTATTATTATTATTGTCTTATAAGCCTTTTAGGCTCTTAGCAACTTCAACTGAACTTTTCCAATCATCCCGATCTTCTGAATTTACCAAATTCTTGGATTTGTCAATCGCTCTGTATCTTTCGGTACCCTGTTTATCCGCTTCAGGAAGTCTTTCACGTGGTCGTTTTTCGGATAGTGTTCTTCTAACCACCGCGATTTTTAAAAAAAAATTCTGTCTGCTCGCCACATGTGCCTGGCTTATTCGAGCCTTTTGACATATAACATATTTTTTACGTTTGGTTTATTATAAAATTCTTCTAATTTTTCTCCTTTCGTATTCCATTGTGCTTGAGTTTCTTGTTGGGCCGTAATCCTTTCTTAATACCTTTTTCTACAAAATATAATAGTTGATTTTCGTCACTACTTGTCGTTGACCAAGTTTCGCAAGCATACACGATAAACGGTCTTATGTAGCAAGTGTATAGTGATTCTTTCGTATTCCAGGACAGCATTTTAAAGCTAAGCCAACTCATTGCAAAATATGCACGGCTGGCTGCGGTTGTTCTCTGCTTCACATCGCTGTGCGTATTATTACTACGATTGTTAACCATTCTCAATTACTTGAAATCTTCTAAATTTCCGAGTACAAAATAATCGGTTACAAGATGAGATACGCAATACCTTATATTAATATTATTATTATTATAACATAGTAGAGGCATTGAAGCGTACCAAGTGATTAAATATGCGCTAATAGACACATTGTTTTATTTCCAGTCCGTACGTATGCGTAGCCCGTTAGTAGTATCGCACTGCGTTTACGACACGGTAATTTATGTGCTGTAAAACAATTATCATCATAACGCGCGTCAAAATGATATTGGTGTTTGAACGTTAATAACCATTACAGGTACGCATCGGACATCAAACGTATTCCGTTCACGGACCGTGAGCACTGCTGTATCGATACGTGATCGCGGCGGTAATCATTTACGACACGAGTACGTCCATTCCGATTAATACCATCGTGCGGGGCACCTACAGACCCGGTGCAATACGTGGCGATTTGCGCCGTTTACACGTTAAACAAAACGATGTATTTGGTTCTTTTGTAATTTTTTCATTTTTTTTTTTTTTCATGCCGTTTAAATGAACATTTACGTCACGGAAAAAATGACGTATTGTTCGTCTCGCATTACCACCACGTGATGTTAATATAGTTTTTTTGAATTTAAATAGTTACTCACGATTCGTAAAAAATTAAAATTGTGCGCAATCACAGTCGGTAAATTATGAAATCCCGTTCCAGTTAGGGTTACCATCCGTACTCTTTTAAGAGTACATGTTCTCTTTTAAGTTTTTGAAATTTTTGTACTTTTAAAGTGTATAGAATTTTTAGGAGATAATTGTAATACCAATTTCGGTGGTGTAGATAGAAAAGGGACAAATAATGTTTGTTTTTTATCGTTCCAATAGTATATTAAAAATCCAATTATTGGAATCGGATGCCCTGCTCACATTCAAAATAATTGTGTTTAACACTCAATTGATGGTTTACCAATAGATATAGTGTCTATTATATTAAAAATATATAATTATTTTTCAAATTATACAATACGTTATAAATTATACAAAATTATAAATTATAATAAATTATGTACTCTTTTCTTAAAGGCACGATCTGGTAACACTAGTTCCAGTGAACTTTACCCGATAAATATTTGCGCGATATACATTAAATAGGTAGTTTTTTTTTTTTTTTAGACCGAAATAATCGGTCGAAAATTTATATGCACTCGTACTCGTACTTTAGCGGGCTAAAACATAGAAGTCCTGATGTCCTTCAGTCTCGCGTAAATTGACACAACGTTTCACGACCAAGTTTCGCGCAGATCACGTTGTTCGTGCACGTTATCGGCAGTGTCGATACATTTAGACAAGGAAAATCGATTTTTATACGGATGAAATACGCGGGCCTTTTAAAACAATTTGGGCACAAATTTCCTACATACCGTCGGTGCCGTATTTACAACTTTTGTGCCCTGGGTAAACCATATTTTTACGCTCTCTCCCGTCCCACTCAAAAGTAGATTCACCTTTTTTATATCTCTTAATACATTTTTAGTTATGATTCTTTATTCACTTTAATTTGTCATGTTTTAATTTCTACGGCCACCCCCCTAGATAGATCAATATTTTGCTGCACGAGGCAAATGTCCCCATTGCCCCCCCCCCCCTAAATACGGCCCTGCATATCGCACTCTGTATCACATCGTCGATGCTCGTCGAATCCCCGAACTCGTGGTTGCGAGCAAATGTCTTGATGTTTAAAAGTTATTGTTTTTCGTGCTCAGATTTGTCAGAATAAAACCGACATTTTCCTTCTAATTTTTTTCCTTTTTCGTAACCTCCCGACGAAGGATTGTGTTGCGCCGTCCTTCGGCTTTACGTTGTTCGGACCTGAACAAATACCTAACCGAGTAATCGCTCGCCCGTGCAACAAGATGTTCGTACACGGTTACGTTTCCGTCATCGATACGAGTCAACAATAATGCGTTAGATTAATCAGCGGCGGCTCCCATCCTGTACGATACACCCGTACACGTGTAATGCAATCATTATTACTGCCGCCGAAGGACTACGCGTTACTGCCGGTGGTGTTCGTATACTCCCAACGTTATTTTGAAAATTCACCTGTGCACTACAGGTACACTCTCATGTCCGGAGCATTTCGCGTTCAGGTGTTAAATGTGATTGGTCTTATCTGTTTCGATTTTAGCCTCGTTTGGTAATAGACATTCGGTTTTCCCTCGAACGATTAGTGCACTGCGAGGTAATTATTGGTACATACGGTACACAATACGTTTACGACTGCATCGACTTATATGAATTGTTTTAATTTATATTTCTGGGAAAAATATAAAAACGTGTGCATTACAATAATTCTATAAAATAACTCTTTCCCACCGCCGTCACCGTCTAAATCATAAAATTGTTCAGACGTAGACGTCAGCGTAGTGTACTTCCAACACAATTGATTGTTCGGTCACTGCCGTTGAAACAATGAATAGATAAATATTAAACAATATGTGTATAAATATTATAATGTGTACGCGCGCACATGTTCGAGTACGTCTCGAACGATGGCCGGTCGTCGGTATCATACACCTACACCTCAGTAATACATCCATAAACCATAATAATAACAATGATGATTACGCGTGTGCGAGCGACGTTACTGATCATCGTCGCCGGGGGCCATGACCTTTGGCCGACTTTTCGTCCGGCGCGACTGTGTACGCGATTATTCGAGATACCCTCTCGTCGTGGCATACAATCAAGTTTGAACAAGTCCTGTCGATCCATTGACCATCGAACTGAATCCTGATCCGTCGAACGCAGTAGCAGACCGTGGATCATCGAAATATCGGTGCGTTATGGCAGGTGCATAGCACGGATGGTGCAGCGGAACGAAACAAGTTGGTGCCGTCAACTAGGCACGACCAACTAGACAGTGTCGGTTTAAAAAGTGAACGCCAGGACAGACGGGCACCGACAGACATTTGAAATTATTTTTCTCCTTCGCCTTCCTCCTAACTTTTTGAGGTCGGTTAACTTTGTCCTAAACCTCCACTCATCTCAATTTTCAACATCCACTGCGCGCGCACCAACAGCCGTTATGTCATTGATTGCTCTGCCTCTTTGCTCTTCAACGTTCATTTTCATAACCACTCTTATTGCATTTGTTTCCTTTTGCCTCGTCGCATTTCAAAACCATCTCAGTCTATTTTCTCTCCTATTGTTCACTACCAACGCTACACCAACACCAGCTCTCACATGTTCGTTCCTTATTCTATCTTTTATTATCACTCCGCTCATCCATCTAAGCATTCTCATTTCCGCAACACTCATACTCTGCTCGAACACTCCGAATCATATTAGCATAGTTAGTCTCACTACGCTCCTGTAAAATTTACCTTTCAGCCTCATTGGAATTCTCTTATCACACAAAACGCCCGACGTCGGGCGTACTATTCTTTTGATTTCGACATGTAAATTATTAAAGCTTTAAATTATCATCATTTTTACTTTTTTATAATTTTATATTCATAAAAATTCACAAATTCATTTGATAACTGTGCTCAATCTCTCTTAAATATTCATCGGTATCCCTGTTGCGATAGTCTCGAACAACCGTTGAAGTATGTTGATCAGCTTCCTCATACGTTTTTAATTTTACCGGCGGATTGTGTTCTGTAACAAGGTGCACATAGTAGATGTCACGGTTGGTTTGCACTTACCGTGAGCCGTCACGATAAACTTCTACGTTGCACAAATAATTGAATATTTTCCATTCGCTTAAAAAGTATTATCGGTCGTGTTACATAATTTTTGTGCCTACTTAATAAAAAATGTGTTTATATCACGGTGTTAACTTTGTAAAGGTCGCGTCGCGGTTAGTACGAACGTTTTAGGTCAGGAAATATTATTGAAATATTATTGAACCCTACGTGCGCAGGACAATCGGATAGTATCTTAACGATAACGGTTTATCGGAGAAATTTCGTTTTTTTATTTTTTTCTTTAAGTTTCATAACTTGAAAATATACTTTAAACCGTACAAATCGGGGGGTGTCATGTCTCCCCTATCAACCACGGCCTACCGTAGGCCGGTGCCTCAGATCGCGGCCGGAGCGCGTGTCGTTCGACGACGGAGACTGCGTGCGCACGCGGACCGACGATTGTGTAACGTGTGCGTAATACGACGATGCATAATGATACGTGCGCGTACATTGCGGTCGTCGTCGTCGTGTGCACGGATCCGTAGTTGTTAATCAAAAGCATTCGGCCGTTCACTGAAAGTTATCGCACGGAACACGTGTAAACACGCAGCGCACGCCTGGAGATAAAACGAGGGGCAAGGAAAATAAGTAAACGAACGGCGCAGCACTAGAAGCGAGTAAATGAAAACGATAAAAAATCCCACCGATCGCGACCAGCGTCTCGATCCACACCCGCATCGACGCGAATGCATCTAACGCGGTCGCAATCCGTTCGCGTGTTCTTGCATGCAATAATGGTTACCGGCGGCCGTCTCTTCCGTGATCCGCCGCCGCGGCGACGAATCGGATTCGCTAATAATAACAACAATAATAAAAAAAAAAAAACACCAAAAGGGAAAATATTGTCACGAGATTCTCTCTCCGCCCCCCGTAGCCTTTGTCCTCGTCCGGTGAGCAGGTTCTTAACCCCGGCAGGCACTCGGCGAATCCTTCAAGGTTCGGCGGTCTCGTCGTCCGCGGAACCAATTATCGCGACGAGTTCAGCAGGTCGGAGGAGCGCGGCGTACACATTGCATCGGAATTCCGCGTGACGGCGGTCACGAAAAAAATGAAAATGAAAAAAAAATCATAAAACCATTTGGGGTTCTCGTTCGATTTTGAAAATTTCGCGCCACTGCAACGCAACCGAAACGTACGCCAATCTCCGCGTGTTTTCTCTCTCACTGTCCGTTTCGATGTTCTCCGATGACGGTGCGACGAGAACAGTCTCGTTTGGTCGTCACGTCGAAACGCGTTGATTCGGACGTCTCCGGGACATCACGTCTCAACGCGAGAATCTCGTACGCGCGCGAGTAAAGCGCGTTCGTTATAGCGTGGGCGGACTCGGTCGTCGGACGTAGGGTTTTCACCGCGCGAAAACAAAAAGAGCAGAAGAATGAAAAAAATAATGAAAAACTACCGCGTCATCAGTCGTTTGCTGCAACAGTGAGCATCGGTAACGACAACAGCAGCAGCAGCAGCAGAACAAAGGTGACCACGCGGTTACGACACGGGCTGAATTCGTGACTGTACTTTCAGAGATTATCGTCTTCTCCGTCGTTGTGTCGTCGCCGGGGTCTTCCGTGTTGCACATGATCGCGTGGGAGCTGCTTGTCGAATGCATACGGCAGGTGTATACGTGTGCATGTGCGCGTGTGCGTGTTGACCGTGCGATTTCTTCTTCTCCGCCGCCACAAGCAGTCTCGAGAAGTTTTTTTTTTTTATTTTGTCCTCTGGTAATAACCGCCAGTGACGACAACGCTGCGCGTGCGTTAAACGGACACGGAGAAAACAGCCGAGCCCGGTTGCTGTTGATAAACTTATGATTTAAGAAAATCACCGATTTTTCTAAAATTCGTTTCGAGAACAGATTATTCGCGTACGTACAAAGATGCTCTACACGTTTGAAAAATACCGTTCAACAAATAACGATTGCATTTCGTACGGGATCATAGTCATATGAATAGGTACGAATATTATTTGTCATGACTGATCTGAGTTTATGAAACGTTTCGATCAAAGATTGATTTTGAAAATCGATTTTAGAAGAAAAAAGTAACTAAAACCGTTGTAAGGTTAAAAAAATGGACTTGCGCAAAAAAAGAAAAAATATATATATATGGCTTCTGCGGTGGAACAATGATAATGGTGCAATAGTTATACCTTTTGAATATAAAATATAAATATAAATATAAATATAAATAAAACTCGATTAAATTTGACATTATAAAAATCACCGTTTATTCTATTTAGACTATTTCTTATGTCCAATGTAATACAAAACGTTTCACAAAAACGTTGAATTAATTTTTCCGAAAAACAATTAAATCTTCACTTCTTACAGCTTTAGGTCGCACCGGAGAAGCCATAAGTGCATATAGTCTTAAATCGTATCGAAACAATGTATTTATAACACTGTTCGGCTCGAATAGAACTCGAAGAAGATTGTTACATCGCGTTTAAAAATGTCGAAACCGTCGCGCGCTGTAATCGCCCCAGGTCGTACCGCCGAAATCCGACGTATAAATTATGTTATTCAAATCGTCCGTCGTGCGTACCGCGATCGCGTTTTCGATATTAATTATAAACCGTGCTGTCGACATTTCGCAAGAAACACGACACAGTGCATGTACAGCACGTAACGCGACTAACGGAGTCCATACGCTTTCGACGACGGCCAAGTGATTTTTATTTCGTTTCGTACGAACATCGTATCGTGTGCAATGTACGTTTTTACAACGAACTGTCGATCACCGTGTCGTGGCCCAACGTGAGATGATTTCGAAACGCATACGCGGTACCGTAGCGACCGAATATCGCGCCCTTATGTATTTTAAATTTAGAAGTTTTATAATTATTCGATACTACCATCAACGATTGCTTCGATCGATGTGAAGGCCGTTGAAGTTTTTGCGAATAAAATTTACAACACTGACCGTTGAAATTCTTAACATGAAATGCAAATTTTTCATTTTTGTGTTTATTTACAAATATTTTAAAACAAATGATTGTATTTGAAACAACGTTTTATAAGCGATTGTGCGGCCATTCATATAATATTAAAAAAAAATAAAAATAAAAATAGTAACCGTATAATAATACGTACGATATTTATCCTTTTGAATGAATTTCACACGTGTTTCCATGACATATAATACGCATATAATCACTACACAATATCACCGTTCAGTATTTCGACTAGAGCTCTTAATGCACGTGTCACGGATTCGCATTCGCGTGTACGGTTTTTATTTTGTGTTAAGTACTTGAATTTCTAATAAAATATTATTTGTATAAAATTAAAATAAGGTTAATCGTTTTTATATTGAATATGACACGTGAATTCCATGAATTCGCGTGTATTAAAAGCTCTGTTTTGACTAATTTCGCACGAAATATTAAAATGGATACTCTTGAGTATAACACTTCGTGTTGATTGCTTCGGATGCGTATGGATCGAGAATTGTAAAATATACCATTCCGCTGTGATCCACGAATAACCGTATTCGTTCCAAACACAAGATCCTTGCACGATTCAATTGATTTGTATGTATCTTACGTTACATTCGCGTGCGAATCTTGCGTGCTCGGCTTCAGCTACGGTACTCGTTTAACGTTAAACTTCTAACGTTTAAAGTTCTACACTTGATATCCACTGTTTTATGATTTGATTCGATGCTTATACGTAACACTACGTTAACGTATTACGACAGAAATCAAAAGATACCTTTATGTGTAACGAAGTGTCGAAAATAATATCTGTTGGACGTTTTTAAAACTTCTAAAGCTTCAGCTCTGCAAAACGAATTGAACTACTTAAACGTGACAAATACATTTTTTTTAACGTTCCATACGCTTCTAGTGGCTAAGGAAATTCTCTGCGGCTGTGTACGTGTTCATCACGGGTACAATATAATTACTGTTGAGTCTTATTTTGGATTGCGTGCGAACACACGCGCGAAATACTTTAACGTGTGGTTTATTATGATCTCTGAAGCAGCATTTTTTTTTTTTTTTTTTTGTAACTATTTACGCTGGCCGCGAGTCGTGTGTTACGTTCTGTATTTGTACATTCATGATCTCGGTAAACAAAGACGCGTATAAATGGCGGTTGAGTGCGTCCTTTCAGTCTCGGCGCCGTATACAGTGTGCTCCGGAGTAAACGCCGCTCGAATTAATACTATAAGTGCCCGAGTGCGCGATTTAAGTTGTCGAACGGAGTATCGCGAACAATGCGAACGCGGATTACGAAGAGTCGGCTAAAAATTAAGTGGTTGCTAACAATTATACTAGCGGAAAACATGTTTCCGCGTAAAACGTTTGCTGAGCCGACGCGGACTCGCGCGACATAATGCAAACGTTACAATGTACGTACGCGTACAGTGTAAACGTTCCCTAAGACATTACTTAATCGTGATTGTTAAAACGCGTTTTTCGCGCCCAACTTACGGACAATACATAATGTGCAAACAATAGATCGTACGTTGTACCGGTGCGCAGAGAAAAAAAGAAAAAAGAGAAAAACCCGTGCAGATAATCCCGTTTTCAAACGTCGTGGTTGACGAAAAATATGCATCACGGGGAAACCGAAAATGTTGCCGGAGCAATAGACCAATAAACCGTTCTTGAAAACAGCCGTAAGAAACGGAACGGAAACGCTTTGCGCATAAACAACCGGCACAAAAACATAACGATTATCATATCGCGTGATGTCTGCTGCGCGTAATACAAATGCAAATATTTTTGATATCTTTTTTTATTTTTTTCGGTGGGAAATTCCTAGAAATCCGCCGACCCGTCATTGACCGCTCGCATAGCGTACAAGTCGTGTGTACAACGAGTTGATATTACGATCTCGCGTCGTACTATTATATTCACGATATTCGCATACGTGTACATGTATACATCGGCGCGCGCGATTACGAAACTGCTTCGGAACGTCTTCTCCGCATTTGGTGCGGTTACCCAACGCCCGTGTACGGTGCAACGCCTACTCGTGTGCAACAAGAGGATGTGTCGTGAAATACAAACGAAAGAATCGGAGAAAAAAAAAACAATTGCGGAAACCGTACGGAGCTCGAAGTTTTTCCGCTAATCGAAGGTACGCCAACGGCAACGCAACTTTTTCCGACTGCTAGCGCACTGCCCCGTCCCGTTTTCTTCACGAGTTCGTCGCGGTACGTGAACTGATCGATTTTCGTTCGAGGCTATCCCGAGTGGTGTGTATTACGGCAGTGGCGCATCTACGGAGCGGGGGTCCAGGGGTATTGGATCCCCCCCCCCCGAATGGAAAAAACAGATACACGATCCCGGGCATAGTTAAGTAATAAATATAGTATTGTGTAATTAGTATATAATGACATTCTGACTACGGTTTCCGAGTTACGGCTAAATATCAAATGCGGTAAAGGTATGTAGATAAATAGGTACTCGCATATTTGAAATATTCGCACAGAGAAACTGTCACGGATGACTGGAATTTATTTTATAAAATCGTGTTTTATTACGTAACGCGAATAGTAGTATGCATATATAATATCAAACACGACTATACGAGTATGTATTGAACCCTCTCCGAAAAATTTGCAAGACGTAATTTGTTACAAGCTATCATGGTTTGTATTGATTATGTAAAAACCGGTGAGCCCCCACTCTTCCCCCCCCCCCCCCCCCGAAAAAAATTTGAATATACGCCACCGTGTTACGGTCGTGTGGACGAACGCAGTCACAATTAGACGGTGAGGTGTGTGGCCCGAAGACGTTTTTAATTTGATGGTTACGAGTCATGAAAAAAAATAAAAATATAGTACACAGAACAAAACGATTTAGATATTCGTATTTTTGACACGAAGGACAGGTGAATACAGGTATTGTTTAGCAAATACTGTTTACGCGACATATATACGTATAAATATTGTTTAGCTTTCTCCGAGGAGGGGCAGGGCGAGGCGGTAGCGAAGAGGATTGTCGGAAGCTACTTCTGCGATCGATTCAATTGGAACACAGTCAATACTATCAATTTGCGTTGGTTTTCTTCGCACAGATCGTCAAAACCAGTAGACGACACTTATTTCCTATTGTTTTTAGCCGCAAAGTAACGGAGCGCGTCGTCTACAATTATTGTAAACGGAACACGGTGTTACGTTTGCTCGTAAATGAAATGCAGTGTGGTCGAAATCCGTCGGGGAGCAAGAATCGTCGCTGCACTCGCGCGGTTCAGGCATACATTATTTTGCCATAAACGGCAATTGTTGACATCAATAACGAAGCGAAACCGACGTGGAAAAAAAAAAGAATAAAAATATTAACGACGAGAGCTGAGCAACGCGTGTGTTTGTGTGTGTGTGTGTGAAAGCTCGTCGTCGTACCGATCTACTGAGCGCAGTGCTCGTACAGTGTATAATAAATGCGATCGGAGAAAAGGAGAGAGAGAGAGAGAGAGTGAGCGATAAACAGGGCTCGGAGACGGCTTCGGGCGGCAGGAGACGGGTGGGAGATGGTCATTAACGGTGCTCTCGGTCACGGGTGATTGATGATACGAGTTAACGCAATTAGCCCGCGATGACCACGACTCTTGACGCGCGTCCGTCCGTCTTCCAGACGTTTCAATGGAACTCGACCGGTCGTATTTAAAACACACGCGCTCGTGTGTACGTGACCGGTCGGCTGTTGCACGAGGAGGTCGAACGATCGCGTTTGAGTGAACGACGCGCGCGGATCTGTTGACGTAGCGCCGAACGAAAGGGAAACGGGTCAACGGGTAAGCGCGTGCGTGCCGACGTGAAATACATGTTCGCGCGCGCTAAGTGCCATCAAAGCGGTTCGGCGGTTTTTTTTATTTTTTCTTTCTCTCTCTCACCATCCGGGGCGTTCCGTCGGCTACCGGACGACGACTACGCCCGAAGTCGACCGGATGAACGACGGTTGTTGCGCAAACGGTCGCGACGGCTGACTATTATCGCCGCGGCGGACAACACGATGGACGAATTAAAATAATAATGCGATGGGTGCGACGTTATTAATCCGCGGGTCGAAACCCGTTCGGTCGCGAGTGCACGTACAGCGGTTTCACGAACGCATGGTAAATCGGTAATTGCAATAGGCACAATCGCGTACGGGCACGCGGTCGTCATCCGAACAAACGTATCGCGTTGCTGAGATCGGCGGACGAACGCAGTCCACTACGCACGGGTCGAACGGCGGCGGTGCTGATGGCGCATTAGTATCGCGTACTTGTGTACCGCGGTGATCATGAACAAAATGAACTGCGGAGAAAATATTCTACCGGCAGTCGTCGACTAATATAAATACGAATCACCTTTTCCACCTTCGTACGGATGAAACAATATTGAAGTCCCATTCGACGCGGTATTTCAAAAGATTTTCTCGCACTCGCCCGGGTGCTATTTTTTACCGTTTTCAGATCGGTGCGAAATCACCAGTCCAAACCGTACGGATATGTAGGTCGAAAATATCGCAGATAAATATACATATCCCTCGATATCGGTAATCATTACAACGAGATCGTTGTTAACACACCGTCGTGGGAAATCTTCACTCGTGACAAACCGTTTTCGCGAAAACTAGTGATTCGAATCGTTTTCTCCTCCCATAGAAATACGACGACGCGTTCGTTAAACACGGTACAAGCCCATCGCGACGACGTATAATCACTGTTTGTATTCGGATCGGTATTGAAATAAATCAAACCATCGTTTTCTCTCTCTCTCTCTCTCAATCGTTACCGTGAAACCGAAATCCGACGTGTCGGAATCGAAATCATTGTTCGCGCTCAATTCATGTATCGTCTGCTGACGAGGGGAGGGGGAAATAATAATAAAAAATCATTAACAAAAATAATGATAAAAGAATTGTAAAAAAAAAAAATAAATAAACGTGCGTAAGCCTATTGACGAAACACTACCGACGTCCATTATGTGCATGCAGTAGTAGCTAACACGTCGTTGTACCCCGTACAACATAATAAACGTGTTGTTCACGGTTGATTTGGCGCTCGGGCGTAGCACAGACGCGCACGACGACCAACGCGTTTCGTGCACGTCCGATTAGATCACCGTGGCCCGACCGCCCCTTCGAACGATGCGCGATCACGAACGAATTACGAGAGTCGCGCAGGGGGTACACGGACGGTACGTGTTACGGTACACGTAGATTTGGGAGCATAAAATGAGGATCTTAATTTTGCGAATAAATGTAGATTGATTTCATGTAATTAATAGATTTAACAAGTGAAATAACTTACGAGTACGGACATAAAATACGGAGTTCAACTACATCGGATGGACGTCGTGGCCGAACAGTCGTGTTTTACATATTTGGCATTAGCCGTCGGATCCACAATATATGATATATGCCCCGGTTTGAACGCAGTGTCCACTCAGCAATATATATATATATATATACGACTATCAAATAATTATGTAACAATCGTTACAGCACGGTGTTCCCAAGGCGCAGCTGGTCGGCGAAGTCTGGCAGGTCTAGTAGTCATACAGACTGCCGCGGCTCCAAACACAATTTCTTAATTTTTTTTTTTTTTTAGTTGCATAGTTGCACCATGAATTTTCCAGTGCAAATACGTGTACTTAAAAAGTGGAATGATGTTCTGAACCGACATGCGTTTTAAATAATACTAACAAAACGATCGTAGATCTGCTTGAAAGACAGGAGGAAGAAGACAAAATTGTACGTACTTATTGAAATCCAAATAAAAGGATTCCAAACTTTTCTTAGAGTATGCACCTTTGTGCTTTAGATCAGCCCAGAGTCGTATACAACAGGTTGTTCCCGAACTCCCTCTGTAAGTATCTTCTCACGTTCCGGCAGAAACACAATTTTCGACATGGTAATAACTAAAATTATACGTTCGATGTTACAACACTGCAATTTCAATAAGTATAATCTAATATCATGGATACAAAACCAAATACTACGCACCATCGGCGGTATCAATAAAAACTTATTTTCGACAATAGTCGACCGCGGCTGTCGCGATACACTGCTCTCGTTGCGGTAAAACCACCGGCCGCGGCGGCTTCAGGTCAGTCGCGAGCCATAGCCGCGGTTCGGAAATCTGTTTACACAGATAGGTATTAAAAACGTTCGAGCAAACTTGTTCGAGCCTTGGAAACCAAGCAACGCGGTTGCGTAAGACGCGTCTCGACGAAAACGTTTTCTGAAAGTGACGCCAGGCAGTTGAAAAACAACGACGACAACTGTGACCCACACCGGGGATACCAAACTATCGCGAAAAAATAAAAAACGTGCACAAACGGCCAAACACGACAACAGCGGATCGTCTTAAAAACCTATGTCCACGTGTTGAACGCATTAAGACCGGACGATTTACATTGGCCGTTTTCCCATTGCATTCAGTTTTGTGTTTTCATATTTCTTGTCGAACAACCGTTTCAGTTCAGTAAATTGTTGCCGGTCCTAGTTCGAATGCATTCCAAAATAATTACGAGATTATGTATTTCGAGCGGAGTAACAATAACACAATTCAACACACATCAATCGTAACAAGTTTGTAATTTTTAACGCTAAAAGTAATACATACGTTTTGCTTTGCGCATGTTTTGATGTTTCTTTTTTATTTTGTGCATATTTGGTCGTTTCTTTATGCGTACATTTTTTTTTTTTTTTATAATTTGTTGGTCTTAATAACGCCGATTTCGATACATGTCAATTATTGTAGCGTAAATAAGCGAAATACAATTGGTGTATACGATGCTTGATGAAGAAACTATTAACAATAATACTGATAACAATGATAACAATGTAAACTGGAACACGACTGGTAGAGCGGAGACGCTCCGCGGACGATGACGTTGCAACAGTAAGTTGTGACCGTAACCCGGTGCGTACGCACGCACACACGTGCACCGTTGACCCGCGAGACAGTGGCGACCGCGGCGTGACACACGATCGTTCCCGCGGGGCCGCGGCGCGTTCCGCAGGACCAAAGGCCAGGCACGACTATCAAGTCCGGTAGCGCGCGCAAAAGCGTGTGTTCTCTCCCCGTCCGCCGCCGCCGCGGCCCGCTCTCTCCGGCGGCACCGCGCGTCCAAGTCTCCGCCGAAGACGTGCACGCTACGAATAATACCCCGTTCCCGTGCAGTCGTCGTCGTCCAGTGTTTGCCAATCGTTTGCGGTAAACACGCACGCCTCGCGGCAAATCGTCGCGCAATCGGTTCGTCCGGCGTCCCGAAGTGCAAAAAGCCCCGCGATTTTTTTCATTTTTGCCCGATACGAGACCCGCAGTGTTGGATTGGGTCGGAAAACGTTTCGGGCAAAATAATTGATCAACACCAGCCGATTACGACGTTTTAACATGTTCGACGATGCGACAACGCTGCGCATCGAAACCACATTGTAAACAATCCCGCTCGCGGAAAACGACTACATTATCATGTCTGAGGTTAGGGCGCTCACGACTGTACTGTGATGACGGCGGTAGCGACTAAAGCACACGCGGTGACCGTGAATCGCAAAGCCCGTACATCGGACCCCTGGTCTCGGACGTTTTTCGAACCGCGTCCGCCAGCATGGGTACCGTGAGGACTCGGCTCCTTCGAGGACAAGCGTGCCGCAGTCGACTCGGTTTTCTCGGCGAAATTTAATGGATCAGAGCACGTTGGCCTCGTCTCTTGAGCCTTTAGGCTCTGGACTTTCCGGTCATCCGTCCGGATCGTTACATCCCTTTCACGATACACATCACGGCAAGCGTAATTCAATTAATCGCAATGGTTCACGCGTTCGGCCAATAACAAGCCTACTGTGTCCAGCTCGTGATCAAACCGATGGCCGTGTTTAACATTCGATACGGCTGTACTCGTCATTACGTACCATAATGGTCGTGTGTAATCTGTCGATATCATAATTCGTATACCGCGAACGTTTCGAAAATAAATACCAGGGCACGGCGTTCTGCAGAGCAAAAGAAATCACTAAAGATGTCAGTGGCGGTTCGTGAGGTTCACATAATTTGGTGCACAAATGACTTGAAAAATAAATGTTGTTGTAGGTATTAATACGTAAATCGTACTTATCAATGTTTGATTTTCTCAAACTCCCTAAGCCTTCAGTCGCGGTAAAATAAAATAAAGGATCGAAATAAATAGCATATCATGTGTGAAATATAAACACGAGATCTTGTTTTCGAGATCGACGCGAAACGATAAAAATAAATCCGGTGCACACATCGCGATGCATCGGTTGCGCACCAAACGATCGTATGTCTATACACAAGTAGCTAATTATTGTACGGCTGCTCGGAGCGTAACGTACGTGTGCTCCCCTGATTATTTAAATCGCCAATAGACACGTTTATTAATACGAATCGCTGTGAAGACTAGTGTTTTTTTTTTTTTGTTAAAAATTTTCGTTGATTACATACGGTACGCGTGATAACCAATGATAATTTAACTATAAGAATATAATAGGTTTATACAATTATTTCGGGCGGTTCGCGTGCTTTCGTGCACCCCGTAGCACGAGCCGCTATTGGAAGTTGTACAACTGACCAAGGGGTCGTGGACTCGACGTTCCGCGTCCATCGGAAACATTAATTCCGTCAACGTTCGCGTTCCATCAGAACGGACCGAGCGCGGGAACCACGTGGCCAAACGAACAACCCACCGGTCGACAATCGTCCGACCTGGCCCGCGCCCGATACACATCTCTCGCTGTTTGGCGTTCTATTGTTCGCCCACCCGTGTGTACCGATCGCCGTCGGCACCACACACTACCGTAACGTCTCTCGCGTCCACTGCTGCGACCGGCGGCAGCTGAGCGGGTACGGTTCCGCGACGATGACGAGACGTTTTCGCGCGTTCCTCCCGGTGCCGCATTGTGCCGCGCCCGGTCCCGACGAAACGTCTCTCCGCGAGATGATCGATCGATCTCGTAACGGTTTTGCGCGCGCAAATAATGCCGTAATGCCCACAATGCCACCGTGCACGCGCGTAACCAGCGGTTCAGCTGACCCGCGGTTGACGTTTGTTGACGGAATCGGCGAAGACATTTTTCGCGCGAGTGGCACGACCGTACACAGGTCGAATTTTAACACTAAACCGGGGCAAACGCTCCGTGAAATAAAATTACTGTTAACGGTTTCAACGGTAATTACGAAAACACGTGTTATACGAGATCGGGTTGTGTTCTTCCGTTAAAAGGCACACACGCGTTTACAGTCCAGTTTCAGCCCCACGATAAGTCAGTCGCCTCTTGGAATACCCGGGTCTGCAGTTCTCGAACTGTGTTCGCTGTTTTTATTCGATCGGAAAAGGTGGGTATGGTCGAATTTCACTCGGGTTGAAAAAAGATAATTGTAGGACTACACTCGGATAAAAAACAGGTAGTGGTCGAACTGCACTCGGGCTCAAAAAAGGTATTTTAATAATAATATCATACGTTTGAAGAGGTTTAGAAAACACTAATTTTCCTTTCTACCTATAGGCTTAGAACTGCCAATGATTTTAATTATCGACGTGGTTAAAAATAATATTTTTGTACGTACCATAATGTTAATGTATCGTAATATCTTAAAATGAATGAATTAAATAATATATAAATAATAGAGATAATTAAATCATCAAATATTATTATTATTTAATTTGATTTTCAACTCATTTCAATCATTTATCTGTGGTAATAACAAACTGTATTCAAAAACTTTTGTTTTTTAATACACTATTGAGCGTATAACTTATTAAAATTTTCAATATCATTTATTTTGCATTCAAATATAAATATCAATTAGTAATTGTACCCTAGCTTTAGTAAACGAAGATTTGTAATATTTTTAACGTTTTCATATCAGCGAGTTTTTTTTAATGATGTGTGTAATGGAAACATAACATTTTTCTTGTCCAAGTTTTGTTCAGTAATATCCAACAAGACGGTTATAATTATTTTTATATACCTATAGGTTAGGTGTATACACGTAAGCGTTCATAGTGAAAACTCGCCTTATGTTTTACTCCTTTGTCGAAGTAGTACAGTTCGACTACTACCTGTTTTTTATCCGAGTGCAGTTCGACCACTACTTTTTTCAACCCAAATGCAATTGGAAAATTTCTTTTTTTTATAGGTTATAAGTGCAAATTCGACCATCCCGGAAAAGGTCATATATTCTTATACACGGCACATGCAAAGTAACGTTCGTAAATGGATCCAGTTCAATCCAGGTTCGGTTCGACCTTCGAAACTAGGGTTCGACCCGACACCGTTCATGAGGACGATACAAAGTGTAACACATCACTCGCATCGCAATCGGTTACGTTGCTTACGATAACAGTAATTATTATAATTCACGTAGATGGCTGCAGTGCAAATAATCTGTTCTCCGACGATTGCCACGTTGAATGTTACAATTTCGTAAACGTTTTCCTGCGGCCCTGAGTGTTTTTTTTTTTTTTATAAGGCGAACGTATTATTTCAATTTATTCCAGCGCATTACGAACAATGAGATCATTGGCACTTCAGTGCCGTAGAAAGTACGACGTTTATGATTTTACATTCTGATGGTTGCATCATAAAATCAACGCTGATCAATTAATATTCATTTTGTAGCGTACAATATTTTCCAACGAAATGGAATAGGAAATATAATTGATTCGTTACCCCAATGGTCGAACAAGGTGCACGATGATGTACGACAATTCGATTACTTAAGTGATTTAATTATTATTTAACGTTCGTGCGTATCGACTGTAATATTATACTATACACGCGTGTAGTATAATAATTCAAACATTTGAACTGTATGGACGCGGAAACGTTGATTCGTGCACCATACCGAATTCTACAAAAAAAAAAAAAACGACTGTTAAATTTATCTTTCGTCTATAGTGATGTTATTAAATCAACGCGTAGTGCAACGTCTCGTTTTCGTCTAAAGTATCTAAACACGTTATTTCCATATAGCCGATGCTAACCGATGCGTTATTGTACACAATGCCCAGGATGATTTCACGATTGATGAGTGGGCGTCATCGAATGTAGGTACCTGTGCACAGGGTAAAATATACAAAAAATAAAAATAAATAAATGTCTGACAAAGTAGTTGCAAGTCAAGAAATAAAAGAAAAAAATTAACGTTCGATAAACATCACATCAACCTCGTGTTGTTGATACACTACTGTTTCCCTCCTCCTGATTAAAAAAAAAAATAAATAAAAAAGTTAATAAACACATGATACATTAATAGATCAATTATCCGTTCCGTCGCAGTCGAGTACTTAATCGCTTTCGCGATCACGTACCATGGTGGGATTCGGGATGATGAGAAAGGGATCGTAAAAATGTACACTCGATCACAGCTCAAACGTAAAAAAAAAAATGTAAATCTGTATTACAAAATCGACACGAAGCGTCGTGCGCTCCCGCATTGTCGACTAACACCTGCAGTATGACGTTGACCGAATCGCGCGACTGTAACAATAATATAATACTTATATGCGCTATATTGTTACAATGTAATAATTTATATTAAATAATAAAATAATAAAAATGTAGAATTTATTAAATAGTTAATACTCGTAATATATAAATAAATAAACAAATAGTTTATTTACATAGAAATAAATAGATAAAAATACGATAGATTTCGAAATAAAATTCATCTTTAGGTGTATACAAAGTTAACAAAATTGCTACTGAATATGAGAAAATAAAATCGCAACTCGGGATAAGTTTTTATTTATTTCTATGTATAAAATATTTGTACATTTATTCGTATATTTATTTATTTCAATAGACGTATCAATGTTTCGTAAACCGATGATTGTACTCACACGGACGTGTACAGCAATAGCGTTATCAGCCGCAGAACGAAGATAATGCGTGGGTATAACTCTGGCCTTAACGTTCGCGCATCGATATCGAAAAGGATATTTATTTAGTTTTTTTTTTTTGTCACGCGGCATTTTATGAGAAAATCAAAAAAAAAAATCGCACAAATAACAGCGTACAAATCCTGATCATATTTCACGGGAGGCTGCGATTCCCGACGAATCGAATGTTATCATTGATGGGCATAGCGGGTAGGATAACGAATCGCGACTACGCAGCGCCCGGTAATATTGTAATCGTTACCTTGGATGTTATGTCACCGCCGTGATCGTTATTAACAATGTTACACACCGCACTACCACTAGTAAATACGGGTATTATTTACCTCGCGAGGTCGCCGACGGTACAGTACCGCGGTTTTTTTTCGCTGCGCATCTGACGTGCGTATGAATGTCGTACAACGGTGTTACGAACATTGTGAAACCTAAGAATCCGACGAGGAAATGTAATAATCCGCGCCGCCGGCGATAGAACTTATTAAATTCTAAAAGGCGCAGAAACATTGTCCTCCTTTCCTTTTGACGTTCCGACCACCGTCTTGCGCTCCACTTCTACGCGTTCCGCAACGGGTCCAACTGACGGGCGTAAGACCACTGCGCGTCTTCTTCGCTAACCCCCCCCCCCCACCCGCCATTACGGTTACCCGTACGTTAGCGATGGGAAAACATATCGTACAATCGTTCGATTTCTTTCTCGACCCTTTTCCGCGAAACAAAATTTCGTGTACTAAAAATAATCGCAATCGACAAACGATGTTAGGATAATTTCGTGTCGCGTTCACCGTTAGATCTTATAATCTGTGCAACACGCGCTTCTGTGATTTCACATATCCGTAATACCAGAGGCGTAGTCATCAGCAGTGGCGCATTTAAGAGGAGGGAGGCTTAGGAGGCGAATTCCTCACCGTCAAAATTTTCACGGTCTTAGGGACGACAGTTGTGTCGAGTGTATTGATTTTTTTTTTCTTTTATCACAAAATTTAGAACATTAATTAACGTTTACCAAAACACTTTTGGATACCATTAAAATAACAACATAAGTGTGTTCGTCCCGATTCGCAGTTCGGAAAACCCTCCACTCCCTCCTACCAGGAGGAGATCCTGAATACACGCCTACACTGTACTCTGATACGTGATATCCGTGATATCTGGCCGATAACGTCCGAGGGCGTTAGCAATAAAAAAAAAAAGACGACAATACACGTTGTCGGTTACGCAAGAAACACTGATACGTGTGCCTTACACCTGCGGCAACAACCTGCGCCGTGTGTACAATCAACGCTCCGATCATTAGCGTGTGATAATGATTTATAATTAATTGTTGGTCGTCGACCGTGTACGCCGCGCGTACGTCGAATATCGTTACCGATAGCGCGTGCTTGGACATCGACGATCGTTTGATCGCGGCGAGGAAGTGCTGCGCGAAAAACGATATCGCGGGTTGAACTGTTTCGTTGGGATAGGCTGCGCATGCGTCTTTACGATATCGTCGTTGTACAAATATGAACGGGTGCACTCCATCGCAATCGTGAAGTTTCGATCGTTCACTAGACCGAATTCGGCAAATTCGTCTCGCACCGCGTCGTTCCCCACATCGGGATGGTTAGTCTCGGGGTTCGAAGGATTCGCTGTCTTTAAAACGTGGTGGTCATACCTTTGGAACTTGACCGGGCACGCAAGGCTATTTGTTTTTATTCTGCTTTTTTTTTTTTCTTTTTTGGTTCCGCCTGGGGCATACAGTAATAGGTGTACCGGTAAAGACGTCTCTCTTGACATGACTCCTATGTTTCCCTGACGGTTTACTGGAACACGTCGTGTGTAGATCAATGATGTGTAGCGTACGAATATAATAAAAAATTCAAAATTATTTCAAATTATGTCAAAAAAAAAAATTAATTAATAACTATCATGCCATCTAACTGAAATACTATACGACATATTTTTACAATATAACGTGTACATATAAACTTTAACTAATTCGAGGTATTTTTTTTTACAACATCGTTTTAAAAATGTTAATGTATCAATGAATTATATTTTTACGCATATGCATAGTGTTGCACGAGAGCAACAAACGAGGTTTTCAACTTTTGAAATTATAATAGAACTATTTCGATTGATTTTACTTATTCTATAAGCTTAAATCCATCCAAAAATAATTGTTTGATAAAAAAAAAAAAAAAAACAAAAAACTATCATGCGTTGTAGGATCAATATGAAACCGACGCAGAGACCCGTATAGGAAATTATTTCAGTGACCACTCTCCGACGTGAAACCTTTGTGTTATGCGCGCTGCGCTATAACTTTTCCACCACGACTTCGGAGCGTGCGTGTAAGAAAATGAAGTTTGCAAATGTTTACCGTCGAACATAAATAAATCGAATTATCTACTTGTGAATATTGAACCGTGTACGTTACGCGCGCACGGTATTCAACCAGTATTATGTTATGTTACTATCTTATGCGAATGAATTAAACGAGTTGAACATTGTTTCTCGTACCTACATTACCGTGTCAAATGTCAAGAAGCTCGCACGACTTACACGTCGGGAGACGGTTTTTTTTTTTTTCCTATTAGTCATTTTATTGCGCATATCTCGCGCGGTCTTTTACGATATTTGTCTTGCGAAGCGCGCGTGTATCTCGTACGCATTAATGCGTTTTTTCGCTTTTTTTTACTATGGTTTGTCTTCCCGTCGTTCGTGTACATTCATTAACGCGTTCTATAATCCGCTGCCTGTGTACTTGACCGATTATTTTTCTCCGTTCGCGATTCGAGAGCGAATATCGTCGTAGGTGTATGCACGAGACGTCGCATTAGTGACGGTTTTAACCGAGACGTGCACACGTCACGTAAATAAATCGTAATCCAGTCGGTTCGGTTGTCGGTCGACGCATATGCGAGTGTGTAACAGTAAATAGCCGTTGCTGATGCTCGCGCCGCCTGCCGTCCGGGAAAAGAAGATAACCTCGACCGGGCCACGACGACGTGTTGTCCGAACGAATGGGGTAACCCGATCGTCGATCTCGCGGCCAAGGGTGGGCACGGTCCGAGCGCGTCCACTGACCGTCACTAAGTCGTTTCGCGGTGGCCGCGCACTTCTCTTCCCGGACCCGGACGACGTTTTGGTGGTGGCCGCGGGGCTGCGAGTGGACACCGATCCGCGGTCGCGCAACCGTACCGTGTCGATGGTGACGTAACCGTTGACGACCGCATTCGTCGTGTATTCGGCTGTACGCGCGTACGAGCTTATAGGTTCGCGTGCCGGCGACAGTGGCCGGGAGAGAGGCGAAGACGATCCATCGGTGGGCGGAAGACGTGTGTCAGCACACGCGTACGGATGTTTACGCGCCGATGCGCGGGGGCACACCGGGGTACGTTTCGCTGCGCGGTCACGATCTCCATTGCATCGACGAGATCACCTCCAGACTCGCGCACTTGCGAACAGCAATAATACGCCGTCGTAGGCGCACTCTTTCGTAACGGGTGTACACACGTCCGCCCACGCGTACACGCCGTCCGTCTGCTGAACACACGGACGGAGACACAGGTAGACAAAGAGAGCGGAGAAGCTTTTTTTCCCCCCACCTCCTCGTCGTGCTGCCGAGCATCCGGTGATTACCGAGTGCGCAGAACGTAATGCTTGCGTACGGCAAGCAGAGTGTTGCGGACGAACCGAAAACGAACTAGATTCGGATACGAAAAGGACAGTTCGGAACGAGTCGGCGCATACAATGCATTGCTGAGCTGTTGGGTAACTTTCTATGAGAGGTCAGAGATGGTATTTGTTAATGAAGGCGAGCGTGTTCGATCAAACGCGAATTCGAAGCACACAGTCGCAGTTGCGTAATTCGTAGTCGCAGAAAACGAGAGAGAGAGAGAGAGGAACGAAACTATAATATTCGCTCATTTTAAACGGCCGAAAAAAACTTTTACAAAACACCGACACCTGATACGGGGTCGAAATCGCATTACAATAAGTACGGGACGTACCGTGCGAACGAAACATTCTCGCAAACACGCGGAACACATCGGGCTGTACGAGACGTGTAATTGTGTAAAGGCATTGATCGTCGTCGCCTGACCTACTGCCCGTTGTATCGTTCGGAGCGTAACCATTATTTATATTTTACAATACCACGACGTCGAATCATTGGGTCCGTTCGATTTCGGGCCGGCGAAACTTCATCACACGCACCCGCACAGAAAAGGATAAACATCGTTTATCATTATTATTCTATTTTTATTATTATTATTATTATTATTTTTATATTCCGGGGTGCCGCACGCCCTTTAACCCTTCGTCGTCGTGTTATTGTGTTCCGTTTGTCCGTGTGGGCACACAAACGCACACAAGCACACACGCACGCATTAACCGAAAATATACCTGCCAACGACATCCGAGTGCCTCCTTCCCCCGCACACCGTCTAAAGATCGTATCGTGTCTTTTTGTTGACCAGATGCTCTCGTTTATTTTGTTGTCGTTGTTGTAGTCGTGTTTTTTTTCTCCCCGTCCACTTTGTACCGGATAGGGTCAATCGGTCGACCGTGCGGGTGTGCGTGTGTGCGTGTTTACGCATTAAGGCTGCGGCGCGCAGGCGGAGAGAGACCATTTGATGATGTTTGTTCGACCGGAAAATTGATAATAATATACAAAACGACTGCTGTCCGCCGCCGCCGGTGCATAATGCGCGATAGGGGTACGCGCGTCCACCGGCTCGAGCGCACACAATCGCCGTGCCATCGGTACGGGTTAATTTTTCCGACCACTTACGCTGCCCCCACACTCTTTCGGATAAACGTCGCGTGTTGTTGTAACGCGTACAATACGCGCGCATGCCCGGTCGAAATTGCCTCGCATCGATCGAGATCTCCCCGGCGGATCGTCCAAGGGATCTAGGAAATCATTACCGCGTGCCGAAACATCGTTGCGACCACGACATCTTCACGTCCAACACGGCAAGCACATGCGACCGTGGTGCACGCGTGTTGTACGTTCAACGCAACAGTACACGAACGCGCATAGCACGTATTACCGTGCTGTAAAACAATATATCCTTTCACCTTTGTCGATCTGTCGATAAACTTCAGCGGTAACGGTGCCGCGGCGCAAACGACCTTGATATCGTTACGTAAAAATACTTCAAATGCATGCTTTTCAACGCATTGACATAGCGCGGTACCGTTCGCATATCATTATCTTTCGTTTGCCTTTCTAAAAGGTGTATTCGCACTACGCCGACGCGTCGGATTCCATTCACGTGGTCTCACGATTTCGAGTTCAGATGTTGAGATCGGTACAGTGCTCTCTCGCTGCGTAATCTGCAGTGTCGTTTCGATTAAAAATAATCAAATAAAATCAATAACTGATAGAGATCCCGATTAGATATAATACGACATTAAGGGTAGTGACTACCCGGTAGTCTCTCGATCGTAAAAAATCTTACGTTTTAAAATATCGTTGTAACCACTAATCATAATCGAAGCTTAAAACGCCGTACTATAGGCAATACCTTTATTATATCTTAAGACTACAGTCTAAAGACTTGGTTCATCTTCTTCATTAGCGGAGCGCATTATAGGTGTTAACTGATAGAAAAGATTCTCTCGTGCTTATTCTCCTCTAAACATTTTAAAGTTCCAGAGCCCATATCTCGTTCCATTACGACCTCCCGTGTCCCTATGTGTTCCATCAATAACTTGTGAAATGAGACGAAAGTCGTATGATGTCTCATGCCAATACGAATCTTAATTTCCTTTTTTGACCACCTACTTTATAAATCAATATTATGTATATTTTTCATTTGCAAACGTCATTTTTTTGTGTATAATATTCTCTATTTCTACTTTTTCTTATCCTTGATATTTCTTTATGTTTATATAATTTGTTATGGATCATTTTTTTTTTTCATTATTCATAGAATACATGTGTTATTATTAATTGAAATTGTATACAAAGGTCTTAGCACGTATATATTCTAAAATATAAAAGAATATCATTAATATTCGGATCCATGATGTTTCGGACTTGACGTGTGTACCGATGAAGCCGTCAAATCATGTAGGTTGCGACTGGATCCGATTAAACTTTCGTTCGGCTTCTTCCACGCACACGTATCGAAGGGATCCGTCTTACGTAGGATGGTATGCAGTTTTAAATATAAAATTAAATATATTTAACGAAGACTCCAACAGTTGCCGCGTCACGTCGGATATCGAATTACATTATTAAACATAATTAATATTACTTACATAATGTAAGGTGACTGAGTGATCCTATTTGCTGCACGTTTGTCTGCACGACGACGTCGCTCGTGGTATATTATTTTATACGATGTGCTCATGTGTGTGCGTGAGCACGTATATGTGTGTGTGTGTGTGTGTGTGTGTGTGTGTGTGTCAGCGCGCGCGTGTGTGTAAATACTACAGCGAGTGGGCAGGTCGAGATTGTTTTCGTCCTGGAAAAAATAATATAAAAGCAGATAGGACCAGAAGATTAACGTATTGTTTAGCGCGTGTTCAATGAAACACGGACGAGAAAACTCACTACGATATTATAACGATATAATGATATCTGTAAGTTCATCGATCGACCTCGTACGAAATAACTTGTCGCGCACTGTGCGTTTAAGAACCGTAACTTTTTTCCTCTCCCTCTCGTACTCTATTTGTTCAAACACGCCGCTGTGGCAGTTTTTTTATCCGCGCGACTTCCGGGCCAGCGCGTCCTTAACCGCGTTACTATTATTATTATTATTATTATTATTACTATCGTTATTATTACCATTATCGCCTATCATATTTTATCACGCTGTCGAAAATCCCGATTGTAACGTATTGTAAAACTGTTGAGCTGAACGCCGCACACGTTTCACTGTTATACTTTTATATTTCATCCGTAGGTATATCAGTACAACACTCGCGGCGTACCGGAACCTGAAAACATTACCATAACGTGTCAATACAAACAATCGATTACACATGGTGTACGGTGTACACGTATTGTCTCGTCTACCGGTGAAAATACTACACAACTTCCGGTCTCGAGCTTGTGCACCCGTTTATCCCGTCGATCCCGGTGCGCACCGTGCAACCACTACATGCTGTCACGGTCCTTTCTAAATACTTATTACCATGTAAGACGTGTACCTGTATGCAAATGTAATCGACATGCACTTGAAACCATTTCAATGCGATCTCTTGAAACCGTACAGATCATAATTGTCTGCGTCTGCAAGTGTCCCGGAACACGCACCCCGAAACGTTCGCCTGTACGCAGAACGATTTCCCGCTCGATTATAATACGGATTAAGATTTGTGCCGCACGTTTTTCTCGTGCCTGAACGAATTAAAAACATGTTTTTTATTGTAAAAAGTTGTGAGACAACCACCGTACGTGCAAAAGTTTAACGTACATACTTTCAAGTCTGGCGACACGCCGTCAGAATGATTTTGAGGCTCACTCGGAAAGAGAAGACCACGTACGAATGTATTCGAAGAGCAGTTTTATTTTTAAAATTTCATTGAATTTTATTTTTTATTTTTATTTTAGTCTTATTTATTCGCTGTAAAACAACAAACTGATGTAAACGTTTAAGAATCACGTGATTATTCTTTTGTTGATAAATCTTTCAGTTTGCCCGAAATTTAAGAACGGTTTTTAAACACGTGACTCACAGGGAAACACTACTAAGTTCTAAAACACGATTTGTCTATTTTATAACTTAATCCGTTTGAAAATTCATACTGTTGAAGTATTAAATATAGCACCGAAAAGTGTACACAATTATTCTAATAAGATTTGGTTCCGATTTTTTCTATTTTGCTTCCATTAAACGGTTGACTCTATCAGTAAGTGATCAATAGGGCTTGAATAATTATGCACTTAAAATTACTGTAATAAATTTGCATTTACGCACTAAAAAAATAACGAAATATGCATTTAGAATAGACACAAAAAACATAAAATATGAAGAATAAAGTTTCTATAATGTTAAGTTTTATAAATTAAAAATTAATTATGATTTATAAGTATTTCATTTTTATTAGATGTTATTTTATATTTTTTTTTAAATAATACTTACTTAATTATAAATACAAATTACGTACAGTGGGTTTTTTTATAATTTGATCGAACTTGAATCTAAAAATATCCGAAAAAACACAATTATACAGGTCTATGATTTATCGTTTATCCGCCTACGTTAGTTTAACTATTTTTCGAAGAGGTTCGAAAATGTACCGAAATACGCATTTATATTCTTAAGAAAGATTCAGAAATATGCATATTTAAAATACAAAAACCATCAAATATGCAAAAGCGTGCAAATTAAAAGTAGTGTAATTCGATCATAAACATCCTAGTCCCGATTCAACGGAACTCACTGTATCCGTTTCCATACGGTCTCTTCTCTATATGCGGTTTCCGACCGAAACACAACGAACAAGCTTAATTCCGGCTAATCGCTATATCTTGTTTAGGCGTTTCGACACCCGTTCGCGCATCGTCCGAGTCGTACGAACGTTCGGAATATCAATAAATATCCGTGTACATCAACCGTACCGATACCGTTCTTATAACGACCGTATCGATCCGCATAATATCGTTCGTCGATCGCACGGGGCAACGCGATTCGAGTGCGGCGTTCAAGTGTCTCGAGACTTTCTCCCACGCGCGCCTACGTCGTCTACTCGTGTATCGAGCTCGATACGCGCCAAACACTGTTCTCTCGTTATTACAACGTGCAGCAGTGGTGCACGCGGTTGGACGGACGGTCGGCGACGGACTTCGGCGACGGACTTCGTCGAAGACCGGATCGCGGTGCCAATGAACTTTGAAAGTAAGAGCGTACGTCGATGATGGGATAATTATACATCTGCCGTCCACGTGTGGAGGAGGCTCGCATATTATATTTAAACGTACGTTGATATTTAGCGAATCGGATGTGGCCACGCCAAGATAATTCCTGACCGATTAAAAAAAAATAATAATAAAATAATGTCTAGTAATAACAACATTGCGCTCGGCCGTTGTTGTTATTATTATTATTATCAATATAAATACCGTCAAACACGCGCGCGGGGTCGCGATGAAATTTCGCGAGAGAAAAAGTCGTATGATATTCGTTGTTCGGCCGCATCATAACATTGTAATGTTGAACGTGTGTTGACTAATCAGCGAACCAAACCGTCTGCAACGCGCATCAATTCGTTTTGATTCGTCCGATTTCGCCCCCGAAAACCGTATTCCGCGCGTATACTACGAGTATCAACGCATTACGTTTGCATGTGTGTTCGGACGACGAACCGTTTTCAAAATGATTCTTGGATTGGTGTCCAACCGCACGTGAAACAACATACTGTTCAAACACCCATTCGTATCGAACGGTATTTTATATCGAACCGGGCAGTTAACCGTAAACACGTTTCCATCCGATCACAAACCAGATTATGTAAAACGTAAAAAAAAATTACACGCTTAACATTCGTAAAGACCATCATCTTTCGGCGTATATGTGTATGAGTGTGTGAGTGTGAGTGAGTATGTGTGAGTGTGTTCATGTGTGTGTATTTATGTGTGTAATAGCTTCACAGCTCATTGTTTTACTACGAGATCGTCGAACGATGGACTTTCTATAGATTTCATGTTCGAACGGCACGATCTTAATTTCTTCCGCACGCTACATTATTCGCTTCATACTCGGAGAAAATAAAAACGGAACTAATTTGTTTCGCAACAGTACGGGGTGTTAATTATACATCCTGTGTACCTGTTAACATTGAATACTCGTAAAAATTCGTGTAATTGATATCGTTAAACAATCCGAACAAATTTTTACTCTTAAAATTATAACCCCTATAACATTATACAAAAATGATGTACACTTATTTAGTTTATTGTTCACCAAAAATGTGTCATGCTTCGGAACTGATAGAAAAACGAATTTAATGTAATAATTTAAATCTAGACTAAAATTCAAAATATATTTTACATGTCCACGAGTGCCAACAAGACGAGTGTAAAATACGATATTAATTTATTTCTTTAACTCCCTACAACTGGTAAAGTGGTAAACGTTGAGTGAACGATTAAAAATAATAGCCTATCGTTTATCGTGTTATGATCGGAAAACAATACCGCAAGACCGCTATGGTACAGCTATGTAGTGCTATAGCTATGGCAAAGAAATGTAATGATTCGAGTCCACAGCATTCTAACACGTGAACGATCGGAGCGCACGTACGAGTCGTTCGGCACACGGTGACGCCTTTCGTAGAGGGGAGGCAGTGTGTGCGTATATGCTTTCGGTCAGAAGTGTATTTAGATATTTATTTTTTTTGGGGGTTGAGGTATTTTCTTCAACCAAATTCCCCCAATCCAGCCTATAACAAACTAGAGTTGGGAATTTAGTTTACAATTTGAATTTTTATATATCTTTGGCTCAACGGACTCGTATATTTGTTTTGCGGCGGTTGAGACGCATGCATATCAGTAAATCGATTCAAAGTAAAACGAATTGAAATTAAGATAACGCAGCAGTACCGCGCGTCCAAATTAAGAACCATGTACCCAGCTCAAAGGTACGATCGAAATCGTCAGACGCACTACACGAATAACTTGTTAATTGTAAGTAATTGAACTTCTACGATTTTCATCTGATAGAGCACATAACAAGCTGTCTTGGTAATATTTCTTGGATTTCAGGGGGGATCATACCCCCGTCCACCCCCTACCATAAATAAGTCCCTGCTTTCGGTGATTACCGCTGGATCACGGTACCGTGAGATCGGCGTCGCTTTTGCGTTTTTATTGCGATTTCCGAAACGTGTAACCGGTAGCGGCACGGTAATAATACTTAAGGCCGTAAACGCCTGTAAAATACAATAATAACGCGACGTCTGGTCGACGGTCGGTTTTGGATTAATCACGGTCACACGCGGGGTTGACGGCGGCCAACGCGCGACGGTCATCAATCTCCTCGGGAACGCGCGTGCACAATGCGCGACGTACGTTTACAATGCGCGACCTTTTCACAATAATAAAAACGTGCGGTTTCGCCGTGCCGCGTTCCTTTGGCTGGCGAACGACCGTGACCGTTTGGGATTTCTGCCGCGGTACGCGTATACCGTTGGATGTCGAGCGTGCGCGTGCGTGCGCGCGTATAGGGCAAAGGGTTTCGTCCTGCATAATATATAAATATATATATACGTGTGTGTGTGTGTGTGTGTGTGTGTGTGTGTATACGTACATGGTACACCGGGAGAAAAGGAATTGCTCATGAAGACGTGAAATAATCACGGACGGATAACGAGCCCCCGGGGAAAAAGTTGTTCACATCGTCATTACGCGTACACACATGCGCGCGTTCAAAGTGAAACAGACGTGTCGACAGACCGACGACTCGAGATCCGTCGGGAAACCGAATATTCGAATAATTGCATGTAAAAATATTTATCCGCTGTATTACAGACGAGTGCAACTGTTCTGGTGTACGTACGGTGTTCAACGACAACCGATCGATTATGTATCGGGTCTTAGACGTAAGGTGTATTGCCTAGGACGATAACGGTGGTTTTCGGTTTTGACACGACCTAGCAACGCGAACATTTAACCAATGTGTTCGGCGGTGGTTTTTTATCGCTTTCATTTTGCGCACAACGTCCGTTATGTAACCGCTCTGAAAACGTTGATCAACAACGGATTCCATTTCGTTCTCGGTGGTGATTTTCGCTATAGCACGATGATTTCGAGACTTTTGAGTCCTTGATTCTTCCCACTGTGCAATATTATATGCTATAAACATACAAGTGTCGTATACGCCACGCAAAGGCTTGACGTATAACAACACTAAAACAAAGTATTTGTCGGTTGTTGGACACTCTAACCGTCAAACAAGCACGTAAAGAAAAACCTAATAATAGGCCCGGACGACTACCTTATTAAGTGACAAAGAAGACGATCTAGCACTGCTTAATAGGATAGTCGAAAACAGGTTCTTTAAAAGGCTTACTTTCCCTTACGGCTCTAAAGTTATTTTACACTCGAAACAACTGACAAAGAATAAGATCTAGCACTGGATGTTTCGAGCGTGAGTTAATCTTCACCTAAACAATATTTTACTCTCCCCTCAAACTGACAAAGAATAAGATCTAGCACTTCATTGAGGTTTGAAATACAATATAGTTTTAATACCCTTTTTGTAAGTGTACCAACTTTTTCATATACTCACACAAAATACTTAAAATAGATAAATTACCAAACTTGAACACCTTTTACAATTATGATCAAAACCTTTTAATTAAAGAAAAACAAAAATATAATTAGTACAAAAAAATAAATGAATGACCGATCACTTCACTCGTGAATCGGACAGCGTTTTTTTTTTTTTTTTTTTTTTTTTTTTTTATGATCAAAACCTTTTAATTAAAGAAAAACAAAAATATAATTAGTACAAAAAAATAAATGAATGACCGATCACTTCACTCGTGAATCGGGCAGCGTTCCGTCCTCCGCAACGATGGCAGTAGAACGAACCCCTATCACGTCCTTCCGGCGGCGTTTTATTCTATTGTCATCTATTTGGTCAGCATTCCCTGAAGGTGGTATGTGTGTGTGAGTTTGCTGACCAACTAAATTAAATGTTAGGTACCATCCATATTTTATTGATGATACAACACAAGGTATGTTTCCATATAACATGCAACATCAAATTGCGTGTTGAATTTGCGTTTATGTGATGTCCCTGATACTGCTAATATCCGGTGTTTGCAACCTAATCATCAATGTTTTAAATCTGTTAATATCTAACATACCTGCAACTGCAATACAGTGTTTATAACAAAAAGTTATATTTGGATTACATTGTAAACATAGTTAAAATGTCATATTCAAACAATGAAGCCTTTGTACTAATAATTGGAAAACAATTATAATAAAATATTATACCCGTATGCGGGTTTCGAATTCCGGTTAGCGACGTACCTACCTTAACGGGGCGCTAACTCCTACGCGTAACTACCTATCGGCTATCCTAATCAGATAAACATTAAGTTAATAATGGACGATATTTAAAGTGAATGGAAATTGGTGATTTTCTGTCTTTACTACCACACGAGTACATTATGTATGAAAAAATAAGTAACTGATGTTTAAGATACTTTTATTTTCTAATCAACATAAGACATGTTATCTAAAACTGTCTTATGATGTGATACATCAAATAGTATTCATACGGACATAACTCTTGTAAATAATTGATTTGATACACTCAATAATTAGTAATCACTATACACTAAATCGCCAGTTTACCACAGTCAGTCGGCGTATGCGTTGGCGGGCGGTGACAAGATTAGGGGCTAGACTCTAGCCGCTAGAGTTAAAAATACTAGCTTATGGGTAAATTCAATAGTGTATTTTTATAGAGAGCAAAACTATTTTAAAATAGTATATTAATATTTTTGTCAAAAACTAAAACATCGGTAATATGATGCTGGTACGTATTACTAATCACAATAATGTATGTTACAAACAATTAACAAATGCAACAATTAAAGTAACTAATAATAAAACTGAAAAATTGTAAAAACTTGAATAATACCTTCTCGATACAACGCAGGCGGGTTAATGGCCACACTTTCGTGTTTCGCCATATTTTCTTTTAAATAATCTGCTCTGAAGCGCGTTCGCGTGCAGTCGTACAGACGGACGCGATTCGTTTATCGAATAATTTTTTTTTGTTTTCCGGGCGCAATCCGTGTGCGGCCAATATGACGCGTGTATCACCGTTCGCGCGGTTACATTTGCGCAGCGGACTACGTCGAATTCGTCGCGGGCCCATTTGCATTACCGCCGTGGTACCGCGACACACAATGCGCTCCGGTATTACCGTACCAGTTCGGCGAGACTCCCACGCCGGCGATTCACCTGGTACCGAATCTCGGGGGGACACTCGTGACATGCCGCCGTCCGGGCCGTCGTCTCGCGCGCATTGTTATCGCGAATACGAGTTTTTTTCCGGTACAGGTATTGCGCTCCCGTACACGTCTGAACGTTACGAAACAAAAAGAGAAAAACGATGCTTGCGCTGAACGCGTGGTAAGGGTCTGTTTCACACATATCAGTCACCGACACTGGTCAGTTCCGTGAAATCGGGTCAGCCGTGTTGAGTCTGTTTTACCGAACATGCGCATATTTTCTTGCTTGTTTTTACATTTTTTTAAACGACGTGAACACGACAAATTTTACCGACGAAGAACTATGTACAATTGCAATCGTTTTGCACGAGAAAACGGAACAGTTAAATCCGAAGGAACGAAAGTGGGGTGCATGAGGCACGGCAAATAAGAGACAGCGAAGGAGAGTTCTTGACACTATACAAGGAATTGATTGAAGATGGAACTTCTCCTAAGTTCATTTTTATGAGAAGTATCCGTATTGTTTGGGATTTGACAAGTCGCACAGCACTTCATGAATACATGTTCGTCATCCATTTCGCCTGTACTAATTGATGTCCGTCAAAACAACAGATATCGTTGGTTACAATTCAAAACTTCTCGGTTCTGATGAAATACTGACGGATCGGATTCGGATAGAAAACTGATGAGTGTAGATGACGCGATTTAAATTTACCGAAACGTTATTTTCCATGACTGAGACTGACCAGCCTTCTCGGAACTGAACCGTCTCGTGACTGATATGTGTGAACAGACCTTAAACGTTTTCCGTCGTTATTTCTCGGACGCGAACATCGATCATCGCCGCGATCTATAGCACACACGCGCGAACGTTCTACATTACGGCAAAACGCACGCGTGCGCACGCGTACGACGACGCGTTGCATACCTGCGCGTAGCCGCCGCACGTGTTTAATAAGGCGTTATTTTATTCCAGTCCGTTGGTGGCCTTTTTTTTCCTTCTCTTCTCACTCACTCTCTCTCTCTCTCTCTCTCTCTGTCCGCCTCTTTATCCTTTTCGATTGTTATTTTTATTTTTTTTATGCTATTTGCTCGATTAGTTCTGTTGGATTAACCGCCGCGTGACCTGTCCCGGTGCGAGGAAAAGAATTTCGCGACCGCCGCACAAAAGGAACGCAAGCGCGCGACCGCACAGCACCGTTGTTTGTACAGTTGCCGCGATGCGCGCAAATAGCCGTCGGCCGCCTACCCTTAAGTAAGTTAACCGTGCAAAGCTTTCGCGGGGGGAAAAAAACACGTGTGGGTCAATTGCGGGCGGCCGCGCACAGCTGTCTTGCCATTATGTTCTCGCGGCGTACGATCCGCGCGTTTACGATTGTTCGGTCGAAAACTGATCGGATGTGTACGGTGATGGACTCGGGGGGGTGCGAGAGGGGGTTGCGTGGTTTAACCGCTGATAATTGGATAACCATCGTCGTGTATGTTTTCGTCTTGCCTCCGGTATTAGACTTTTTTTTTCTTTTCTCTTTTCTTTCTTCTCGACAAAACCTTGCTCGCGAAAGAAAAAAAAACGAAAAGAAAAGAAAAGAAAAAAAACCCACCCGTTATACTCGTATTATCATTATTATTATTATTATTATTATCGTTATATTACGAGAGAACTAGTCACCGGCCCAGTGTACGATATAGTTTTTTATTTCATTTTTTTCTCACGCGGTACGAATTTTCTTTCTCTTGCGGTTTGCCGTTTTACACGTCGCGCGCAGTGAACGCAGAAGAAATTTAGCGCGCAACGCAAAAAAATAAAACTATGTTGTCCAGTGTGTCACGACGATCTCGAGCAACGTTTGCCGATTTATTCTCATTCGCGTACCCCTTGATCACTTACCGGACCTTCGCGTAACCTCTACCGATTCGATGAATTTTATCGCTCTTATGCAGTAGAACCTCGATTATCCGTCCCCCGATTAACCGTCTTTCTCGGTTAACCGTCAGGTCACTTGTGTATGAATCTACAAAAACTGTTACCCGCGCTGAAGCAGAATCCATGCTTTCCAAATGCTTAGAGTGGTTTGAACAACAAATTGAAGCTGATGCAACTCAGCTATTACTGCTTCGAGGAATAAGAGATATGGCAACCAAAAAGCACGTAATATGTTAAAACAACAAAAATTAACCGATTTTTATAAAATTAATTGTTAAGTATGTATGTAATTGTAAATAATAAAACTTTTAAATAAATTAAAAAATAATAATAATATACCAATAAGAAATTACTAAAAAAAAAATAATAAATAATATGTATGTATGTTTAAATTTTTGTTGCTCGTTTAACCGTCTTTTCGATTATCCGTCAAAGCTCTGGTCCCGAGACTGACGGTTAATCGAGGTTCTACTGTATATTACTTTGATCGCTCGTTAATACAATTATCGAGCTATAGGATCACTACCGTTAAACAGTGCAAGTATACGAAAGATTAACACCACATGTTTCATACACATGGCGAATCCTGTAACGTTAAATCAACTATCGTATATTATAAGTTTTTTTTTCTTTTTGATAATTCTATAATTTAATGTGTACCGTAGTTCTCTCCATTATCCGGTCTTATCGTACAAAAGTAATTGAAGGATTAGTTCAGTCCGATTCCATACATTTAAGAACGATTTCGGTCCGGTCCTGATTTAAACTATTATCATTTCAGTTCCGTCGGATTTCTAAAATATAATCAGATCGGTTCGATCCCGGTTAGGCGTTTACGGATCGTTTAAAATCTGTTAAACATGATTTTTAATAAATTATTTATGGAATTAATATATTTTCAAGAACAACAGTTGCAATTGATGGGGTGAGTGGATGAAGGTGTTAATTGATATTTTTCGAAAAGTGGTTTTTATTTTGTGGATGAAAGTGTTTGACTATTTTATATAATTGATAAACATATTAAAGCAGCATATGATGCATAAAATAATCCAAACCACGTGTGCTTAACTTAAAAACTATAAAAGTTCCAAGCATTTAAGAATGTATAAACTAAAATGATGCTTCCTGAAAAGTTTAGAAAATGTTAATTAACACTTTTATCCACTCACCCTTTCAATTATTCTCATTACAGTGTGGGCGTCATGGAAGGGTTTTTAGAAATTTGCCATTTCGCGCCGTCCGATAGAACTTCTATTTATATACAATGTAGTATGTGCACTTTTTCACGTAACATACAAATAATCAGTTTTGTGCAGTTTTGTATTATAATTTCAGTTCAGTCAAGTAGAAAAAATAAATTGGTATATGTTCTGTCCGGTCCGGTTCGATGATTATTACAGTCCGAAATTTAATAGTTTGAACCGGCGGTCCGGTCTCTGTCCACTCTGACAAATTATTTTAAATTTTTCATCAGGTCCGGTCTAAAAAAAAATTTAGCAATCGGATTGGTCAAACATCGGTCCTTTGTTAAAGTTTTCAGTTCAGTTCCTAAAATTACAGACCGTGCAGAGCACTAGTGTACGGTTTTCATTTGTGGGAAAGAAGTTTTTTCGTTGTTCGAGTGGCATACGTTTTCACGCGTACTGGTACGTAAATCACTGGTCGGAAACGAGTGATCTGGAATGCCACCCGTTACATTTGGATCTGAACGTGTACAACTCCCGTAAAAATCTATAAAAAACCGTTCGTTCAAACGGACTCTTATGAAATGTAAAAATAATATCCGAATCACCATCGACGGTACTGTTCGAATAACTTGTATGTTATGAACTGTACGCGAAGTAAATGCATAAGCATATGCATATTATACGGTTCACTCGAGTAATAAAATTTTGCGAAACATTCGAGTTCGTGAGCCGATGTGAGATGTATAGACGCGTTAAAAACGTTTGCACATCCGTTGCTTTATTTGATCCGATCGATTTCGTTCGGAAACGTTCTCTTTGGCGAGAGGAAACCGTATGGAAATCGATTCAGAGAGTTCTGATCAACGTGATCACTAGGGTTCGGTTGTTTATGAAATTTCCAACCCGGGTACGAATTTGATTCACAGTCTACTGGATCAAACAGTACTGTTTTTATTTCGCATAATTCATGGTTGTACATTTTAAATACATATTTCTGAGATTTTAAGAATACAAACGCATTGTCCAGAATACTTTCGAATTTATTAAAAAAAAAGTGTCAACCAACGGTGACGTTTTACGATTAATCTCCCAGCAACCCACCGTGTCTCAATACACGTCCAATCCGTTCGTTTCTCCGTGTCTTGATACTTTTTTTTTTTTTAACGATATTGCACAAAACGCAATATCGCGTCGTCCAGTAACGTATTAACGTTTTTGACCGTCCGTAACGTCTACGTGTCCGCGCGAACGGGCCGAACGGGACGACGATGAAAAAACCGTGTACCGGTACCGGTGCTGTTGGCCATCGACGAAAACCGAGAAAACATTTAAGACACTGGTGCAGCGCGTTACGACGACGGACCGTTTCGCAGGTGCGCAGGCAATGGGTTTACGAACACAATTACCGGTTGTCGGACATTTTTACGTCGCGGTGCGTTTTACAGTCCCTCGCGCAACAATAATGTGCAATAATAATGAATGTGAGTATTTTCAGAGTTATACGCGATACGATACGAGATACATGGTGCACACGGTGTGCGTATCGTCTCGACGGAGTAGCGTATATAATATATATATATAGGTGTATGTGTATACGAGCGAAATGTTATTACGTTTCGTTATTATTTATTATTATTATTATTACGATTATTATTGTTTTTTATTCTTTCTTTTTTTTTTTCCACGCAACGATGAGAATACACGTAGGTATATATATATATATATAGGTACAACAGCGCGTTTTGTTGCAACGCGTTTCTCCCCCCGCCCGTGTTCGGCCAGTGGACGTTCCCGCTGCGAGACGATGGTCCCTGTACAGCAATCAACTCGTCGGCGGCACACACGCACAATAATATACGATGCGATGTATATAAATAGAGGAGAAAAAAAGTAAAAGAGAGAAAAAAAAATATATATTTAGGGTGAGAGAAGTGATTAAACCGCTTCGTCGTCGTAGTCGTCACCGTCGTCGCGTGTATATACCTGAAATCGCAACCGTGGGACCCTCGAGGAGAAATGTTCTCCCGTTTCGTTTCGTTATTTTTTTTATTTTTATTTTTTATACGTATAGATATATACGTGGTCGGGATTTCGTTTTTTACGCGTACACGGTGTGTAATTTTAACCCCTCCTTCTTCCGCTTTTTTTTTTTTTTTTTGTAGACCCCATCGGCCCTAGAGAAACTATTTTTTTATCACACACACACACACACATAAAATAATAATAATAAGACGGTGCGAGGAGGTTTTTTTCGAGGGTGACCTCGAATTGCAAAAGGTTGACCCTGAGCGCGGCTCGTCTGCAACAGCAGCAGCAGCAGCAGCATCGCACACACGTCGCGGCGGCGGCGGCCGCGTTAGCCATCTGCGATGCACGACCGGCGCTCGAACAATGCGCGCACCGGTGTACCCCGAGGTGCCGTGTAGCGAAACTACCCCTTCGGATGATGATGAGAGCAACGGCGAATAATGAGAGAAGAGAGAAAAAAATCGAGAAAGTACGTGGGTCGGGGAGAAGAAAGAAAAAAAAACTCCGAACACACCTATAATATTGTACGCATATCCGACCGCGTCGTCCTTGGCCGTTTTCTCGACGACGAGCAGCGGCACGGCGACGCGTCTAATTAATGTGATGAGCTTTTCAGAGTCGGGTCGGGTTTATTTTTATTATTACAAACATATTGAATTAATTTTTTTCACTCGGTTGGTATTTTTTTAATTTATTTTTATTTTTTTTACGAGGGTGTGAGAGAACAGGAAACGAGAAAAATCGTCAGGGCCGCACGACGCCGCCGCCGTGACGAAATCCCACCGGATTACTGCAACGTTTTTATACGACCCGGTTAGCGTACGATTCGGTTTAGATTCGTATATTAGTTGAGAGCGCGAGCGCGATAAAGATACACTTTTGTTGACTGGTTTTTGTTAACATAATTCGCCAAATTCTCCTTTTTTTTTTTACATTTTTAAGACTCCCGTCGTCCGTCTCGTTCCTTTACTGCGTTTCAGGTCCGGCCATTGAACACGTATCCGATGGAAACCCCGCCTTCATTCGCCGTTTTCATTTACGAACATTTCTATTCCGGTTCGCGGTACATTTGACGTTCTATCGATTCGTTAAAATAACGTGTACTCTTGAACTGCACGAAACGCTTCAGCCCACACGATCATAATGATAAAAACGAAATAATTAAGTCGTATACGAATAGTTCATAAGTATTCGGTACACCTGCTCAGCTTGCGTTGTTTATTGTATTTTATTACTGCGATGATTTGTAAGCGTTATTATTAAATGAAATGTTGTCAAAATCGAATATTCAACGAATCTCGATTAATTGATATTAGCTATTTAATTTAAAACATTTCATCATTTCGAAATATTTTAATGATTTTTTTGGACTATTTATAGGACTAATTGAACAATTCGGAAACATAAAAATCAATTGTATTTTTTTATTATTATAGATTAAAAAAAAAAGTTGGGGATGCATTATAAAGTACAATGATTTCGAATCAAGTTAAAAAATCCTTATTGCATCCATTGATCGATACGTTGGAAATCGAAAAAGTCTTTAGATTGAAAAATGTCTATGTTGCGCGCCTGATAGAACGTATACAGAAGATCATGTGTTGCGATCCACATAACACGGCTTTTCGAAACTGCTTAGTACTTGATATTTAATGTGAGCCATTGATTATACGTAGGAAAAACACCAAACGTTTTGACGACAACTACAGTAAACAACGTATGTCTTCAATAATTCTCCAGAAGTGATGAAATGCATGTTGTTGTAAACAATGGTCAATGTACGTTAGATTCTATTACACAGGAACGGGGTAAGGATAAATTTTATGAATAATTAACCATAATCTTACAATTATAACTTTTGAAAAAATCTTCCATTTTGATTTGAAAAAAACGCATATTATATTATTTGATATTTCGTTGTGATCTATTTCAGACGTATATCAATAACATTTATCTTCTGTTACATTATATATATTTTTTCTTCTTTAATTTCTATAACTACTGCGATTCTCAAAATGTAATGTTCTTAAGAGTTAAACTTCTGGATCAGTCTAATTGAAATGTATAGTTACGCCTACGGTTACGATTTACGATTACATTCAAATTATCTTGTTATGTGTGTGTGTGTGTGTGTGCGTATTAATTACTCGTTTTTATACCAAAGGAATTCGTAAAATATTACAATCAAACTATATAGTATTAGTTTAATTTTGTTTGTTTTATGTTCGAAAAACGTTAACCATTGATAATTTTTACCACGACGAAAGAATTATCCAAGACAGAGAAAGAAAACTGACCGGAGATGATTAATCAATTGATTTCGTTTGGAATGGATAAGATAATTACAACGTCGATAAAAATGTTATTTATTCGAAATACTCGTGTTATAAATCACGGGAAATTGGTAGCTTTAGATTAAAACGTTTGACAAACTTTCATATATAAAAAAAAAAAAAAAAAAAAAAAAAAAAAACAGTGATTCATTTTAACGATAAAGTAATTAAATATTTGAAGGGTAATTTTATTTTATTTCCGTATAAAAATCTTAGAATGTTTGAAATCGCAATCACGATAAATGTGCGTTTCTGAAACAGGTGATTAAATAAATGGACGAACTGCACTCGCACATCAATCGTTCTCCACCGCATGCAAGTATACAATTCTAAATATTTACAAGTTGGTTTTTTTTTTTCTTTTAAAATGCCCATCAACAATAGTTTCGATAATAGCAGCCAGCGTAAAAAAACCGGTGTAAAGCATTTTTGTTTAGATGAAACGCTCGAGAAAAAAAAAACTAACCTTACCCCACATGTGCCGCTGCCGAACGACCGTGAGAACTCGGATTTGTGTGGGTCAACGGGATCTCGTAAAAAAAAAAAAAAAAGTTATTCTTTAAAAAAATCCTCCGAATTTCGTAACATCTGACCATAAGGGTGAAATTTTGGAAAGTAGAAAAAAAAAACGAATAAAATCACATTGCGGTGCAGCGAGTATACGGGGGAAAAAGAAAAAAACGCGTTTGCTAAAAATCTCGTGAGAATCTTTTCGTTACCGTTATGGGGCGGCGCGCGCGTACCGCGGTCCGGGGCGAAAAAAAAACGAGACGAGACAAACGTTCGAAAAATAACGATGAATTTGGAAACAAAAAAATGCGACGACGACGACGACGCGCTTTGTTGAATTTCGCGCAAAACGTCGAGGGGAGGAGGTCACTGACGGTCTGTCCTCGGCGGCGGCGGCTGCGGCACGGCACTCGTGTCGTGAACAAAAAACAATTAGCGCGCACGGCTCGTCCGGGTCACGACGAACTTCCCGGACGCCGCGAGATAACGCCCGTTCGCCGCGGGGGTAGTGTTGTACACGTCGTGCACCGAACAACTTCCAAAGGGTTTTTATCTGATCGGCAGGGATCGGTCCGCCGCCGCTCTTGTTCCGTTCGCTTCGGCGACCGTTTTGCGCGACACCGCCGGACCTATTCGGAAAGTTTTCCGGGCTCGAAAGTTCAACTTACCCGTCCGCGCAGCATCGCGTTCCCGTCGCCAGCCGACTGGCACGAACGGAAACGGGTCGGGGGTGGACGGAGGAAACAAAAAAAACGACGACGACTACAACAATAATAATAACCTATCGGCCGCGCGCGAATGGGTCTGACGGAAAATCCGCATCGCGCGGCACCACACACAGAGATCCGAACAAAATACGTACACGCACACGTAATTCACGGCATCCGAACGATTGTTGTTAGCGAGATGGTTTTTTCCTTTCCTCCCCCCCCCCCGCATTTTGTTTAATTTTTTCCCCTTCGCTGAGCGCGTACACTGCACACGCTTTCGGGTTTTCACACCGCAGCCGTCGCCGACAAGCCGCGCGCCCGCACTACCGTTGAACTTCGAAAGTTTCGCGAACAACGAGATCCTACATGCATAATCGAATTGCAAAGCTATATTTATGTGTGTAAGTGTGCGTGTACGCTTGCCCCACACAATAGACCGCTGCGAAGTTTCCCCACCCCCGCGCCATGCCGGGCACTGGCGCACAAGTCATATCGAGGACGGTTTGGGTTTTCTTTCTCCTTAAACACCCGCAACCCTAAGTTTCATAAAATCGCCGACCGCGGCACTACACAAAAGGATGTTTTCCCGATCGTTTTGTCGTCCGCCGGACGGTGTACCGATCAAACATCGTTATAGAACATTGTACAATAGTATAAATATATATACTCGGATAATGAAACTAATAACCCTGATAGCGATTACGGTGTAGAATCTACCAATTCACGTAACTATCGCAATATAACCGTCATTAGAGGCCATCGAGGGCCGGTAGCAATGAACTGCCAACTCACCATTTGTTTTTCGGCGGTCGCAAAGCGTAATAGCTTTGCGACTCCTTTTTTTTTGCTTTTTAATTACATTATGTGCACACAACGAACAACGACGTGTTGGTCGAATAACTTTCAATAATGATTTAACCGAAAACTACATTCCCGAATCGATTTCGCGTTATATTTTCGTCTCAAGATCGGATCATCGGGTTCTAATCGACTTCTCCCGCCTTCTATCCCTGAGATTAATGTGCCGTTCAAGGTTACGATCGCTATCCCAAGATTTTACACTCCAAATGAGGTTTCCGTAGAAATCGCGCCGTCGAATATGTCCGGCTTTTTACCGGCTGGTGACCACGTACAGTAACCATAGCAAATAAAACGTTTACTGTTTAAGCTAGTGTAGCTAATTTCGCGTTATCGTCTGTAGTTACCGTTTCCAATCAAGAACGATGACTTTTTTTTTCCTCTCGCAGTATTTTTTTCAATTTCGTCCAATTATTGTTTTGTTAATCCGTCGTGTTTTCGACCGATTCGCCACCGAAAAATCTGTGCAAATAATCAATTTATTCGCTAACGTTGTACAGATAATTTTACATTTCAACATTTCCGCAACTTTATCACCTATTACGTCTTGAAATAGTGAGGCCGGGCAATGTCAATAAATCTGTTCATCACTGCGATGTTCATAGTTTTGTGAATAGGGTATTGGTTTAGGTCCAGAACGATTACCAAACATAAACCACGTGAAAACACGTTCAACACACACGCACGCACACGTATTAAATAAATATTGCGCGTATTGTACGTATTTGTATGGGCGATGAAATCGAGTCCAAAGCGTATCTACCTGCAATATAATACATACCATATATCGTGCGTTCTTATAACAGTATTTCGGGCGATTTTTTTTCTTTTTCCTCTTTAATCCGTTTTTTTTTTCATTTTTTCTTTTTTTATCGCTCACATAACAATCGCCTTAAGGGCGTATAGCGAGCAATATTGTTGTCGCTCGGTCAGGGTATATTTTCTCTCGTATATATATATATATATATTAGGCAGGACCTCGCCGCGCGGTTTATAAATATTTTTAAGACGACGGCTGTTATTGGTTTTCTCTTGGGGCATCTGCCTGGCATCCCCTTTGTGCTACCCTTTTATTTATTATTATTATTTTTTTTTTAATCACCCAGAAGACACAAAACACACGGAAAAAATCCGTCTGCACTCACGGTACAATAATGGCCCGAAAAATCGGACCCAGACAACTCTTTTTTTCTTTTTTTTTTATTCCCATGTGCGGTGCATTATGGAGAGCACCTTCGTCAATCGTCTCTATCTGCGGCGAATGAGGTCACTCTCTTTCTCATATATATATATTAAATGTGTACGCCGAGATTCCTTTTTTTTATGGGTTCTGAAGAGCTACCGTAAATCGGTAAGAGAAAAAAATAGAGACCTTTTGTCGGCACCCACGAAACCCCCGTTCAACGTACTATACATTAAGAATGTGTATCATGTAGCCTAACATCGTCGTTCGTTGATGTTTATGTTCACGCAAATTCGTAATCTGTAGCCCACTTAAAATCGTATTTATACCCGTCCGGTATCAATAGGTTATGTACGCATCCACGTCCGGAGACACATTTCTTATTACATTACAACTATACGCACGCATCGGGTGTTATTGTATTATATTGTATTATGGTGATCAAACATCAAAGATTCTTTCTCAACGTTTCCTTGGTAGGCCACCGACAAAAAATCATATTAAACTATGTAATATTACGACGTATACGTAAGACTCCCAACACGTGCATTTTTCTTTCAACTCTAATTATCAATAAGCAATAATTGTATACCGAATCCTTGTGCATACGAATTGTACCCAGTTTTAAAAAACAATTGAATTTGATTAAAATTATTACAACGTTGATTATCTGTAAAGATTAAGATAAACGGTATGAAGATTGAATTTTAATAATATAAAGATATTTACATAGATAACTGGTACAGTGCATAATAGTATAACATTAAAAAAAAAGAAAGACCCCCGAGGATACGTCTCTTACCCCCTCCCCACTACCATTTAACCACTTAAATTATAAAAAAACTAAAAACACTAGTTTGTATTTCAGCTAAATATTGATTTAACAGACAAATGCACCGGACGATGACAATCAATAATACCGTAGTCTTTCGCCAATCATCGTCGTGTAATTTAATGTGATTGATGGTTTTCCAATCACGCCAGGTGTGCCCACTCGTAATGTTTTATAGGTACACCAGCGGACCGGACAGCGAATAAACGACTATTTAACATTTCACATTCGGACATTAACCGAGACAGTAACCATTGCAGTTCACTTCAGATCAATCGGCTGTGTTTGCGATTCGTTAGATAACATATAAGCGCACAATTATGTACAACATTGAAAAGAAGTACTAACTCAATCACGTTTGAATTCAAACAAGTATATGCTGTCGACAGTTCAGAAATAGATTTAAAATCCTATTTTCACGTTATAAATTTCATCTTTTTTTTTTATGTGTTTTTTTTTCCGGTGAGTTAATAGCGTACAAAGGTTTTCGCGGTCGTAATTTCACTACGAAAATAATTTCACGGACCCGCAGCTGCTGATTCTTTATTTTTATTCATTTATTTTTTTTTCCTCCTCAAACCAGCCCATTTACAATAGGCGTACTTGATGATAAATGTATAATATTAGACTTATACAACCAGACTAATCGTCTAATTGTAGTCGGATTTCGGAGACTGTTGAGCGAAACGTTTAAATCAAATGCATTTAACCACATTGTGTTCCTTCGCGGTTTTTGCTCGTGTCCGTAGTGTATCACGTTTTACGGTAAATTTTCCCCGCTGCCCCGTTCTGTTCGTATACGCTGTCGCGTTATCTGGTATTCGTGTAAAATTTGAACGCCATAACGGTCACCGCCGATGTATCATCGAACGATTTAACCCGAACGTAACACATATCATTTGCTTCGATCGCCATTGACTGCCGTTTAAGACGTGTCTGCAGACGAAACGTTCGAAAGACGTGACAGCGCGACCGTTATTCAATGGAAACCGACAGCCGGTCAGAAATACGACGAGCGACCTGATTCCGAAAACGTAATACCGCGTCCGAAACGACTGGATTCAAGGAGCTTTGGCCGATCCGGCGTCTGACTGCGACGTGCGCGCATAGAAAGGCATTGAAGGGACGAGGTAGCTTTTCGCGTTGGCATCTTAGCAAGTCCGGTCGCGTTACGAAACGAGTGCGACACCGACATTGTAACAACGACGAGTAAAAAACTACGACGCAATAATGATTGTCGTTTACGCGGTAATTACACGATTACATTACGGATGGTGCAGTGCACCGCGTGTACTAGAAACTCGCAATTAATGCACGGCGGCAAATTGTCGCAGTCGACGTTTTTTTCTTTTTTTTTTTCTCCGATTTTATTTATTTATTTATTTATTTTTTTTTTTGTGATACGTACGTATTGCGTGGGTGTGCGTGCGCGCGTGCACTGGTAGGTGATACACACTAGCGCGTTACAATAATAATAATTATAATAACACTACGTTGTATTGTTTGTTGTTATTATCATTATAATTTTTCGCCTGGCACGCGCGTTTCTAAAATGGATAACAAAAAGTTAACCTGCAAGAGAAGAGGAAAAAAAAAAAAAACGGTGAAAAAAAAAACGAAAAACAATTGTCCGCGAGAGAATCGGGATACGTAGCCGCGGAGGTGCCTATTTATACCTATGATACGTAACCGAAGTGTCGTACACCTGTGTCCTTGTATACGTCCCGTTCGGCGAGCTGTTCATACAAATATATTACTTATTATTGTCATTGAAACCGGTGGTTACACCGTATGTAAACGTGTACACGGTACCGTGTCATAATATACTAATTAGTAACGTATTACACGAACCCATCATATTATATGATATACGCACGCACACGGCACACGGTTGCAGCAGACCGCTCACTCTTCCGATCTCTCTCTCTCTCTCTCTCTCTCTCTCTCTTTTCTCTGTCAATCGCACATAGCAGACACAACTAATTGTCGTTCAACGTTTTTTTCCCCTCAGTACACACACACACACACATATATATATATTCGATTTTTATGAATTTTCAATCCTTTCACTACTCCGTGATGGACATGGGACTGCACACCGTGTGCGTATCAGTACCGGATCGAAGTCTTGAAAGCCCGGTATGTAACACCTGATCCGTTGGCCCGATTGATCGGGTACCCGCACAGGAATTCACGTTTTCAACACGGATTTACGAATCTCGACGAACGGGAACAAACGAGTGCAAGTCATAAACACATTTTTAATCAGTAACATCACAACAGGCTTTTTATCATTACTCGATATTCAATAGTAAAATGTTCTCAACGAGTGATAAGGTATTATTCTATGCTATAAGGAGAATCTAAGACCCTAAATGCGTGGTCCCGGTACGCGATTACCTCCGCTGAATCCGGTTCTGTGAGTATCCGACGCGTCGACTGTTGGTTTCTTGTTGATGAAACGACTGCGTCGGTAGTGATGACCATCGGTGTAAACGTCGCCCTTGGTCGCGAAACGTTTTACGATCTCGGTTCGGCATAAGGCCGCCTACATAACTGCAGTTCACACGGTATGCCAAAACACACCACCCCGGCAACAGATGTCCGCGAACATGTATATGTGTATGAGTGTGTATGTCTACGTGCGTTTGTGTGTGTTTGTGTGTGTGTGTGTCTGTCTGTCTGTCTGTGGTGACACTTGAGGTTTTTGTCGCAATAATTGGGCCCACACCGGACACACGGTTTTGCCGAAAACCACATTAATATATATATATAAAGACGGGGGTGTGCGTTTGGTCGTCTTCCGTTTTGACCACCATAATAGCATAAAATATCGTCTGACACTGCGCAGTGCCATATGTAGCGAGACGATAATAATAATAATAATAATAATAATAATAACAACAATAATAATAATCAAAGTCGGTATCGGTAAGGTGGTATCTTAAGTTCTGCTAAAGTACTGTTAGTTTTGGCACGACCGGCGTCTCATTATCGCAAGTATACATATTACGAGTGTCTAACTGATATACTACCCCTTCACACGATACAAAGCCAAGTACCTGATCGTCGACAGTTCGTTTTAATTTAATTGTAATAAAGTTGTTACGAAAAAACCCAATTACGATTATCCGGACATGATTCAATCGGGTTTATAAGACTTTGTCGGCTTTAAAAACTATATCGATTAAAAATATTTATGTTTAACCCTCGATATGATACATATGTATATTTGTTATACACGTCCGGTTACTTAAGTTTGAACATTTGATACACATGTTTTGAACCGCATTTTATTTTTATAATTAAAAAGTAACTAAGTGTGACTAACCCAATTTATCATTGTACACACGTGGTCGTATAAATATGTATTCGAAACGATAAAATGACAACGGTTTTAAAAAAAAAAACAAAAATGCTTCTTAGCTATTAAGACTATGCGCGGTACGGTCCCGATAAATAACTAAACTAGTGCACAACAGTTGTAATGTACCTATGACGAAACTAGATAAATGAACGCGATTATTTCACGATCAGTAAAATTATACGTGTCGTAAAAACATAACTACACGTGACGTTTAATTTCATCGTCGAATCTAAACGCACGGTACGACCACACGATGAAATGATTACTACAATCGCGATAACCGTAGCTATCGTAACACGAAAACAGTAATATTCCGAGTCGTGTTGAAATATTGCGCAAATCGTTGTGAAGCGTACGTCAGGGCAAAACCGTTATTGTCGTTGATTCGACGTGTTGATAAAAACGCCGTCGTACAACTTGGTCGTACGCTAAGCGGGTGCGGTACGATATTCGACGAGTGCGAAACGAATGCGTCGTTTCGTTCGATACGCGGGACAAGCTGACAGGCGCCTGACGGTACGTGATCGATAGAAGCTTTCGATTGCTGTACGCGCGAGACGACGGCGAAAAGCTGTTTCCGAAACGTTCGACACGACACAACCGCGTGCGCATCGTCGGCTCGGCGTAAACGACGCGGTCGGGAACAGAGCTGGCCGACTTTACGTCTACGTACATGCGGTACCGATCGCAGAAACGATCGACTGCACGATAATAGGTTGGTTCGTATTGGCGAAGGATACGCTGACCGCGTGCGTTTGACGGGCGACCGGACGGAATCGGACGATGAGAAACTCACGTTGTCGTCTCCGTTCGTATCGTTCGACCTGCGTCTAGGCGGCGACGGGTAAAGGGTCCGGTGTGCGTAATAACATACGTGGATAGTTTTTGGGACGGTTCCGAGATCAGAGGGACGGAAACGCCGCGTCGGGCGAAGAGAGACCGATCGTAAGGGGAAAATAGCACGAAGGACTATTATGAGGGTGTGCTGCGTTTCGAGAACCAGTCTAGCAAGTCTCGGCCACGCCGTGGTCGTCGGGGAACGCGAAATATAATAATAATAACAACAACAACAGTAATAATAATAATCGTAACCGTCTGTCGGTGGCGGCGGCGGACAGTGCGTGCTGCGGACGGACGGACCGTGAAGCAGTCGGACGTAAAGGAATGCTCAAGGTCGAGAACTCACCCTTCACGCGCGAGGGAGTGTACGCACACACACCGGCGAGACGAGAGGGGCGGGTCGGGGGTTGTTTGGCGAGAGGAGGAGAGACCACAAGTGCGTGTCTAGACTGACCCGCAGCGGCCTGTAGGACCGGCGCAGACACTGCAGGTTGTTTCGCCCGCAGCGCCCGACTACCCGCTACCCCCGCGCGCTCAGGTCATTTCCCATCCCTCTTGCGTGCGTGAAATAACTGTAAAACCTGTCCAGCGCAACCCCTACTCCGTCGTACACTCGCGCGAACGGTCATCCCGTCTGTCCGTCCGTCCGTCCGTCCGTCGCCGTTTACGTGTAGCCGGTTGAGCGCGTCTGGCCCGAGGGTCGCACGCACGACCCGCTCATTCTTGCAGCAGGTACCTAAAAATCACCACCGTCGCGGCTTACCTGCGACGACAGACCATTATACGTATATATACATATATATATATATATATATATACATTACGTGTTCTATACCTGTGGATCAATTTCTTTATTCGGCCGCTCTTCTCCCACCCCCGCACCACTACCCATCGTCCGCGCACGTAATAATATATTATATACCGTTTCTTCTTAGATTACGTTTATTATTATTATTATTATTATTATTATTTTATTTTATTTTTTCTGTCGGAGAGATTTTTTTCATCTTTTCTTTTTATTCGTTTTCACTCGATAAGAAAAAAAAAAAAAAACGCGCACACCGAAATGTGTGTTCTCTTCTCTCTCCCAGACATCGGAGAACAATGCACCAGTGTCGGATCAATCCTTTGTGCGCACTGCACCCCGCGCGTTGTCAACGTCATTATCCTTCGGCGGCCGATTCGATTGCTCGCGATGAGGGAAAAATAACGGCTCCGGGAAAATTGAAAAGAAAGGACCGGCGCACGAGAGGATGCGGAGGAGGACGACGAAAAGGATAGAAATATACCCACAACACCCACAACAGGTGTAATTTGTCCGAAGCAATCGCGATTTCATTGTCCGATCTCTGCACCAGGTTAAATTACTTTATATTTTCGAAATTTGCCTCTATTCTTCTTATAAACGAACCTTTCATTCATTTCTTTGTCGCTGATTAATATTTGTTTTGCTCAGGAAACACCGTGCTGCCGCGGTCCCACGTTTTAATATTTTTTTATTTTTTTTTATTTTTTACTTTTTTTTTACGCTCGTGTCGAATTAATGCACACATGCTCACAACATATTTTTGTACGAGTATATAGAAACGCTGCAGCATACGGTATACAATTATAGTTACCTACTTTTAAACGATATTGATAAATATGCTAGACCGGAGAGGTATAAAACAACCATGTTTTCAAAGTGGAGAAATTGATCAAACTTGTTCCACGTATTTCCTTTGTGATTATCTGTATCCAAACAAATTATTCGTCCTATAGACGGTCAACAGTACTTATTAATCACAGATCATTCCATAATAACAATCTACTGCGTCACGCTTTGACATATAATTGGATAATCGTATTCAATCATTAAACAGAAGCTAACGTTTAAAGACGTAGTCGTCATTCTAAGACGCCGGTATATTCGATAATTGTTCATCTCTCCGTCGCGTCACACATCAACCCGTAAATTACTGTTAAAATAAACAGAGCGCGTTTAATAAACTAAAACTTGCGATATTCGTCCACGTGCACTATCGGAAGAACGTTACGGACATTACGAGTTAAATGCGGTCCGCATCAACGTTTTAAAAGGAGATACGCCGCGCTGAAAAGTAAAAACCGTACAAAAAGAACTCGGCGCGACGCGATATTTGTGATGTTTTGTGAACCCAAGTGTTGGTGGTACTGGAAAAAAGGAAAGCAACGAGATCCATTAGGCGATCGCGGACCGATCGGATAAAAACAAATCGAGACGAACGGTCGCGCATCTTTACACATCAGCACGGTCCGCATGGCTCGATCGTGTAGCGTATCGTATTTCGATCGTGGTCAATCACGTATTCGTTACAATAATGAAGTAATGAAGCGCGCGGTCGGACGGAGACACGCGGACAAGTTTAATGGATACCGTACACGTATATAAACGTGTATACATCGTTACTCTTAAATGTACTGCAGTACAAACCAGCGCGTAGAACGTTCGGTCGTTGGAACGTCACACGTGTGCGCACGTTTGCGTGTGCGTGCGTGCGCTCGTTGGAAGCGCGTAAAAAAAAAATAAATAAATAAAACTAAAATTTAGTTGGTCGCACATGTTGGACCACATGTCTCGGGCGCGTAGAGAGGATCTCCCGTTTCCGTGCGCGCGCGTCTCGCGTTTCGGAGACGGACACGAACACCGGTGGTGCGCACACCGTCGCGTAGGGGGAAAAAAAAATAAACGGAAAAAAAAAACACCACGACCGCACAGAAAACCTCCGTGCAATGTCCGCGCGACGCTGAGAACCACACGCCTCCCTCCGGGACCGTTTTTTAGGCGGTTTTTTTTTCCGTTTCGTCTCCGGCCCGGGCGCGACGGCGACGCTCGGTCCGAGAAAAAAAATGTCCCCGGCACACGTGTGCTCCGAGGTTTCCCTTGCGCGCGTTCACGACGCACGAACCATGTTCGTTCGTGTACGCGACCGTTTCGTCCGAAAATAGCCGAAGACGAGACGGTCCGCGGCGGGAGTGTTCGTCGAACGGTCCAGCGCGGCACGACGCGATCCGCGGTCGGTCCGACAACCGTCTCCTGTCCGCGGCACCGGACCGAAGTTATTGTTATTGTTACGCCGCGGTCTAATTATATCCCGGTACGTCGCGACGGCTACCCGCTGGGCCCGGTTAGGCAAAGCGAAAGTTGTCAGCAGCGGCGTATTCATTGTGCACCCCTTCCGCGCCAAACAAACTAACAATTGCAATTCACCAACCAAATTACAACGATATAAGTACATTTAGTGGTACGGCGAAGATTTTTAAATAGAAAGGGGAGGGGAGCTAAAAACGTTTTCGACCAGGTTATGTGAGAAAGGTTCTGAGAGTTCACCCATAACCCTCCGCCTCCCATCACCAAATTTTAAATCGTATTTATAGCATTTCAATATGGTTTCAATAATATTTGTTAAAATATGATTAATAATAATAACGAATCAACGGTGATCGGCTGCGATGGCATCGCTTTAACGTCACATAGTATAAAGACTATAGCGATCATAAAATGTAAATGTTAGACTAGAGTCACCACAACGTTATCATCGAAAAGATAGTATTAATCACGGTCGAAGTAAAACACGCTTGTGCAATACACCAATGACAATCACCCGTTATTCGTCAACATTTAGTGGATACCAAAGTTCTAAAACTTTTAATTACCAAATGGTAATATACTAATTCAGAACGCAAATTTAAACGTAACCATAAAAGGGGGTAGCTATAGCTCCCTTAGCCCCCCTGGCTATGCCACAGAGTACATTTTTTATCTATAGAGATTTCTGCGTTCCTGAAATACTCGTATTATATTTTTCTGATATTTACTTTATAAGACAAAAATGTTATTAAAATAAAAAAGGCCATATGCAGTTGCCTATCCTGCCCAATGGAAAATATGACCGGCTACGCGTGTTTTTCGGCCAAAGCCGTCGTGGTGCCGTCCTAAACCGCGTGCGGGAGAAAGGCAATTTTTTAATTCCGTATACGTGTCGTACGTGCCGCCGCGGACAAATTAGGCCGTACACGATATTACAATACCTGCATAATACGACGATGATCGCCGGAGACGATTCGTTCCTGCGTGACACGCCGCTTATCGGCCGGTTCCGAGAGATTGCACCTGTTAAGACGCTCGACGCTTTCACCATCCATCCGATTAAGACTCAGGGGCGTTTTTAGGTATGTGCTTTACGCTTAAGCGAAAAAAAATTTTTTTTTTTACTTATTTAGTAACATTTATTATCCTTCTAAGTAGTAGTAACAATTAACTAAAGACCAATTTGTAATAGTATATAATCATAAAAACAGTCCAATCGAGTATTAGTAACAATATCATTATTTGCTTTATAGAATTACGAATCGCTTAATCCGCGTGCGCGTGAGTAATTAAATAATGAGCAATACAAATAATATCGCTGAGTAATTAAATTTAAGCACATGGATCTTTTACCTAGACTCTAAAACGCCGTTCATTGTCGAAGAACGCATGAACATCAAACATTATTAGTTTGATAAAAATTAAATTTTAAACGTCCAAATAAAATTCATTGTTACTCGATTAAATTTGTGTAAACATAAATAAAATATTTCCTGTGATCATAATAAAAATGTATTAAAATACCATAAAACCGTAGGGACCCCGAATTCGTGGAGACCACTGGGTTGCGGCTCTCCGCTGAATCCGGCCCTGGTTAAGACTTTTTTTTTCAGCCGACGACAATTGATAATTATAGTATTCCAATTACTGCTATGGTTCGCAACACTCGTGTTGGTTACGAATACTTGTATTATTAAAATCGAAAACTTCATTGCGGATGAAACACGACGCGTACTCGGAACACCGAACACGTCTGAAGTAGGTTTTTCGAAAAATTATCAAAACCGATAGTTGAAATTCAAAATAACGACGATCAGTAAATGAACTCGACATGTGAACCGCTTATGTTTTTCTCGATCCCGGCAAATATTTTTAGCCGATCCATTGAATAGTGTTTCAAGCGTATTATTTCGTGTAAATATGCGTAGGTACGAACAATCTTGCACGGCAGTGATCCAAAAAAAAAAAATAAAACCACGATCGAACTCTGTTTATTCGGTAAAAAAAAAAAAAAAAACGATTACCGTGTTTGTTTGCCGAATAGATTTACGAATTTCGACAGCATTTGTTCGCGCATTCACGACGATAAATATTCCATATGTTTGTCCGAAACCGCATTCGTCGTGCGCAAACATGTTTTTCGCGTGTATTCGCGAACGCGTTGTCATGACTAATCGTACACACAGTCGGTAAATAGTGCACACATCGTGGTGCATACCTTGCTACCGAATCCGGTACCCGTATTTTACGTAAACAGTGGCGCTGAATCGCGATGCGTACCGCGTTTTATTCATAGTCGCGTCGATGGCGACGAACGATCTGTTCCGCGACGTACGCGCATTATAGTAATTTATAAACAATATGCAACAATGAGTTGTACACGCACAATTGTTATTCGGGAAAGAAACCAAATAAACGACAGCGATATCGATCATTTTCAATCGTATATTTCGGTCTTCAATGCTTAACATTTTTTCTAGGGAGTTTTTACGTGTACTTCGGACCATCGACATCTTATAGTAATAGTGTTAGGGCCAATAATTGAATGCTCTAAAAACGATGATAAACAATCTAAAAATTGCGTCGAAATTCGTATTGCCGCGAAAGCGTCACTGAAATATAAAAACACTTTTAACTCGACACGGAGATGACGACGATATTCGCGGGTACCGTCCTACGATAGTGTTATGAATTAGTGGCGTTTTAATTACCGAGACGCGTATAACGCAGGCAATGCTGTACACCGACAAAATGACGGGAAATCTCAACGAGCGAAATGCACGTCGAGAGTTTCTCCTTACCGAACGATCGGTTGGTCGCGTGAAACACGGGCACGGCGCTCTCGTCGCGGTCGTACGATCCGAGGCCTCGTTGTTACAACGCGAACAACTGCAGTATCGAGAGGTGTCGCGGTGGAATGTTACACGATTATAATAGTACACGCACACGCGCGCACGGTATACATGGCACAGATGAAAGCGGCAATGACAATGGTCGCGATGTGATACACGTAACAGAAACGTGGTACGTGTGGCGCGCGTTTGTGATCCGACGAGACCGGACTGTTATTAACGATTTTATTATTATTATTCGTGTGCCGCGGCGGCGGGTGTAGCAGGTGACAAATTACGGGTTGGGCAATTCGTAGGCGGTATGGGCACACGAGAAATCGGGCTCGGTCCGTGCGCCTGCGGTCTACGTTAACCTACGGCGTCTGCTATGTGGTCAGAAAGCACTACACGCTCCGGCGGCCGCGTGAACTACGGTCTCGTACACGTGTAACACGTAAAACGACGTATAACGTTATTGTCTTCATTTACATAGTTAGTAATGATATCGCGCGCGGTTTTATGAATGTTTTTATAAGAGAGAGAGAGAGAAAATGTATACAAGGACGTGACCGCCGCCGCGTGTTCCGAGGGCTGGACCGCACGACACAATACGACCGCGGTGCGCGTGATATCGCTTCGTCGTCGTCGTTTCAGGTGTCTCTCGGCATCGATCAAATTATGTGTGCTGCTCATAGTCGCATAGTTAACGCGTGTGCATTGTTTGAATGTGCGTATGTATTACGCTCGCACGCACCCCAACGTACCGGAAGATTGATGGGAAATAATTGTTATGAGCTAAAATAATAATAACAATAATAATATTAATAATAACACGTTACCGTCGAAACGTCTCGTGCAGCGCACGTTCGGCGTTACGGTACATCCACGCGTGCACTCGATCCACGCCTACAACGCAGCGCGTGGACCGGTCCGATGGAACTTTGTACGCCGCACGCGATGGTTCGTACGAACGTTATTCCGATGTACACATGTTCCGGCGTATGGTACGCGAATTACGAAAGAAATAATGTGATTCCGAAACGCGTGACAGAAATTAGTTTTCGACTATTTCTACCGGCATAACCGTGTACCAAGTGCGAACCATTTGAACGCTACGCGTACGCGTGAAGCGCGAGTTACACGGCGTGGTCGACATCGAGTTCTCGGAAAACGTGTTTTGATTTACGTCCACGACGCGTGGAACACGGAAGCATAACGTGTACGATCCTGATGTTATGCACAAGCGAGTCCACCAAAACTCCAGTAGGGTTCTTCGAAACCTCTTGCGACTACGATGTCAACGTTAACGAGTGATTCATTATGCGAATGTAAAAAAATCAAAACTATTGCAATATTGATCGTTTATCTGGTATAACCATGATCATTACCCGTGGTACAATTGAGTATCGAAAAAAATACTTTAATATACAATTTTTAACCGGTATCCCTACGAATCCCTACGAATTAAACGTATATTTTTACAAGATTGCGTTTCGTAGCGCGCGACATACCGTCAACTGTGGGAAAAGAATAATGCGCAAGTGCTACACTACCGATTACTGTATATGTGTACAATACGCCGTACGGGAAAAAAAATCTAGAACGGACAACCGACTTAATTTATTTCCAGACCACAAATCTCCTTTGCCCCGGCTCTCCTCCGTATCGCTGTCGACGACCACGACAGGGACGCATCTATTTTAAGTACGTAGCTCCAACACCGCTGCGTGGGGTTAACAATACGAATTCTTCTGTTGACACTCGGACAATACCGCCGTTTTATATAATATAATGTAGTATAATACGTACGAAAACGCAAGGTCTTATAGAAAACTATCAACAAAAGATACTCTGAATAAATGCGAAAAAAAAAATATACATAAAAAATAATAATAAATTGTTTTTTTGTTGTTTTGAAAGCCCCATACGTTTCGCCGGGGATAAATAACACGTCGAATTCCGCCGAGCACTGTTTATTCAGTCCACGCAAATTGACGGGAGATGACTTTTACGTGGTAACGTGGCTAGGAATAAAAAAAAAAAAAAAAAAACATTAAAAACCGAAATGTTTTTATTTTTATAAGTGTGCGCGGTACGACAAGTTTAGACGAAAACGAAAATAATTTAAATAAATATCAGTCGTTTCCTGCGTAACTATAACAACAACAACAACCGCAATTACCGTGCATGTGTAAGAATACGAAATATAGTTAGCATATTCATCATCAAAATCTGAAGGCTAAACGTATGCTGTTACAAGTCTTGTCGTTGAAGCCACTCTTTTCTGTCAAGTTACTGTTCTCTTCATTTCAATAAACGATCCACACCGTGTTCTAGATGTCTTGCAAATATTGTTTTCGAGGACGTCCTCCGTCGTACTGTACTTTCGAAAATATTTGTAATGAAGTACTTAATAAAAATTGTTGTTCTATTAATTGTATTTTTCTTGTCGAGACCGTATTAGTTTGGCAATATTAATTTCGGTATGCGGTAGAAGACAACGGGGCGATAAGGACGCGACCGCATAGCTCAGGATGATAATAATAATATTTCTCCTTTAAACCGGTGCGCAGCGTGGAATAATAATAATAATAATAATATGCCGAGTATATTATTATAATACACACCCGACCATTCACACGATGATGTGATAATACGCGAGCGCAAAGACGATTGACAGCACACAACCCCTCGTGGTCATCGCATAATAATAATAGTAATAGTAATGTACTGTTACGAAGTAGTGGAATGGAACATAATCCAACACCGACGCGGTCAAGGTGTATTGCAGCGGCAGCCGAACGTCCTTTTATTGTCCTTTCGTTTTGGGGTGTCTGAGACCGGTCTTGCGAGAATTCTTAATAAGAATTTATAAACGTCGAAAATATTTCTCGTGCTGTATCGTATACAGTATAATGGTGCAGCGGATGACGTGCGCACAACGTGTAGAATAATTCTGGAACGCGTTTTGGAATAACAATTATTGTTATTCCAAAACGCATTCCAGACGCGTACGATTAAATATGTACTAGTAATAACAGTAAGTACTGCGGAACGCGTATACCGATCAGCGCATGGGACACATTTGGATTCGTCGAAAAACACCCTCGTGTAGTTGTTACGATGGAAACGTGCCGGACACCAACAACCGGCATAAGCCCAACGGTAATTTTTCCAGACATTCGTACGTTACAATCGCGCACAAATATATTGTACGGGTGAGCAATGCCGTATTTAGTGTTGGGGCAACGGGGACATTTGCCCCCGGGTGGACTAATATTGATCTATTTATGGGGGCGGCCGGGCACCGCTGTTGACCGGTGTAATATACTAATTTTGTATCTGTTTGTATCAATAAATATTTTATTTTTTTTTTTAAAAGAATACAATTTAGTGGGGTTGAGGGGGAGCGTGAAAATATGGTTGATCAAGGGAGCAAAAATTGTTAATACGGCCCTGACGGTGAAATGTAAAAACGAACAATCGCCAGTGTTCTCCGTCAGGAAAAAAAAGTCGTCGGTCGAACTTCGTCGGTTTCGAAAAAAAGGTGTTTAATATAAGTATCGAGATTTGCATCGATCGTTTCGCTTACGGAATGTATCAATATAAATGTAGGGGTAGGATGGGTACAAATCGGGAGAACGTTTTAAAGTAATTTATATTATAATGTACACCGCCTTCGAACTCTTCACTTGCCTTCGGTGCACGTGTATTATACGAGGTGTGTGCACCGGCGACGTTAGAAACGCGGCGGCCACCATTTTGGATAAAATCAACGATTTCTGTAACGTTTGTTTCAAACGAACGATTGTTTAAATTCGATTCTTGTTCTTCTTTCTCCCCGCATGCATCATGTAAAACGTTCAACGTTTTTGTCACATATACCAGTTGAGTTTGACACGTCTGGTACATGTGGTGCACAGTGGCGGCGCTAGGTTTTTTTTTCTTAGGTAGGGCCACTCAGAAGGCCAACGATTATAAGATAGGATCATAAAATATGAGGTATGAGCAAAAAAATAAATAAATAATAATCATTAAGGTCCAATCACTACGTTTCAAAATTATCGCAACACTAAACTACTTTAAAACAATTCTGCTCGTGAAAAACCAGTGGAGGCCAGTGGAAAGGCCAATCGCGGTGCTGGACGTTTTTACGTGTAGGCCCATGACCCATTCCTGGACTAAACCACTGGCCGAGTACGCGGCGGACAATGTTTCGACAAACTTATTAAAACTGTGCCACGTTCCGAGCGACTACACGACAAAGTGTTTTTCCGGCGTACACGTTAACAGCAACGTTTTCGATCGGGATATCGGGCTGAACACTATCGTCGATCCGGTGAGCGACCCGGACTTTGGTTCCGACCGTATTAACCTTAAACGCGCGATTAGATGTTAATAATTTACATATTACGTGGTTAAACTTAAAACTAATATTGTACGAGACAATATCCAAATGGCCCCGGATAATGAACGAAGAAGCTCCGCTGCAGCACGACCGATTACTGACCACCGCTTCCGCTGCGTGTCGGACGCCGAATATCCCCTCGTCATCGGATTCTCGTCGGCGACCGTTGACCAACGCACGCTATTCCCGAAGTGTGAACATTGTAACGTGCATTGTCAGGGGTTCACGACGAGACCGTGGACACACGTTTGACCTGCGTCCCGACCTGGTGTCGCACGGATCGCAGAGGCGGGCAAAAACGGTATGAAACGGAGCGCGAATGTCGAACGGCGAACGCTGCTCTGCGCGTTAACAGCGGATCGGACGAGATCATTATTTTTGGCGCGCACAACCTTGAAACGACAGTAACACAATTACGATAACGATAAACCATTCGTCGTCGGCCGATGTAGCACACGCGAGTACACATTCGAATACCCCTTTAAAAAAACGGTTCAAGGACGTCGTAGACGACGCTCGCGCGTTATCACATCGATCAGTGTTCCAGTTCACTAGTACACACGTATTCATATGTATATGCATTGTACACAACGCGTGGACAACGATTTAAATATAATACATTTACACACATACAGATCCGAACACGTGATAACCGCTCGGTGGAAACCGCTTTTCGACCGGCCAAGACCGCGCATACCCGTACGTCCACGCGCGCCGAACAAATCTACGACGGACCAGCGGCCGCAAGTAGTGCATGCGCGTCCAAACAGGGCGTGGCCAGACATCGTTTTCTGCATTGTAAAGCAATCGCGAAGTCAGTGTTAGAAAAAAATAAAAATATGTTTCCGAAACGATGAGCAATACTGTTTTGAAATAGTTCGGTCGTGGAAACAGCGTGTTCTATGCAATTTCCGATGGTGATAAACGATTTTTAAGATTTCCTCTCTTCGGACGCAACGCTGATACGTGCGTGTATACGACTTTATGAACTGAACGGAGGCGCAAGAATCCATGAGACCGGGGGAGGGGGGCAATAGCCCCATTAATCTGGTACTCAACGGTAAGTTTTTAGACAAAACAATGAGTACACTTCAATAAGCTTATGTTACGCGATCGCAGTGACCGTTTTTTCATAGATGAGTATTCAGTCCTTTTGTTTTGGTCCACTCCGCACCCCCTATAATTCCAACTATTTTTATTTTTTTTTTGCACCTCCGGCACACGCACGAGTATTTATGCGTCATGGATAAGGTATGTACGGTTATTTTTTTTTTTTTAATATCAATATTAATTATTACCGCGGTAATAGAGGTGCACACCACAGTATGAGCCTTCCTACCCTTCGTTTATCCGTTTTGAACCCATGGCGCATTCATCGACATAGAAACCACAACCCCGTACGTTTGCAACTTTTCTACCGGTTTAATGAGACTGTCGAATGCGTTGTTTTCGTTTGCATTCGTTGTGACGTAGATGGTATTCCAAATGTTCCGTCAAAAAACTAGTAACGGTATTCATGCGCACGCGTTTTGGTATAAATAACACGAGTGTACGCGATCGTGTTTAAATAATTTTGCGCTTTGCTAAACAAATCAAGAAACATTATTCAAAGTCGGAAAATATTTTCAGTATTTGTTGCATAAATTGTCAATGATCATCACGTCATGTATCCACACGTAATCGTATTCGAAAGCCGTTAAGAGGAGAGAAAAATATCGAACAAAATAATGAACGAACGGGCAAAATGGTCGACCATTTGTGAGTATTGAATATCTCGGTGAGTATCTCGAACTACGTCTCTGTAGATAATTATCTACAGGTTAAATAAAATCCACGCAAACAACTTCGAAAGAAAATCGTTGACGATAGAATTTTCGAACGGCGTGGCGTTGTTCGTTACGAATGATATTAACGGGCAATAGCGTAACGATTGTTATGCCGAAAATGCGCAGGAAATAATATATATTAACACTATCCGATTGAAAAATCACTTTTTAAACGAATCGCATCGAAATGTACATTGCGTAATTTAGTCAGCACGATATTAAACGATTTTATACCGTTCTGCGTTGCTTTAACTGTTAATACATTTCAGTGGAAACAACATAATTATCACGTCTCATCTCTAGCTGTTTACATATCATTGTATAAATCGTTTGAGAAAAAAATTGTTCATGATTCATCGGCAACCTACAATTGATCACTTGAATTGTGACAACATACTGTTAATACGTGTTAATTAATGCAATCAAGGACGTAGTTGAACTATGAGTTGTTTATTGTTAACTGTCGACGGACAAAAAAAAACAAAAAAAAAATATACTCAAAACGCATTGGTTCGGATAAAGAAAGACCCGTCTGCGTTTGCGGACAATTGAGTTTTGATTGTCGAACTAAAATCTATCAATAAGTACATCTATACCATTATTTGCGATAGTACACGTACATGAAACGTGTCTACCAATGCGAAGAAAAAAAAACTGAACGCGGAGGGATGAAAAAAAAAAAGAAAGTTTTTCTTGAAAACCATATTTGTAAAGCAGGTATATTGCGTGCATCGTACACCGAGGATCAATCATATTTTTCGACAGTACACAATTTACGCGAGTTTTCCATTAAAAAAAAAAAATCTTGTTTTTGATGAACACCGTTGTACATTGTATAGCTATTCACAGCTATTTGCATTCGTCGAATGTTTAAAATAGAAAAGACCATACATGCGCGTGAACGTGTCGTAAATTAAATCCATACGTACATTGCAAAACAATAGAAGGTTCTTTCTTCGAAATCCGAAACTTCCGATAGCCGAAATCGATTTCCGAAAACGAAGTGTGTTTCTTCGGAATACTAACGGAACGGAAACGAAATAATGCACGTTCAAAGGTCCGTGTCGTGTACGAATGCGTACGCGTATGTACGAATCCCGAAGACGGACGCATCGCGAGAATACGCTGCTCAAAGTTCACCCAGAACTCTATGCACACGGGCAGGGCCGCCGACAAAAAAGTTAGTGGGAGACAAGAGATGTCAAACATCGTCCAAAAATAATTATTAATACGTTTTTTATGTATTTATTTTTTTTTGTAATTTAAACAATACCTATCTCGTAAATAATTAATATGATTTACTTAAATGTTGTTATCAGTTTTTATTTAACTTTTTTTTTTTTTTAATTCAGTCGTATCTACTGTTTTTAAACGAAAAAAATAAATAGAAAAATTCTTATAAAATATTTTTTTTCTCTACATTTTGTGCGCAGCCCACATAATAAACGTTTCATTATATTCGGCCCACTTTAAGTTCGACGCATGCTTGTTGTACATGCTTGTACGTACTTTGGTACGGTGAAAAATATTTGGATTCGCGGCTTACGCTGCGACGGATGTGACAATTTTGCAGAAAATGCCGAGACGATGGGCTCCGGGGCTCTGGTCCTCCCTGACCCACCCCCTCGTGTTATCAACAACGCGAACGCAGCAGTCAGCCATTTCAGCTGGAAGTATTAAGCCACGCATACACTAGACCCGAACCGACCGGACCGACCGAATTTTTTCGTGTATAGCTGCACTGAGTGTCCCCGAATTTTCGTTCCGAATTAAAATAAGTTAATAGTTAAAATAGATGATTAAATAATCATATTATGTCGTGACTCGTGATAATAACTACAGTAAACCACGTATTGTATTTTCTACAATCAATTTTCGACAGTTGACGAATGCAGTGCATGGTGTGTAGTAGTACTTACTAGTAATATTTTATAAAAATACACCAAATGTGATATGGTCGATAATGACTGTAGTTACAAATTATATTAAAAATGAATTACAATCAGGAGCGTAGGTATAGATTATTAATGGGGGGGGAGGGAGGTTTTGACTTAAATTATAAGTTATATTTCAAACACAGTGATAAATTCTTATACTATTATAATATTATAATTATTATAATAAACTATTATTAACAGTATTGCTGGCAATATATTAATTCTTATCTTATGTTCAACTAAAAAGTAATTTTTGTTGTTTGTAGTATATAATGTATTTATTTTTTTTACAGATTATTATTATTGTATATTAACTGATTGGGATTTTTTAATAGGGGGGGGTTTGAACCCCCCCCCTTACCTACACCCCTGATTACAATATTTCATTTATTGATCAGCGTCTTAAATCAAAAGCATTTACCTATACATAGAATAGTAAAGCTAATTTTCGACCGAAAATGCAAACATGTTTGAACGGTTGAAATCCGAACCGACCCGAAATTCGGTGTGGGCTATCGGTTCGGTACAAGTGTATGCACTCACATATAAAATCGGCATTTTGATTTTTTTCGGTTCGGTCGGTCCGGCCGGTTCGGGTCTAGTGTATGCGCGGCTTTACCGTGCAGCTCTGTCCCGGTCGTACACATCACGAATCGGCGTGCCTCAAGTCGTACCCGCCGATCGTCATGTACAGATCAACCGAAAATTTATGGTCTGGACGCTACATAGAGGGATATAGTATAGCAGCTGTTCGTGAGCGTATGCGGAGATGTCTTGGAGAGACCTTAACCCCCCCCCCCCCTTCAAAAAATAAAATGTGATAATGTTGTACTAAAACTGTCAACGATTGTTTTTCTTATCTGTTATTTAGTTCTTCAAATACAACTCTTTTCCAAGGGGGGTGACACGCCTCCCCTTGGATTTGCCCATACCGGCCGTGCGTATCACATGTATTAAAACAATTTGGCACGTAAACACGAGATCCACGTGATCCGGGTGCGTCCAAAGAGTACGCACAGTCACACGCCGTGTCCACCGTAGAGCACGAGGAGTACGAAAGAAATCGCATTACTATAAATCCGATATCTAAATATTCATATATTAAATATTATACGAAGTAGGAAAATATTAAATAAGCTGTAAAAAAACTGCGTCTAACTAGTGTACATAAATAGTGTGTACTTATGGATTATTACATTATCGCCATGTATATTTATTTATAATTATTTTCAATTCGGTGTTCTAACATTTTAGTACGCACAACATGTCTGTAAAAGGACTCGAATAAGAAAATGGAATGAAGATGTAGACGTTTATTTTTATTTTTCATGAATTGTGCTCTACATGTTATTTACACGCTTTATTTCGAACGTTATTTCGGGCGATTTACACTTAAAAATACATCGCTCCCACACCGAGTTAACCCTTACGGAGTTGAACGTTCACGATTATTTTTCCGGACAACAACTGATAATTCAACTAGTGTAAGTGTATACATCATTTACAGTATTATAGACGACGAAAACAATAAAACACAACGCGTCGACCGCGAGGTATCGATTCTTGCACGGATACCGCGGTATGCGCTTTGATGAGCTATAAATAATATTATAACGATCTAAAACGAATTTTAATCAAATACTATTGTTTCGCGTTATAATATACGTCCCACGTCGACATGCACAAACGTATCGTACACTCCGGGCAGGATGCATACAGGGCGAAGCGGCATACTGCGGACGTGTTACGTACATGAACTGTACGCGTCTTACGACGGGTTCGCAGTGCACAAAAACACCTTACCAAACAACACTCTGTATAAACAATATATACAATCTAGATGTGTGTTTGTGTGTATGAGTGGGTGTATGAGTACGTGTTGATCGGTTTCGGTTTTAATTGGGTTTCAGACACACCAGAGAAATGATGAGTTGGCGAAAACCTTACGTATTACAAACGCGTTGTACGAAAATAAAACCTACTGCGAAAGCTATATGTATACAGTGTACGCATGGCCGTCGACGCCGCGTTGGAGGCCCAAGTCCAAACCGGTGAGCGCTTTGAGAAGCGCTATTTTAGTACAATGAGGGGCGATCTCAATGACCACAGAGACAATGGGCGAGATCGGTGACGGTGTAGACAGAGCGAGAGAGAAACGCATATAACTATATTTAGGAACGAGAAGAATAAAAACAATGGCACACCGTAAAACGTTATAAAAACCAATCTCTCGGTCAGGGTCGTTAATCATTGTCCAAGTGCGTTTTGACACCATAATTTTATCGAAATAATCACGTACATAATATTGGCCCGTAATTATTGGGCGTTTTTTTTTTTTGTTTTTTTAATTACAATTCTTTTCATTTCTCGTCATTAGCAAACACCGTTGCTACGTTATTGTTATTATCGTCTGAACGCGTCTAGTCGGTTCGCACTTTCGGCTGCGGACGCGGCACAAGCACGAACGTCACACGCATATATTAACAGCGTGGAATAATAACACCACGGAACGATCGTATCGCGTATTTGTGTGGACGGCGAGAGACGACATTGTAATCGGTCCGCGCGCGCGAATCCGTTTCACACCGCCGTACACCGTACACTGGTAAAAAATAGATTACAATACGCGCGTGCGCGCGCGCGCACAACAATAAAATATTATAATATATTCAGTTTCCCCCGTCCCCCTCTCTCGTTCAGTGACAGTACACGGTTGACGTGTATGCGGTAACGCATACGGTACGGTTTTTCGAAATAGAACAAAAAATAAAAAATATTGAATAAATAACGAAAAACACTTACATCCGGTGGAACGTTTATACGCACACGCGCGCACTGACACATGTCTGCGCATTTTTAAGGACCGCCCGCGTGAATCGCGTAGCCGTGAACGCGCACATCCCGCCGGCGATAAGTAGCCGGGGACCGGCCGATAAATGCGTCGAACCGTGCACCACCACCACCACCACCGGTGTGACGATTTTGTTTTCTACTCGAAACGAGCGCACGCACTGCGCGTACGTTTTACGACCGTTCGCGTTCGGTGTGTTTCGATTCCAACATCACGCGCATAATAATTATGGTAATAGTCAGTGTGACGCGTGTGGATGTGCGGTGAAAACGACGGCGAGAGGTGAAATCGGGTTCCTGCGCAGGAAATTAGGTTCTCGCGAAAACCGTTTTCTTTCGGTCCACGTTTTTCGTTTCCCGCGCCGCGCACGTACCCTACTCATCTCGTAACGTGTCCGGGGGCCCGAGTCGAGACTTTCGCGGTTTCCGCGGTTGCCGATCACCATCCGAAAGCCGCGTACCGCTCGCGCACTGTCGGTCTTACCCACGACCGTCCGGCCAACAACTAAACTGCCCGCGCCATCCGTCCTTCGACAATCACTGTCGCGCACTTTTGTCGACATTCGACAAACCAACCCCTTGTCGTGATCAAATGTTCGTACTTGATGCGACTACACGTGTTGCTTGGGCTCGCTTAGCCGTGTCACTTCACGCCCAGCGCGATGTTCGTAGGCTGAACGATGGCCCGCGCCAACCAGTCCCGTTTCCTGCGAGCCGTCGTCCGATGGTGATGAGGATTTTTACGATCACGCTTATATTAATCGTCGGTACGATGGTCTTCGACGCGAACGGCTTGACTGAAAGTTTACTGCACCAATACTCACCGGCGGTCGATACCGCGGTCCGAATAAGAGTATATGTAGGTGCAGAAATAGATTTTCAGCGCAAGTCTTCACACGCGTGTGGAAAATCCTCCCGCTGTGGAGACAAAAGTGTGACTGCGATTTCCTAAGGCGATTGCACCGCGGACTAGATCGACACATTGTATTGGATGCGTGTTCTATGGCAAAAAACCGCGAAAATTGGTTACGTATTTCTTTTCGAACCACGAGGCCGCAAAACAAGACGAATTAAGAAAAATAATTCTACCTAATCAAATGGAATAAAAAAACATATGCATGTTTAATAAATAAAATCAAGCGTAACGCTGTAATGTATGTTTTCTTAAGTCCCAATATGAATTTGAGCCGTAAATTTACCTACGTAAAAACATTATAAGTTTAAAGTTGTCAACATGTGTTTAATAGTTATCTGGGTGAGACGAAATTCATGTTGTTGTAACGATGCTGAATTTCTAGATGCTTCTGTCCAAGAATAAAGTAAACGAATATTTATCATGTAGATATTTTATTATTATTTATATCTTGATTATGACTCTAATATGTGTTAAACTTGTGTATAACCACAACGTTAACGTTTTTCATTGTGATACTGTTAAAAGAAAATACGATCTTCTTGTGGGTATAACTTTTCACCTGGTCCGTTTGAAATATTCAATTGTTCGCCGATACAGAAATTTCACTCTGCAAAGAATATTTTACGCTGCACGTTATTTTCATAAACCTTTAATTGGTATTCACAATTTTTCCATAGTAACACCGCATTGGATACTGTTTTTCTCATCTCCTTATATCATCATAATATATTCATAGTACCATAGTAATAATAGGTATAATAAACGGAATAATCTCTATTATTATTATTATTATTGTGTGTACATATATTTGAATAATCTACAATCGATTAACTTAACAAAATCGTATGTTTAAGAATTCAGATAGTCATAATCGATGACTTCTTATTTCACGTTTCAATTATTCGTTTGTTTTCATATTAATCAACATTTTTTCTAATAAAAAAACAATATTATACGAATCGAGAACATTAATATTTCATTTTTTTGTAGAATATGCTTTTTTTCAACTATATTAAGGCTTACACTGATTATTAACTGATGGTAACTTTGAATATTATAGTTAATTTTTACAACACTATAGATATATCTAGTTATAACATATGATATTTACAGATGTAACAATAGTTTTTTATTCAAATCTATTTGCTCGAAAAATTTAAAAATGTTGACGACGTCGAATATTCGGAGCAGCGAATAATTATGTGTGCAATTGCATGTCGTTCGATGAACTGGATTCCTTAGTTACCGAATGGGAGTAAAATGGAAGCGGCTTATTTTGTCTTCATTTAGAATTATTTGTTTATCTTCTAGATCAGTTGTCAGGATATACCTATTTGGTTACTGTTTATTTTTGCGTTTCTCGGTTTGTTAAAACACCAGTGAACTGGTTTTACCATGTTTTCGATTTTAATTTATAAAGTCTTATGTTAGGAATTTATTCACGGGATTGATAGTTACGGGTGTAACCGCTTCGAACACCAATTCCGTCAGCTTTTGCATTATCTGGGATCAACCCTTACGCGGAATGGAACCCGCAGAAAATTGATTTCGTTATTCGACGAGAAAATACGTTCTTCGATGATACCGGAGAAGTTGGTATTTGGGTTTTTTTTTACCGCTATGTAAATCGCAAAGGTTGCCTCGACAAAGACGCTGGTGAACACACGTCTTGGTATTTTCACGGTTCGTCGTAAGCCTCGTGGCAACAGAACGCACGAAAAAGATTTACCGTAGTCGACTGCGACTACAACACGCGCTATCTACCCCATTTTGTAACGCGCAACAGAACCACGGCTACTGCGTCGTGCCGCCCAGTCAACGTAGTAAAATTATCACGTTGGTACGTAATAATGCGGACTATTACGTTCGCAGTTCGCAATATCGCGTACTATTCGTACGACTATAACTATCGTTATGAAATCATTTAGATCGCGCGTAAAAAGTTACGAGATTATTTGGTCGTTGATTGCGGTCGCGGGATCGTGCGTCAACAACGACCGGCGTAAAGGTACTGAACGCGATTTGCGATTTTTACGATTTTATCAAAGCTATAGAATAGAACAACTTCAATATGGCCTCACGTAGAGCGTTCCACGATAGGTCGCTTTTAACGCAAATAAATCGAAATAGTTTGTTTTCTCGCGATTAATCGTTCTTGAAAAGCCCACCGTGTCAGTTGATCCAGAAAAATTGGCCTGCATCAGTTTTTTTTTTTTAAAAAAGAACCGATTTGAAACTCTCGCCATGCTGGTCATAAAAAATAGGGCTGTTATTGGCGGTTCGAATTGAACGTAGTCATATCAATCGAAATGAATCACTCCCCGACTAAAACCATCCACCGCAAAATAATACAAATGCGGGACCGGGCTCCACCGAAATCGTGAAATCGCTGGACAATATCGTTCACATCGCAAATCGCGTTCAGCCGTACCCGCTTTACCGCCATCATGCCCGTTATTGTTGTATTGTTTAACACGTTTTTCCTAATCGTTTATTATCGACTGCGACAAATTCTTCGCCGCGCTGCCGATGTTTGTTACGAACACGTGTGCCACCTGCCTCTGCGACCTACATCGCGGCCGACAGACGTTTCATATCGTTATCGTTACTGTTATTGTTAAGTTGTCCGCTGCGCTTGGCCGCGGTCCGCACGCGATATCGTACAACGCAATGGAGACGAAGAGTTTTTTTTTTTTTATTACTCGAATCACCAATATCAACCCACCCATGAAAACCATTTGCACTACACAGTTTTAACGATTTATTATAGCACCAATTCAATGCGTGTATGTTCGTCGATAGAGCTTAATGCTAGTAACTCAGTACGTCACATAATTATCATAACGATTTCAAGGCACGAGTATTTTACCGTGATAATTATTCACTCGGATTTCGTTTCATCAAAGACCGCCCATCTCGTTTTTTTTTTTTCATGAACCACGTCATCCGAATATAACCCCTTCACGCCGTCATCGGTGCAATGTACAAGGTATATACTACGCGAATTCGTTGCAATTACAATAACGGTTTACCGGATGACATTAGAATAATATCGTGACACGTATGGGCAGTAATAACCGTAGCATGTTGGTGACCGGATATTCGAAACAGAAAACCACGTTAGAGTACAATATAAAAATTTTAAAAATTCAATTTTTTTTCAAACATAACATACGTTAAATATTTTTAAAATGCATAAAAAGTTTATATTCTTTACATTTCAATTTATATAAGCGTTTAATTTTTACATTTTTCCTTGCAGCACTATTAGGTATAACTTTTATTTATTTTTTTTCCGATCAAAATACAAAACATTATTTTGTCCACGCTTAGAAATTACATCTTTAAGACCAAGCCAATATGCATTATGCACCAAGTTTAGGACATTAAGACTTGTTCTGAGAAAAAAAAATAAAAATTATATATCGCCTTTATAATATAAATACGTACGGTCATGATAAATAGCGGTAATAATTCGAGCGCTGCGCTGATATGCATACACGATACGGCCGATCGGGTTATGTATGCGTTTTCATATCATTTTTTTCGTTCGCGTCTGTTTTTCATTTGTATTTACTTTTGCAAACACTCCGCAGGGTAAAATTACAGGCAGTTTTCAGTTTCAAATCGTACGAATTAAAACGTGTATTATTTTCGTCGAAGAAACAACACATAAATACGCAATATATTATTCAAACGTTTCACGCCTGTTATTGAGTACATATTATTGACATTTGACTGATAATCGATGAGAACGCAGTAGATAAACAATATTTATATTGTAAACGTCGTATGATACATATCATACGCATTAGTTGTTCGACGGAAAATAACTCGATCACGCATAGGCTTAATCAGCTCAACATTACGATTACAATGCATGCAACAAGGAAATACATAATTAAATATACATAATTAAAACACGTTTACGTTAATCGTACGTTAAGCTATACGTCGACTCCATTGTTGTCGAATGGTTCACGATCTAGTGCTATTAAAAAACGTTTATAGCTTACAAATTATTTACACGTATACAATGTATACTATACATGCATGTATACATTAAATCGAGAACCGCTCACGCGTAAAAACAGAAAAAAAAATATAATAATAATAAATAAAAGAATAACGCACGCCACAAGTACATAATATATACTATTATACTATTATTAAACAGTTAAATATATATACATATCGAAAAACATTGCGCACGCGTTCGACGCTATTATTATGTTTGTAGTATTATTAGAAACACGCAGTGCACTCAAAGTGCAGTTTTTACGATAGTGTTACCTGTCGGAAACTCAAAAACTTAAAAAATTCAAAATAATATTCATTGTTTATCATTTATACTCATGGATATTATGTACTTTGATGCACGGCAATTCGTGGGATGTTTAGTTTTCAATTCATATTAAACATATATGTATACTGTCTCCGTGTACATTACATGTCTCGGCATTTGATGTTAATAAATAAATAACAGCGTAAAGAATAATACGATATGTGTGTGTGTGTGTGTGTGTGTGTATTAAATATATATTTATATATGTATAAAATTAAATTTCAACTGCGTTGCAGTGTTTATTTTCAGATCGATAAAAACGACCGAACGAGCACGAACATCGTTACGTATTTATTATGACTGCCCAGGAAATAAGAATTGCTTATAAGATCAGGCGCGGCTCCAAGGGGGGGGGGCACTGGGGCTATGTCCCCCCATCTTTTTTTCAAAAATTGTAATTTTTTACATATTTGTCCTTGTGAACTGTTAAATCCTGATTTTAATTACCTACCTAGCTAACAATTTTATTTGGCGGCCTATAAAAACTATATGACATTAATATGAAGTGTGTATCATAATATAGGAACGTAGTCGGACTCTGTATTCATTTGGAGAAACAACTATTATCAGTAATCACTTACAGGTTCCAGGTTAGAATATTCTCTAACTCTAGTCCCCTCTAAGTCCCCTTTGAAATTTAGCGATGGCTGAAAAAAATGCCCCCCCCCCTTTGTAAATCCCTGAAGCCGCGCCTGTGTAAGATTGTACGATTCTTTAAATTAAACTCTTGTCAGATCTTTTATAAATATTTTTAATAACGTTATACCATGATTGTGTATAAAGTGTATTCGGATTAAAAGAAATAAAAATGAATAAAAACTTCAAAACAATAAACAATAAACAGCACGGACAAAATATATGCTATACGGTATCATTTTTTTAAACAATATTTTGTCATCGAGTACGTACCCATTATAAAGGAGTCTTGTCAATTTTGTTGCGGAACTGTATGAATGAATTGAATCGATCGTATGATCGTGTTCGCACTCACATACTTCAAATTAATCGTTTTTAACTACTTAAATTCATTGTAGACAGCACAGACGTACCCGTAGAGGTAAGCAATATGATGATGGATTAGAAATTACTTGAGCATTATACACCTGCGAGTTTGTATGACTATATTTAAGTCATTCACATGACTTTAAAACACATTTCGGTACAATAGTTTTCAATAGAAAACTGTCCGTGTATACGTTCGTTCTACGTAGGAATATACATGCGGAGTATACGTTACAACTGAAGTATTTTCTCGGGACACAAGCAGTTCGTCGCAGGAACAAGGAATATACGGTTAGAGCGGAACTAGAATGGAAATCAATGGGAAAAATAGCTCGCGGGCGATCTCAGAAGAGATGAACAGCTACAGTGGAAGAAGATCTCGAGAAATATAGAACGATGGTTCGTAACGGAGAAGAAAAGAGGCGGACAGCCGTGATGACGATGAAAACTCCAAAAAGACTAATAAATGCCGGAAGAAGTTAGGAAAAAAAAGCAGTTCTTTACATGTCACAAATACGCGAATGTAACGTTACACGTTCTTTTTCTTAAAGAAAATGTTACAAAAACATCGCCGAAATAGTCCATCGCGCAGTGGGTGTGTATCCGTGTAAAGCTGACTACACGTAATTGCATTTCGATGTGTTTAATGTGACGCCGCAACTTCACTGCAGTGCACATGTGCATTACGTTCACTCGGCGGATTTCTGGACGGAAATCAACGAATGACCGGTTCGATTGTTGCGCAAGTGTGTCTCCGTCAACTACAGATTATCGCTCCGAACACGTGGATAACAGCTATACCTGGATAGGTGTGATTCAGCTGCATCGAATCGACACACAATAACTAATATTCATGTATTGTGAATCGCATGCATTTACATCTTACACGTATATACATGGAATAATATTTATAATTATAAATAATAAACATTTATGAACTTATGAACGAATGTTTGTACGACCAATATACACGGTCACAAAGTACGGTTTTAGTACGAACTATAACTTAACTCATACCAACCAATCGAGATAGCTACTGCGTAATTATCAATTAGGTATTAAAGTCAACGGATAACTGCCGACGAAATTGCAGAGGTAATTTAATTTAATTTCATAGATTATACAGACCCTAGGGATTTTGTAAACATTTGTTCGCCACCATCTTCGTTATTTTCGGTTCCATCTTAATTTTTTGCCGATATTGAATGAACTGAAATAAAATCAGCATGGGACACTTATAAATTAGACATGGTACACCGTTGGACCTCAAAGGGCAACTGTTAGATCGTTGACGCGCAAGAAATTCGGGCAAACGCTAGTATAACATCCGGACACACAGAACATAGACGAGAGAACACGAACATCACATTACGATTTTTTAATGTTTAACGCCGTCCTTTGGTTCCCTGTACCGATTAATATTTTCAATATTTTCGATTTCGTTTGACGAATGTTTTAGGCGAATCGTTATCGTACAATGTATATTACATACTAATACAGATATAAAAACTATTATGTGTCACGTAATGTATAATAATTACAAATAAATAACAATGCTGACATATTCGATATTTTGCAATCATTACCTCGACGAACAATTACAAAGTGAGAAAATATATTATCACAGGGCCAATTGTACTTCGTGATAATAGGACAATGCGATTTAAATTCGATCGCCAACACATAAATAATTCGAAAACCAATTTATCCAGAATATGTATATTACCTACGTTGTAACTTACGTTGATAATAATGTAGTTATTATGAATACCTCGGAAAACGCATGTTCATTCCATCACGTTCGGAATGTATACGATTAAATAATTAAATAACAAATCTGGATTTCGCGATACGATGACAAACTGTAATGACACGTAATTCCTAGTAGATATATCTGCATGTATATACAGAGACATCGGAGGAAACCTAGTTAGTTACAATAGCTGTACGTTTTCTAAGAACATGTATTATTTTACAGTAATATATTAATCGTTGATTGGGGGTCGAGCTCAAAAAGTCCGACGTAAAACAACTGTAGACTACATCATAATGATCGTGGGATTTCAATGTTTTTAAAAACACGATTACGATGGACAAAATAAAATATGAACAACGCATGGTGTTTGTATGTTAATTTAATAATAAACAGGGTGCAGATCTAAACGCCCTAAAAAATCATTGAAAAGTTTACGAAAAATAGTTACTGAATATTACTTATATAATTTTTTTCGTATAAGTTTTTCTCAATTTGGTACCTATATAAACTACACAAAAAGTGTCTATATATTTGGTAGAAAAAAACAATTAAAAAAAAAAAATATGATTTAAAAATAATATGGATAATATTATGAATAAGCTAAATTGAAACTATTAATCCGCTCACAACAAACTACATGTGTAACTAACGGAATTACCGAAAAATGCATAAAAAACGCTTTTAAATAAAAATAAATATGGTAAATAAAAGTTTGACGTCTGAAGTATCTATTAATGAAATGAAATGCGTGAGCTTGGAAAGCATTGACCAGAAGTAAAAATATACGATATATATGGGTACACCGCAACTGATATAGCATGTGTATTTTCAAGTGGTCTATATATCTACATGCGCGCGATTTTAAAACAATAAAATGTGACTGTGCAATATTTATTTGTGCGGCGTTCAAGGCAAAAACAATAATAATAATAATATATACTACAGGTGTTCAAATGCACATGTAGTATCATATTGTACATCATAGTCCAAACGTTTCATATCGAACGGTTGGTGATACGAAAGCGAAGTGACGACGTCGTCGGTCCCGCCAATAAGTCAGCACTTGAAAACGTATATAGAACGTGGAGCGCGTGCGCATACTGTACAAAACGCCTACACGTATACCTGCATCGGCTTCGGTGGATCTATATAGGTGTGTACATTAATAATAATGACAGTTATATTATTGTTGATTTTTTTTTTTTTTTTTTTACAAGGTCCGCTGCAATCGGCGGCCATTGGACGAATCGTTAAAACTATAAAGTGTCTGTGCGTGGAGGTACATTGGTTTATTTCTACACGAGTCGTACGTATTGTTTCGATGAAAATTAGTATTTCAAGCGGGTTTGGGAAAAACAATCGAATCAGAGTCCAAATGTTGTTCAGGAGTGATAATTAATCGTAATGTACGAACGTTTGAACGACGTACGCGAACACGATAAAACTGATTTGTTTGGATTCTATACGATTTTCCCCACTGGTGCACGGACGGTGGGCACGAGAGAGAGAAAAAATAAAACGGTGGTGGCGGTACGGAAAGCGGAAGTGCCGCGGGGGACGACCACTCGGACGGGCCAGAAAATGGCGACGGCCGCCGCGGCGACGTGCGTGGAAAAGGGTTGAAACGACGTGTGCGCGGCGCGTACGACCGGCAGCAGCCGCGACGGTGGGGAACGGCGCGTGTGGGGGGGAGGTCAGCGGACGGTCAGCCGTGCCGAAAGGATTGGTCAGTGGGAGTGGTGACCGGTTGCCGTGACGATCGCATTACGCGCGCGCGCCGCCGCGTGGCGCTCGTCAGCGGCGTACCGGGTAACTATTACGCACCGTACCGTCGGTAGGGATGCCCAACGGTCTGCGTACATCCACGCCGGTACCACCACCACCACCATCTCCTCCTCCTCGTCATCATCGTACGCCGCCGCCGCCGCCGCCCCGCTCCCAAAGAGACGACGACGACGACGGCCGTCGTTACCGGCACTGCCGCCGTCGTCGTCCCGGTCGTCGCCGCGGTGTGGGACCAGAGGTCGTGTGTGCGCGGCGGCCCGACGGCGACCGGAGCCGACCGGCGACGAGCCGAGCCGACGGCTGCAGTGGACGCGGCTATTCGGCCGGCGCTACCGACAAACCGACGGCGCGCGCGGTCCCCGGCGTTTAGTTTGCATTTATTCGGACGCGGTTGCATTGCCCGCGCGCGCTCACCGGCACACGCACGCAACGACGCCACCACACGCTCGCCGCCTCTTGCAGTCCACTACCTCGTCGGCGCTGCTGCTCGGCTGGTGTGGTCATCATTCCGGCACTCGCGGCCATCGCCTACGTACGCGCGACGCTCGCTCCCGTGTTCTCCACTCGCGGCACTGCACGCGTACAACCGTCGTTTCGACGCGTCTCCCGGACGAGACGCCGCCGATATCGAGAACTGTTTCAACTTTATTTCCGTAATATTTTATTCGGTTTATCCTTTTCTCGTTCTTTTTCTTTTATTTCTATTTTTCCTTTTTTTTTTTTTTTTTTTATAATTCCCTTTCATCCTCGTTCCGGTTTGTTCTAATTTTATTTTTGTCATTCCGATCGAACGATACGAATTTGTTTATAAAATATTATATATTTATTTATTTATCGAAAAACGTAACAGTACATTTATCGCATCGTTCGCGTGTTCGTTTTCCGTTCATCGCTCGCCGTACACCATTCAGCGGCCCGAACAAAACGTTTCTATTGTACGCGACACCGACCACGATCATGTGAACGATTCCACGTGAAAATGATTGACTTTCGACTACTGATCGACTTTTTTCCGACGTGCCGACCACCGTCGTCGGTAATCATATGAGGACAACGATTTCTTAACGCACGTGGTGGAACCGTCAATACCACGTTCATCATGAGGATAAAAATGCCTGCAGTGCGTATCGCTCAAGGTACGTACAAAATTAATTAATTCACTATTAAGGTTCTACTATTTTTTTATTTATTTTTTTTCGTTCTTGTTATCAGCCTTATTCGGATGCCCCTGCTCACCGACGTTTTCAAAATTATTGTTTCTACCCCTGCATCATATTTTTTACGAAAAATACGATAAGTTACTCGTGCAATACCCACGGTTGTAACCGTCTATCATTTCTTTTCATCGCACATACATTTACGTTTAATTTAACCTGAACGTGTTCGTATTGTACAAATTTATAAATATCTAAAAGTCGCATAGGATGGAATTTTTAATTTTTCGTAGATGTTTTTGCTGCCCGGTGCCGGTAATTAAATTTGAAAAGTAGAATTTCCCGATGCGGGTCGTGAAACGTTATCGTTTTGAGCGGACTAGTTGAAAATTGACCTAATATAATGGGAATAATTTTTTTCTATTAGATTGTTTTATATTTTTACTATTTTGAATGAGAACTCGGTGGGCGTTTGGTGGATATTTTTTAATACTTTATGGCACTATAATCTTTTAATACTATTATAATTACTGTAATAGGTTATATTTTGTATTTTAATATTTAATACGATTTAAAATATTTTTATCGCGAAAAAAGAAGTAACAATAACCGTTCATTGAAGTCGTATTAAGTTAATAGAAACTCTCCATTTTTCTAGGTATTAAAACATTATTATAATATGTTGGTATCGCATTTTATGTCGATCGCGCGCGTAATCGTACAGTGGAAAAATTCTCTGCGTGCAATTGTTGTCTGGCGGGTCATAGTCGTCGTCAACGTCTGACGATGCTCACTATATTATTATTACCATTATTATATTATTATAATATCGATGAAATTCGCTCTGCCACCGACGCGTTGATAATATTTTTGCCCGGCCAGTATTTAACGCGACGAGTATCACGCGAAAACCATATTATATGGGCACGATCGTCGCGACGTAGGTTTCCGACAGATTGGTAGCGGTCGAGTGCGAGCGTAGTGCTGACGACGACGACAAAAAGAACTCTCACACTTCCCCGAATTTGTCAAGTGTTTTGAATATATTTCGACACAGGTTCGACAGCACAGTATCGTTAACAGAAACAATAAATTATGCGCGGTGCACAGAAACGTAATAGTTAATGGGTCTTTTTTTTTAAAAAAAATAAATATGTGGCGGTAAAACGAGCTACGCAAATAAACGGGATAAAAAAATTATAAGTAGTAATAAAAATAAATTAACCGAATATAATAAAAATAATAATAATAATATCGTGTTGATAATATAAAAATGTTGCCGTTGGTGATCCCTTGACCCGCGTTTTATTTATGATCCAAACAGTGATCGGGAGAAAAAGAGAACCGAGCGGTGTGGAACGACCCTTCCCGCGAGCGCATCAGCTGCTTGCGTTCGGTATGTCCGTCATCGATTACGTATTATACATTTATACATATGTATATATAGACGCGTTTTAGGTACACTTCGTCGTCAAAAAATAATACTACCTGTGCTCGTCGTCGTTTGCGTTCCTCCGCGACGATGTGATTCGGATAAGAATTTCGGATAAAACGGGTGATTTAAACGAGGAGATTGTGCGCGTCCGCGACAACCCACCATACACTTGGGTATACCTCGTACCGTGTGTATTTTTACCTGTTGTTTTTATACGCGCGTCGGGCCGACACATGAGTTATTTGTGTCCCTAACCATTATCATTTCTCGGTGTCGACGACGATAATGTATAAATATAACGTTCGGTAATAATATACTACGTATGCGCGCAACCGGCAATAAACTGCGGACAATAGGACGTATTCGACGATTGACTTATCGGCGATAACGTTTTCGTTCGTCGTGGCGTGCGGGTTGGAAATGTTTACGGGAAAACGAGATGACGTGTGTATAACAGTGTACAATGATATGTGAACGTGTATGTTTAACGTGACACGAATACATCAGAATAATCGTTCGAACACCAGACTCGAAATGTGTTGTAGATTATCGACCGTATATTTACTATTTATAATCTGGTTATCGTATGATATATCGGCCCAATTATTATTATTTTATCGAAACGAAGTTAAATGGTGCAAAGTTAGCGCGTAGACCTATTACGATCGGCGCCCGACTACCTGCGCTTTCCGCCCCGTTGATATAGTGCACGTGTTGTGTTCAAAATTAAGTTCGTGCCCAGGCGCGTTGCGATTGACGTTATTTTTTGGCGAAAAGCCGTCCCTTCTAAGTCCACCGTTCCGACGGATCGGTGTTCCCACGTTGTCGCGAAAATCGCACCGCCTATCGCTTTTTACCTCTTTTGTTCCCGTCGTGACCGGGGCACCGCCGATAACATAATACTGTAGACGCCGCCGCCGCCACTCGCCGTTTTCAGTATCCTTTCGGTGATCGAGTGTGTGTGTGTGTGTGTGTGTGTGTGTACAAATAATTTAAACGTAACCCGCCTGCATGTGTGCGCGCGTGATTGCGCACATGTGTACATCTTGATATAAAATAATAAAGCAAATGGTGGAGAGAAAAAATTGTGCTTGCATGCGCGCGCGCGTGATATGTATTATATTTACGTGTACCTACGTATAAAATACGATTTAACAAGACGTATTTTATTTTCTTTCTCGTTGTCGTTCGTCGCACTCCGCTCGGTCGCGTTTAATGAACGCGCGGTCGGCCCGTGGGAAGACTGTGCGCGCGCGCGGTTTGACCCGAGAATGTGGTCAATTACGACGACGGTAGACATCGGATGCGCGGAGAGACGCAGCGGCGGCGGCTGAGGTACCGTCACTACGGGGCACGGTGGTGCGGGGGTGGTGGACCGGTGGCCCGCACAAAGGAACCCGGAAAAGCTCGCGATATTATAATATTTCGCGGGCAAAGGTTAAAAGGTGTATTGTATACGGTATAAAATATGATGTACGTGTAGTGCATGCGTCGCGGACAGAATATTAGCCGAAAAGTTTTTTATAAATCGACCGCGTCCGCCGCGATGATGGTGCGCTACCTCATATTAATGACGATCATAACAGTTTTGATCACTTTCCCGGTTCCGTGGAAAAACGCGAACGGCGTTTAATATACCGCGCAATGGTGACCGCCGTAACCTAACCGGGACACGGGGCTCGCAACGATTTACTCGCGACACGGTGTTGCGTTTGTCGGGCTTACCGTTGTGCTAATATTATCAGAGTGTGTACACGAGGTGTTTTCGTACTAGTGCGGTTGACCACCCACCGGTCGCGGCATCGCAAAATTTTTTCCGAAAAAGGTTTCTGGATATCTCTTTGTAACATCCGACGATATAGCGCAACGTGTCGCATCTCGTCGTTTAATCGTTGGAATCGTGTTGATGGTGCGCTGCGTAAATCCGAAGAGCAGCCTGTATGTACGTGGAAAAGTACATGGCGACGCGGTGTATTCAACACCCGCGAGGTGCTAGGGGTCATGCGACCTATATGGTCATCGCTAACGAAACTCCTAAGGACTACGCCGTTGCTGTGGACACACGATGGCCGCTCGGACTCGTTGCACATGATTATCGGTGCTCATTACTCTTGTGTAAACGATCGGGTTACGAAACCGCCTCTGTGACGTGCCGGCGTTTGTTCGTAAATTACACCGTATATGCGCGCGCGCGTGTGTGTACCATACATAATCTATTATTGCGGCGAGAATGGTAATAAATAAAAAATACAAGTGACGATCTAGCCGAGGGCTATTCGCGTCAACTTTCGAGTCTTTCAAGCTACGAACCACGCGTGTCACCGCTGCCCCCTCGACCCCCGTGAGTGACAAAAGATCCTCACAATTTAGGTCCAATTGTGTTTTTTTTTCTGGTCTCTAAACGTGCGCGTTCAAGCCGATTGTGACCTATAACCGCCTAAATCTATATTACTCGTATGTGAAGGCATGTGGGTGCGTGTGTAAATACGCCACACGGTTGATTTATGAACGCGTAAATAAAACGTGGACGCGATTTCCATTTGTCACACGCGTATACGACGTTGACATATATATGAATGTATATATAACGCACTGCGACATGTAGCGTTGCGCACGTTTTGATAAGGTCCTGACGATTTTTCACGACGTGTTAAGACACCGAACCGCCTATTCCATTTCACCGTTGCGATCATCCGCCCGAAGTCTTCTACTTCTGCATCATATTATTATTATTATGTGTTTACTAGTATTTGTATGGGTATGTACAATGTACATAAGTATTCTGGAAACAAATGGCTTCCTGGTTTTAGTTTTTTTTTTTTTTGGTCTAGTAAAAAACTAGTACTGCTAAGTACAGTAAGTGCGTATAACGTGTATATAACGTGTACGCGTAAATAATCATAAAATGTATAATAAGTTATAAGTAAAAAAACAATTGATTCCGCGGCTAGTCGAAAAAGAATCGCGTGCCTAGCCCAATTCCGTCGTGGTCGGCACGCCCATCCTGCAGCAGAGGTATACAGGAGGGGAACGCTGCCGTCACCGCCGCCGCATCCTTCTGAATAACGTTATTAAGCTAATTTATTTATTTTCTCTATTCGTATATTATACACATCTATATATATATATACATACATATAGGTTTGTGTATTTTTATTATCGTTTGTTTTCTTTCGGGGCTCGTGTCGCCACGGCCGCACCGTCGTGTGCGCATGCCATTTACATACAATGAGTGCCCGTTAAGCCACATTAAACAATTGCAATTACGCCTTCGGCTCGCGCGACCATTGTCGAAAAAAGCGAAAAAAAAAAAAAAACATAACGATTTCGTCGTCATCGCGGTCGCGTGGGAAATGCCGATCACCTAGAGGCAACGATCGGAAACGCGTGTGACAATCGCGGGGGGAAAAAAATAAAACACGATAGCGTCATAGCGCACCATAGCGTCGGCTAATGAGAGAAAACCATGCATATTATAGGTGACGCGTATCGTGAAGTGTGTTAACCGTTGGTCGTCGGAGCGAGGGTTTTGTGACGAAGGCGGAGGGAGAGGTGGCGAGAATTAAGAAGGCGGTGTTTACAGACCGTTGAAGAGAATATAGAAAGAAAAAAAAATTGTTAAAAAAAAAAAAACTCCACGGACACACACCACCACGGCGGCGAGGTCCTTTTGTTGCGCGTCGGTTCCACGGCGGGACTCGCCTCATTGGGTTTCCGTACCGGAATTCGTTTCGCAACTGTTTCGCGTCTCTGCCCAATCCCCAAAGACTGTTGGCGGTGTCGGCGGCCATTGCTCTAATTAGTCACACGTTATTTTCACATGCCGCGGCGGCAACGGAGAAAATGTGTTTCGGGACCGGGGAGGAAAAAAAAGTAAACAAATATAATAAAATACACGCGGCGGCGCGGACGACGAAATACATCTCGTCGTCGTTCCATATATTACTGTGTACCGGCCCGACGAACGAAATCCGAGAAACGCGGCAGATGTCCTCCGCGCGCTCGTCATTATTCATTCGGGATCATCGCCACCGCCGCCGTCGAGCACAAATCCATTTCTCATGTGCGTTTGTGCCGCGATCACTTCCTGCGCGCAGGGCTGCGACGTCACCGCAACAGGACTTCGGCGCGTCCAAAGACGTACCGGACCGGAAACGCGGCGATTACGCGAGCGACTATCGTACGCGTCACACGCACACGCCTCGAACAATGCGATCGTCCGCATAATCGTCGCCGCCGCTCTCGGTTGTTGCACACGTATATTAATATACCGTTTGCTATTTTCCTATAGGAATTCCCACATTCGTGTGCACACTTATCAATACGATGCGCGTGCATCTGTACGAAATGTTATGCCTGTAAACGCGCGTTCACGATAAAAACCTCGTCACCATTGATGGCCGACGGTAATAATTATAGCGAAGGACGGAGCGCACGCGCGCGCGCGTTACGCCGCAATGGAAGGAGAGATAAATAAACAAATAAAGGGAAGAAGAAAAAAATAATAATAATAAAAAATACCCGAACAACAAAAAGAAGGCGCGTCCAGGTGCGTGTCTGTGCGCTGCGCCGAGTACGCGACGTAATAATAATAATAATGGTAATGATAATATTATAATATCCGCGTGCATAGTAATGAGCCGGTCTTTGATGCGACGGGGCACGCGACCGCCGTTGAATCTTCTTCGTGCGCACGGGCCGCTCGAAAGGGTTACGGAGCACATAATGCGATCGGTCGCGGCCACCAAACCGGATTACACAACTCGGGCTCGCGCGCGCGCGTGTACGATTTCACGTGGCCCCTTCGCGCGACAACCGGTTGGGCGTGTGCGCGCGCGTTCCGCGGCTACCGGTCTACGCGTGCCCGAAGCCGCGTTTTCCGGCGCCGCCGACTTCCGTTCGTTTTCCGTTTTCGCCGAAACTCCCACGCGGCCCAACGTCCTCCCGATGGATCGCGTTCACACGACCGTGCCCCCGTCGCTTTCCTGCGCCGTGTCTTCTCACGGTGCTCCGACGGACAGACGTCGAGTGTGTAGGTCCGTTGTCCGGGTACGTTCGGTATTCGCGAAAACAACCCCTTTTTTCAATAAACGCGTGAACATATACATATATATATGTGTGTGTGTGTGTGTGTGAGCATGTTTTATTTTTTTTCGCCGCGAACGGGTGTACAACGCTCGCGATTATTCGCGACGTGTTTTCTGCGCATTGTCCGTACCGCGCACAATACAATGCACCCCGTCCACGTATACCTGTACAACAATGTAATAATAATATTGTGTTCGACTTCTGCGGAGATCGTCGTCGTCCGGCTTCCGTGGGAACGCGGCCGATTCCTTCGATCAATGCGCGCGGTGGACGCAACCCTTTGACGCGCGCGGGGCTGCTGCGAGACGTACCGAAATCCTCGTCTCGTCCGTACATAATAAAAGTAGTAATAATAATAATAATATATTTTGATGCACGTGTGCGTGGTGTACACTACACCATCCATACACAGTCCGATAAACGATAATAAAACACTCGGGGTCGCGTGGGAACCAGCTACCTGCTGCTGAGGCCGAGTGTGTATAAAATATAAGCGTGTACACACACACACAGGCCACCGTTACGTTTTCGCGCACCTATTATACATATGTTTTATTATATGGAAATAACAATAATCGCGCACCTGCTGAAAACACGTATGTCCCGCCGTCGTCTCCACCGCCGCTACGATATGCCGACCAATACATACCGGCCGAGAGAATGTATAACGTTTGTCGCGATTATAAAATAATAACATCATATTGGCACTGCGCGATATAATTACCTATGCGTAATTCTGCCTTTTTATTTTTCCATTGTAATCACCTCGATTTATTACATTATTTTGCGTTGGATAGTCACCGCGTATTATTGTTACTACTACTACTACATACGCGCACAATCGGTCGTAAAAAAAAAAATAAAAAAAATACAACGTACAGTTGTATTGAGAATAATAATAATAATAATCCAAATTAATCGATTACGTGAAGGAATATAATAAACATAATAATGAAAAAATAAAATAAAATTAAATAAATCGCATAATCTCGTAATTGTTTTATGCGCGAAGCTTATCGTCGTCGTCGTCATCGTCATCGCGGGATATATTACCAACAACGCGTTGCCCGAAGCGTATGGTATAACATTATGTTATTATCGTAGTGCGCATATAATTAAGAGTTACGTAAATCATCACCAGTAGTGACCGATACGTGTATACTATTCATTGAGCAAAAGATGAAACGCGTTTCGGTCAAGCCTACCCAACGAAACGGAAATATGGTAACATTAAAACGTTTATAATATTTATCTAGTGGCGGTGTGATACGCACATGCGGTCGCACACCAACTTATGTACGCGTGTGTTTTAAACGGTCGTTTTGTAACTTATCCGGACGCCGTACGAAACCAATTTTTTTTCATTCCTTTTTTGCTGCAATTCAAGCCGTGCGTTTATCAGCGACAATCGATTACTCAAGTATCGACGCGACCTCTGCGCGTATACGCTTTCGGCCGCGGGGCAAAACCAGTTGATCGCATTTAGAGATCGATATCTTCCGCGCTCGCGCTAGAGACGGATTGTCACTTGTATGCATTATATACGTAATGTGTACGATATTATACACGACGCGGGTCGTGTGTGGCCTATAAATATACATATATATATATATATATATGAACGTGTACACGCGGTCGTAATAATAAGCCGGGGGGCGAACAGCGCGCGTATCCCGAACAAATTCTCAAATATTGTCGCATGTGAATTATGTTTTATGTAATAATATAATTGTACGCTACTCGTCATCCGCGCGGGGGTTTAGGTTAATGCATAAGCACATTCGAAAATTGTGTTTCGGTATCGTATTAATATTATGGTAGTTGTACCGCGGAGAACGCGATCGAGATTGTTAAAGAGACATGAAGATATACGTATATATGTAACAAAAATATATAATATCTTATACGAAGGGCGGCCGGTCGACGATTGTAATCCTCCGAAGTCCATTAATTCGCGTACAAATAATAAATAGAAATATCGGTCCCAATTTGTGCGCGAACTCACGACGACGATACCCTTCTGCTGATAACGGCCGCGACAACTTCCTCGATGGGCGTGTGGTGCCGATGAGGAGTAGGAACGGTGAGGTAGAGTACATTTTATACGTCATATATATGTGTGTGTGTGTGTGTGTGTGTGTATGTGCGTGTACAGTTTCTGGTAGAAAATCGAAAAGTTGTCCTTTTTAATAGAAACTTCGCGTTTCCCTCGCGGAAAATTATTAATCTCGGTGTACGCTTCCCGGCACGATGCCAACCGGGCGAGGGTCGTAAAAATCGGGCAATTACATCGGTCCTTTTAAGTTGTTTATTGCGAACGGCGGACATTGTGAGCCGAGTTTTTCCGCGCCCCACGATGGATGTGCCGACGGTGTGGGTGATCTCTCCTTCACGCGTTTCAATTAAGTCCTGCGGGAGAAAATAAGAGGCAGTGAGAGAAAGAGAAAAAATGTTTCCCGAGGCCAAAAGTTTGACGAAGTGTTTTTTTCCGAGTCTTCTTGTTGCCTTCGCTGTAGAAAAAGTCGTCTCGCGACGCGGATCCAAGTCCCGCGGGGTCGTCGCCAATCGAATTAGCCAATATAAAAATAGCCCCTTTGGCTGTTGTCGGGTCACCGCGTGTTGGTGTGCTAGTCGTTCTAATCGTGTTTACCGCGTGTACGTACGAGGAGAGGAAACACATATATACACACACACACACACACACATATTTATATATATATATATATACTAGTGATAATTTTACCTGATGTTTAAGCCCAGGGGGACCCGAGGTATATAGACTATATGCTGTGCGTGTGTTTGCGGCGGTTTACACAGTTTGGTCGATAGATCAAAACGCCAAAGGGGGCACCACCGCATATGATATATACATAGTGTTTTGGTATATATATACGTGGGTGAAGCCGGGCGACAACTGGCCGGGGACAGCTGTGCAAACGCGGCAGTAGCAGGCGAGAGATTTTATTGCCGAGTCGATGTATATATGTGTACACGAAATTATAATATACGTGAAGATAGCAGGCGGTAGCGGCGACACGCTCGGCGTTACACATGAGATTTATATATATATATATGTACACGAGAGTGTCCGAAAGAGAGAGGAAGAGAAACGGAGAATACTTCCTTTCATGTCATTATCATTTCTCTTCCCTTATTAAATACGCTTTACCACCGACGACGGTGACGACCATACGCTTAGGTATATATGTATTGTGTACTGATACCATTTAATCGTATCTTTCCTCTTTATACACATTTACGTATTTTATTAGCTCTATTGACGGCAGTGTTTTTTATGTACCGGTTCTGACCCGTCCAACACCACGTGCGCATAAATATTATATTATGCGTAATAAGTCACAGGCCAAGTGCGCGTTTCGAGTGCGTTAACTGCTGCCGCCTCCGCCACCGATGTGCCGTGCAATATTATATATTTATTATTTTTTCTAAAGGGCGTACAATGCGCGCGTATGCATCCTATACATGTACTCTGAATGTACATTTTTTATTTGACCGTATCCCTCTACTGCACCTCGCGCCGTATGCCCCGCGTACAGTGTGCAGTTCCTTAACGGTCCGCGTGCTGCCGCCGTTACGTTTCAATTTAGCTAACTGTAGGTGTGTAGCACACGCGAATCGTGTATGTCCAACGTGTAACGCAATCCAATGATGACCGGTGCATTGCGGTGGTGCACTCCGCTTCGTTCGCGGATCATTGATCGATTTATTTTCGTATACACACGGATTGTTGGACGAGCGGAACACGCGCAAAACCCTCGAATGTAGATCTCAGAGCGCGTGCGGTACACGTGACCCCTGCGAAAGTATAACATTACCGGTACCGTGATCGTTGAGCGCATTGAATCGTCACGCGCGTACCTACCGCTAAGAGTTGTTCGTGCACACGTAATACGGCAAAAGAACCGACGTCGTCATCGTTGGCATTGTTTCTGACGGTTTTTCTCGCGCTATCGCCAACCGCGGCGCAATATAGCAATGCAATAAAATTCGAAAACTGTCGTCGGCCGTTGCAAAAAAAAAAAAATAAAAACATCGTTTTCGAGTCGACCGTACCTACTACACGCGACGGCGGCCAAGAGAAAGTATACATCGCGCGCGCGTCCGCATTACGATTGTGTCATGCGGTAACAGGCGCGGACGCCGCCGGGATCGCCGCGATCTAAATGATTGATCGATCGATCGGACGGCGATCAATCACGCGCACGAGTACGTGTACACGTACGTATAATTTATGGTGGCAGTTATAATTGCATACGTTCGCGTACAGAAGGAAAACAAATAAAAGTAAAAAAAAAAAAAAAAACAATGGAACCGTACATACTATATTTTTAAGTCGCAAAAACCTAAGCTAGTTTACCTACATATTTATCGGTTTATAAATAATATTTCTCTTGGAAAAAAAAATGAATCAAATAAGAAGATAATCGTGTCCCGGGTACAACAGCAGCTACTGCGCTTATTATTGAAGTGTTTTTTATTTCGTATTATTATTTTTTTACGCCCCTGTACGAATTGAAGTGTATATACGCTTACAGTGTAGTATCTCTCGTAGCGCGGACATCAGGGTGGGTGGATGGGGTTGCCAGCCGGTAGTACCGGAGTGAGTAAGCGAGTTTGGTGTTAGGACGCGACAAATGGCTGGCGGATAGATGTAATTTCCTGGCGCGCCGGCGGGGAGTCTCGCAACCGACGATGCGGGTTTTTTTTTTTTACCGAAAAGTCAAACGTCAGAGACGGACGTGCACATAATAATACGCGTATGATGGACGGCAGAACGTAATGACGTATAATATTTTTATGCACTATATAAAGGGCAACCGGAAAACGCTGTAAACGGAATGCAGAGTGAATAAGAAAATATATATATTTGTATGCTTCGTGCGTGAGTGTGTAAGGGGTGTGAAAAAAAGGTCCGAAACGGAAACGGCCAGCTCGTTTGACCACCACCCGTGTACAGGGCGGCCTCCTCCCTCGCAGGGGGGTTGTGCGCCCGGGGCGTTGACCAAAACTGACCGGATGACCAATCGATCGGACCAATGACCATCGTCCATCGCCGCCGGATACCTACTCGCACACGCACATACGGTTCATACGCGCAGCGGTTTGGCGCGCAGATGTTTTGTGGTGCCCGTCACACCCTTCGCGGGGACGAACAGTGCGCGGCGGACGCACCCCTCGGGCAAACAAAAACATTACCCCACGGGATTTTTCACCGTGTGCTCGCTTATGTACCGAGTGTCCATTAGACGCATTTAAGGTCCTCGGGATGCGCGTGTATAGCACGAATATGTGTGTGTGTTTGTATGTGGAGTGGAGTGCGGCCGATATATATACGACCGACGACTTATAATAGTTACAAAAATCCTAGTTTGTGTGTGTGCGTGAATATATATATATATATATATTTGTGCGTGTGTGTAATGTGTATAAATATACGTTGGTATCATCGTCCGAGATTTTCACGTCAAACGCACGTTTGCCACTTTTGCGCCGGGTCGTATTATATACAAGCGGTCACCCCGCCACGACTATGCCGCCACCGTGTCGCATAAACAATAATATCCCTTCGTCCCCGAAGCGATTAAAAACTATTAGGGACGGACGGAACGCGCGCTTACAAATATCGTCAAGTAGTTTAGTATAATAGAAGCTCTTTAAACACGGCACGATATAATAGTATATAATATATATATATAAATGAATGGCGGATTTCCCGGATATTGGAAACGATTTACGGTGAGAGCGGCGCGTATCGCCGAGTACTATTATTGATATTCGTCATCCGAGGTCAGTAGTCGCGTACTACGTAGTTAGTTTTATGATGTATCGAGTAGAGAATCGAAATTCGTTCGGTTATTGATTTCCCCCCCCCCTCCCCGTCATACACAATGCGGGAACTCCCGTGTGCGCTTTGAATTACTGGTTTTAATACAATCGCGATCGTTCGTATGCGCGCAGTTTAACGATAAACCTTATTGTTGTGCGTGCGTATGTGAACTGTACTTATATACGTATATTTATACACATAAAACTGAAACGTAGTTTACAGCAGCGCGTGCATACGAACGTTTAAAAATATACTGCGCGTTGAAAATTCGATATCACATCGATAGGTTTTTTCGGTCGTCGTATTTATCGAAAAAGAGTCGGTGAACACCACACACATACACTCGCTAATGTACGCTAACGTACGCGTGTACTCGGAACGGTCATGGTACACATGCGGCGTGGTAATAAGTTGTGTGCGTTGTGCAGTACCTTTGACGCGTCATCGCGATAAGTAGCGTTCTGTATGCGGCTGGCGCAGCGCCCCATCCGCCCGCAGAGTGTAACCCTCAAACAGACCTAAACTAATTTACGCCGCGACCACATACATCGCCGTCGTCGTCATCATCATTGCCATTATTACTTGTTTCTGATGGACGATTTCACATTGTATTTTTCGGCAGGGCGCTAAACAGAAAAAAAAAAAAAACCATGTATACGTATTGTACATCTGTACATAAATGTATTGTGGGCGCGCGCCGAGGGACGACAATCGGTCGATTATTGATTTTCGTCATTAAAACCGATAGGCTCGCACAAAATGGACGACGTCCATACGCACAATGAGTTGCCCACACACATTTGTGTGTGTGTGTACGCCCAGGGAATCCAGTGTGCCGCTTAAAACAGCTCTGGTTACAGTAGAGAAAAAAAAAACAATAAATTCATAATGCAGTGGCGTTTGGATCGTTTTCATGCGCAATAGGTTGCTCGTTAATGTTAAAGTAGTTGGAAATGTTTTCGTGGAGCTTAGTGTTTTTACGTTTTCTTATTTTGTTTTCCCTCCAGCGGATACGGACCCCACACAGAGCACCGGCAGTGCCGACCAAGTGGATCTGCTGACTTGCGGCCAGTGCCAGCGAGTGTTCCTGCTGTCGGACATATGTCGGTTCGTCCAGCACAAGGTGACCGGGTGCAGCAAGGACCCGCTGCTGGCGGCGGCCAACTGCAACAGCGGCGGCACCGCGGACGACAACAGCGGGCCGCCGCCGCCGCCGCCGCTGGACAACGGGCTGTCCGCGGCCGCCAAGACGAAATCGTCGCACCACCACAACCATCACCACCGGTCGCAGTCGCCGGCCGGCGGCGCGCCCGACGACCCGCCACCCGTGCACTCGCATCATCAGAGACGGCCGCCGTCTTCCAGTACGCCCAAACGGACGTCCGACCACCGGAACAACGGCGACGACGCCGCGATGAGCTCCGAAGACGAAAAGTCCGCGGGACGGGTGAAACAGGGATCCGAATCGTCCGAGGACTTGGGCTACAAGAAATCGGCCAACCGCTCGGTGTCGTCGTGCGTGGACGCCGAATCCAACACCACCCACACAGGTATTTTTATTACTAGCATCCGTACGGTTTTCGCGTCGTACTCCACCAACCCTCCGTCCCATCCCGAGACCGTCCGGGATTCCGTTTTCGCCTGCTCCTTGTTTTATTTTGTTTTTTTTTTCCATCGAGTCCCTTCCCCCTGCCCCATCACCCCAGACTGTAGCAGAGTTATTGGAAAAGTTGTGCAATCGGTTTCGGATTCGGCCGAACGTCTCGTATATAAATTGAAAAGTTACGCTCGCCTTCCCCTCCCCCCTCCCAATCCGTCGTCATCATCATCACGTCTCCCTCTCGCGTAGTAGTCGAATTTCGTGTTGTTCGCCCGCCGGCGAAAACATATACAATACCACATGTCTTGTAAATAAATCTAAATCTCGCGCCGCAATATACTACACTCCGAGTGTATGATATATCCGAGGAAACTAATGACAAGAAAATAATCTCGTTCCCTTCGCCCTCCTCGTATCACCGCGTTGATTTGCTTTTACGCGAAACAAAACAGGGCTAAGGCGAGACAATTGGAGATTTCGGATGAGAAAATAATACGTCGTTTTATATCATACGTACCCCCCCTCCCCCTCTCAATTCCGATGGATGAAGAGACATCGTCGTAGCTCGGGTTTCGAAACAACGTCTTGCGACATTCTAGGAAATTTTTTTTTTCATAAAATTCACGACACGAGTTGCGTCACAAGTCAAATAATTATTATACTTTGCCCGCGTGGCCTGCAAGTGAACCGCAATTTAAACCGTCCTTCGCCACCGTCATGTGTTCGCCAGTGGTTATATTCGTCGTGATGGAAAAATATAATAAAAGACAATGTGTATTTATTTTTATTTGTTTCGATATGTTGGACATTTTTTTTTTGTCTTTCGTTCACGTTTATCAAAAACATATTTTATCGTAACATCAACTATCGTTGTATCGTTTTCACGACTATGCTTGAAATTATTACATTTTTCCGATGCGGCACGAAAAGTGGGCGGTCGTTTAAATGCATTTACGGCCAATTTTTTGCGGTCCAACGTTATTTTTTTACCACAACAAAATCGTAATAGTATAAATATAATGGTGGCGACAGGATTTACAAGATAACGAAACACTGGTATCGGTGCATCGTTGTCGTCGCGCGTATAATAATAATTGCTAGCGACGGCGATGACGGGCAACCGCCCGTAGAGAGAAACACAGAGAGTGAGAGAGAGAGAGCGACGAGAGACTCGCCACACTGAAATAATGATAATTAAAGGTCCTTGATTTCGGTGTTGGTCTTAAATTTTTGGCGCGTATTAAATATAAAAACGCCAGACTATTGCGTGAGTGTGTGTGTGTGGAAAGAAGTCAACCGAGGCGCAACGGACCGCGAAAACAGTGTAGGAGAGAGATAAAAAATAGAATAAAACACGGTAATGGAGGAGTGAGAAAAACTTATTCGAAGCTCTCCAGGTGTCAACACAAGTCATTAGCCCGACCGGAGGACCTTTTTTTTCCACAAGGTGCGCTCGCGCACGCGGTTCATCGGGTTCCACGCAGAGATTTCCATTATATTCCGGTCAATTAGAACGTGTACAACAGATACGAATATAATACGTACGTACACACACACACACATACATCAATGTACTTTTCTCTTTACACTCGACGGCGGTGTGTATAATAATATCCAACCTTGTTTCCCATTAGCGGTGCGTTTCACACTGGATCGAGACGTTCTGGATCGGCGACAGATTTTAATTGCATCCGCGCGCGACAACCGGGGAAAACTCGCCGTCCTCGACCGTTTCTATTCTGCTGCAGCAGCAACTCTCCCGGTGCACGCGCGTTCATGGGAAACTTATTATTGTAATACGTCGACGGTACATTTTTAACGGCCGAATAATCGTCAATAGCCGCCGGACACGGACGACATTTGGCCACGCGACGGGGAGCGCGAAATCCTTTCGAATTAAAAAACGAGAGAAAAAAAAACAGCGCGCGCTACCAGTGCGAACGCCCGTGTCCGCGTATAACGTCGACGCGGGCAATCGTTACATGTACGCGCGCACCATACGATGCGTTAACGATAATTATTATCATTACACGACTTAATGCGCGCGGGTGTGTGAGAGAAATGTGTGTGTTTTTTTTTTTTTAAGATTCGTTTTGTATATTACATGCGCGTACACGCCGTACTGCTGTTGTTTACAATTACATTATGTTGTGCGGGGCACAGAGACACACGCCGCGGTCAGATAAACGGTTTGAGGTCAAACGACGATTGTGCGCACAAAGGACGAGCGAAGAGGAGAGCACAACGTTGCGGCGAGAGAGCGCGCGTGCGTTCGTGTTCGTCCGATATGCCAGTGAAAACGAAAGTTCTATTAGTCAAAACGTCTGCCGGTCAGTTTCGTTTGTTATGTATTTTTTCACCTCTCGCGTAGTGCACACGCCGACGACGAGACCCGTATGCTACCGGTCCGCGACACATAGCGTCGTTAGGCGTATAGTTTCGTTACAAAATATTGCTACGCGGCGAACACGTCAAAACGTGCAAAACTCGAACGTTAACCCTTTCGCGGAGCCGCTAAAACTGGTCCGAGAGTACTACCCTATCGCCGCGGATTAACTGCGGCAGCCGCGTATGCCCATTGTCCAGTCTTCGGACTCCCGCGCACATAATGCGATACGAGCGTACGGCACCGGCCCCGCGGGGACGCTACGACAGTTCACCCTTTCCCCGTTGCGTCACTCTATTTTAAAATTTTTTTTTTTCTACTCATTGTACGCGCGCGTGTACGTAGTCGTGTATCGCGCACCACGCGCCCAAGTGTGTTTATCGGACCGTGAACACCGCCGCCCGCGCGATTATTATACTTTAATTTTTATCGCACCCGTCGCACGTAATTATTGCCATCGTCGTGCACCACTGTGTGCCAATCAGTGTTACACAGAAATCCAACACCACCGCATATGCGCAACGCGAGCAATTCGGTTCCTCCGATCGGCGGACACGCGCGTTCGTACATGTACACCGCGTGGCGCATATGTAATGATAATATGTAATAATAACGTGTAGCGTTGACCCTCTAGGAGTGAAAGAGATAACGGGCGTTTCGCGTGTGTTGCGCGTGCATCTGTCAAACGGAGGCAATATAATGCTGGAGCGAGGCAGACGATGATGACGACGACGACAGCGACGGACGTTGCGTGTTTATATATATATATATATATATATATGTGTGTGTGTGTGTGTATTTGTATAATATTATATTAAAATAATAATATGTGAAAACGTTACGGCCCGCGGGCTTCCCACGACACTGCGGGTCACGACGCCCGAAGGACGCGGCGGCGTGTATACCTACTAGGAGGAGGACTACGATGTGGCGGCGGCGGCGGTGGCGTACACACGGTTGCGCGCATCGTTTCGTCACTCGTATCGTGTTCTCCGCACGCATTTTCCCTTTACACCGGTGTACGCGTATGGTCACCAAACCGTGTCAGGGACGCTGCGACGACAACGACCACCGCACATAATGAACGGGTTAGGTGTGCCGTACGGTTCGAGTCCGTTCGGTGGCCGTTTTCCCGGATCGTATATAGTTTCTTCTTTCTTTCTTCCCCGTCTGACCGGCATGACGCGCTATTGTCTTCGTCCAGTGATTAGCAGATTACGTACGCCGCCGTCGTTTCGTTCGCCGTACACATTTGTACTAGAACACCGTCCGTTTCGTCCTCGCTCCGAATCGACGAGGAAAAGATCAATGCCGTTTTTTCCCCGTCGTCCAATGTCCGGTGACTGGTCACGACAGCCGTGTGCAATACCGCCGCAGAAAGGGCAATGTTTAGTAACGATAACGATTTTTAAGTTCGCCGTCATCGTGCGAAACGGACTCGACTCGTTAAGATGTTAAAAAAGTATAAAAAAAATAAAATGATACGAGTGTGTGTGTGTGTGCATAAATTTAAATATTAAAGTAATATCACAAACGCGCGACGAAGACACGCCCCCTCTATAGTGTGCCGGTGTACGACGCGAAAATAATAAAAAAAAAATAATAATAATGTAAACGTGTACGGTTTTGCGGTCGTCGCGCGGAACGTCTTCGTTCGGGCGGTGGGCGGTCATCGTGGCGGTTCGCGTCTCTGTCCGTGCACAGTCACGGTCAGCGTTGTGTCCGTTCGCCGGCGCATAAAATAACTATTAGCCGTCTTCGTGCGCTGTTATTGCACGCGTGTGTGTGCGCGCATTGTACGCGACCACTTAACCTGTACGCGTTCCATATCTCGTCGTCGTCATCGGTTTGTTGTAAAACGAATACGTGAACAATGCGCGAAGACGACACCCACGACATCGTCGGCCGGCTTGTCCGACCGGACGTGGATCGTGGTCGTCGTGTCGAAAACATCGCTTGCCAAAAAAGAGTCCGAAAACGATAGAAACGGAACGAAACACGTATCCGCTCGGTACCCGCGTTCCGCACGCGTTGAATCTATTCGATTAACTTATTACCGTAACGCGACAAATACGCGCTTGACGAGGGGAGGTATACTAATAATGTTATATATGGGGGGGGGGGGAATACGCAATCGGTTTTGACGACAATTTCAACCGTACGTGTTTACCGGTCCGATTTTCATCGGACCAGGACGATACACTGTCATTGTTAAAATACTGAAAATACTGTACGACTAGTACGTGTTCCGCGTGTACGAAAACGATTCTGTTATCAGTTCGGGTACGATATCGAAGACATGAACCGGACAATAATCGAATTTGAACGGGTAAAAACGTACGGTTAAAATTGTCATTAAAAACCGATAGCGTGTATGACTCGCTTTAGTGGCTATAAATAAATTATATTCTTCTTGGGGATTTTTTTTTTTATATTTGTATTTATATACAAAACGTCATCGCAATACGTACACGCGTCGTCGACAAATGATTTACATAATTTTCGGGGCACGCGCATTGTCCACACCCGTCATCGTCGCAGCGCGCGTTCCTTTTGTCCGCGGAGTCTTTTTTTTTTTTTTTTTTTTCCTGTAATACGGATCGTTCGTTTCGTATTGTTTCCCGAGGCACATCAAACGAAAACCAGATTTATCATGCACGTTTATATTCATATTTTTTAAATACTCTGCCCTTTCCCCGCAGCGTTCAGTCTTTTTGTTTCCGACGCATTTGTTTTGTGCGTATTCCGCGGCCGTGTATTTCATTGCTCGGCGACGGAAAAGTTAATCATTATTATACTACTATTGCATGCGTGTATATAGTATATGTGCTTGTTGTTGTCGGTTGAAAATCCGAACGCATATGAAAACGAAGATTTTTGCGTCGAACGGAGAGGAAAAAAGTTGCGAAACAGGTGTCTGCGGAGTGGGCGACGAGAATAAAATTTACATCTCGGCAACGTCGACGATGATGATTGTTAACGGAAAAGCTTCTTTTCACCGAATAAAACATAACTTACTGTATTAATTCTTTATAATCGCCTTAGTGATGCGCGACGATTGTAGAGAAAAAAAAAAAAACAGCCATTAAGCGTATTAAACGATATTCGAACGATTATTGTATTTGCCTCCCCCAATGCTTGATTTGTTTGCGATACGCGCGCGCAATTGTTTCTCGTCGAAATTAGATTTATACTCGTCCGGCGTAAACCCGATTCACATTACACGTTACACACGTGCACGGAACGAGCGGAATCCAATATCATTCCGTTTATTAATTATAATGTTACACAAATAAACGCCGCGGCGTGTGTACACCGATTGAAAATAGAAAGAACCGAACGAAATCGTCGCGCGCAACCGGTGGTGCGAGGTGGAACGGGTGAAGAAATAATGAGGTTAAAAAAAAAATTAGTGACCGTGAAACGACGGTACACGCCAATATTTAATATTAATATGTATACAGGTAGCTGCTAAAATGTATAATTACGCACGGCTCGTTAATATTCGTTCGTTGTGTACATTTCACATTTATCGAATGGCTAATTGATTTCTTCGAACGCGGCGGCAGCGGCGGTCGCCCACTCGTAGTGTACGAACACTACTACTACAAGCGGCAATCGACTCGTCGGTGACACGTTGGCGCGTTGCAGTTTGCGCGGTGCAACGGAGAAGGTCAAAACTCGACCGTACGACATTGTAGCGCGCACGGTGTCTGCGTGATTATTATGTGGGGCACTCGAGACCGGCCGCAAACAAATAATCATAATAATAATAATAATAATAACGTAATTGAAATCTGTCGAAAAGTCACGAGAACGAGATGGGAAAACGTTGGCCGCGATAACCGTGACGCGCGCGCGGTACCGGGAAGGGGGGTGGGAGGGTGATCGGCGGACGAACAGTACAATAGTGTTGCTGAAAGGGTTGGGCGCGGAAAAATAGATCTCGACGGAGAGTAGCGACAGCAGCAGATGCAGATCGCGTATATCGCACTCGGTGTATTCGATATTATATTAAACTGTATTACGTTTGTATACGTTCGCATATATGGCGTGTGCGTATAATGTAGAGGAAAAATGAATATTATTAAAGCCTGGTGTCCGTCACAGCTGTGCGGCGGCGGCGACGTAGACGACGTACGCGTACACGTACACACACCCCAATTTCCGAAAAATAAAAAGGGTTGCGCGCGCTCACATGTACTATTATTAAATATACATACGTGAAAGAGTGTGTTACGGGGATAAACAGGGTGCACGCGCGCGTGTGTGTGTATGGAAACCCGCGATACAGGTAATTCGACGTGCGCGCGTGCCCGTCGGGGGTACCGTCGTACAGCATCGAGAGCCGGTGTTTAAGCAGCCTGCATAAGGTCGGCCGCAGCTATTATTATTATTACTTCTTTTATTCTAATGAGCACACCTTCACCGTGTCGGCCACGGGTCGTCCGTATGGTCGGACCACTCGTCGATTCGCTGACTATTATCGCCTTACGCGTCACGCCGGCCATTCGTGTCGGCTGAACAGCGAGTAATAGTCATTGCGTTACATCACCGTAAACATCAGTACATAACAATTAATGTTATACCTGTAGTAGACCGCGCACTCAAAATGACGAAAAAAAAAAAAAATTATAAATTAAATAATAGAAATTAAATCACTATAAAAAACATCGTCGGATGAATGGACGACATCGTAATGTACACTCGTCGAAAGCGGTAAAAGTATATTGTATCGCATTGTAATGATGCAGTGTATAGTAGTAGTAGTAGTAGTTGCGCAGTCGTGTCGATAGGTCACGCCGCTAAAGGAAACGCACTCGATCACTGCAGCGACAGAGGACCCTTTATCGCGACCAAGAGAGTTTTCCCTCTATTTCTCTCTCACACCGGAAAGGGGAAGGAGCGTTTCTGTAGAGGAGGTAGCGCGTGCGTGTAAGGGTGGCCCGCATGCAAAACAGGACCCGATAAAAACGTAAATTTACGGCCCCCCTCCCACTCGGGTCTTACCGCCGCGCGGTCGACCTAGATGACGGCTAACACAGATTGTCCATAAAGCTCGTTTTTATTTTTTAAAACCTTAAAAAGCTTAAGAGGGTCGACGACGACGATGAGATAACCCACGTACGCGCCTCTCGCTCATTGTTCCTCCTTGCGCCAGGGTCGTCCTTTTCTTTTGTGCCCGCCGCCGCCGTTATCTCCTTATAACTACGCGCGGGTATAATGGAAGAAGAACGTGTATAGAACGAGAAAGAGAGCCGGAAGACGATGGTGGCGGCGGTCCACTTGTGGCCGGCGATGATGAATGCGCATAGATATTAGGCGACACACATGACAAGTCCCACTACCTCCGCACTTAACCCGTGCGCGATAGAAAAGGGAACGAGAGTATGTGTGCGTGTGCGTGCGACTAGTGCGGTGGCGGGCGAAGATGAGTAAAAAAAAAAAAATGAAAAAAAACCGTATTATATATGTACATGTGTGTATAGTAGTCGTGTACGCAATAGTGAGAATTTGCATTTGAAAAAAAAAAATGAAATAACCCGGACCCCTCTCTCCGGCGCCACTTCGCGCCCCGTCCTACCTCGGCAAACCATTATCGTGCATCACGGAGAAACGTGCCCGGTTCGACTTTTCATTATTTAGAGAAACCGTGTTCTCGTGTGCCCCTTAAACGGACGGACGGACGGGGAGGGAAACCAACCGAACGAAACAAATAAAAGAAATCAACCAAACGTATATTTTCTGTTCGCTCGCACAGAGCCTTAGCGACGCGAAACTTTTTGCGCGAACTATATATTCGTAAGCACCATGTGTGCAGTTACAGGAAACGGAGGCATACTACTCGTATTGATACGATACATACGATTCCGGCGGCCGACGATCTGCGACTGATCGCAGTCAACAATAATTGTTATCGCGCCGTTGTTTACCGTTCGCGCGACTTCAGCGTGTAAAATTACCCGATAACGCACGCTCGTACAATAGGGTGTTACGTACGGGCCGAGGTTTCGCACGCACATCTACATATCCACGGCTTTTCATCGGTTATTATTATTATACATAATATTATTTCGCTTCATTTTGGTTTTCTCCGGTTTTGGCATTCACGTCACGCGCACCGTCCAGCCGCGCGCCGTGGAAACGTCCCGTCGCACGTATTTCCATAGTCGATTTTACAGTTTTTTCAATAATATCCTCTCGGGTCCGGTCATAACCGCACGCCATACGGCACGCGCGTTACCATCACACGCGCGTTCATTTGCACTCGCCGTTACTACTACCATTACCGAAGCCGCTGCAGCCGCCACAGAATACGCTATTTTTTTTTTTTTTTATACTTTTACACCAACATCTTGTCCGAAAAAAAAATAAAACTTTACAATCATATAGGGCGTGGTAGGGAAATGCGTGCGGGGTGACAGCGACGGCGGTCACGTTACGCGTATCCCTCCGGGTCATTTAAAAAAATATACTTTTTATAATATATAGGGTGCGAATGTGTTTCCTCTATTTCTCTCATTTTTTTTAATATTTTTTAATGAAATTTTTTACCGTCCCCTTACCAGTATTGGGTTTACAACAAGTACATGTGTATATTACTACACTGCTTTGCCGTACATACGATATTTTTCGGTGCGAAACACAATATAGATTTCTAAATAACAAAAACTCACCAAAATCTTGTGCAATAACGCGCAGTTGTTGTTCTCCCGCAAAAATTCGGTCAGCTGCATACACACACACACACGCGCGCGCGCGCACGCTTACACGTACGCATGACCCTTTTTGTCGTAACTACACCACATCGGTGACGGTGGCGGCGTCGTCGTCGTCGTCATCGTAGCCGCCGGAAAACGGCCGTTACTTGCCGCGCCACCCCTCTTCCCGTCATACCGTCGCTCGGCAGTCCGATCGTTCACGCGCAATCTATTCTCAAGTCAATCATTTTTTGTTTGCGCCGCCGAGTTTTAGGAATAATTGTACGCGCGCGCGCGCGCGCGTGTGTATGAACTCTGAAAGAATACGAGAAACAACAACAACGTCCAGCTTGATTACGAAAATATAATAAAAAGAAAAAAACAAACCCGTCTTTTGTTCTATTATTTTAAATCAATTGAAATATTCTCGACGGTTGCGCGCAGTATGGGTTTCTTTTTTTTTTTTTTTTTAATGAACACCACACGCGCACACACACACCGGACCCGATTGTAGACCGTATTGTTGTTGTGGCCTGTTCGTGCGCGATTGACCAATAGAAACACCGTCGTCTATTATAGTTCTAATTGAATTTCCATTGTTTTTGTTCGCAGAGCCCAGCAGTTTCGTGTGTTGCACATGCAAAGCGAGGTTCAACTCCTCGTGGAAGTTGTTGCAGCACGCGCAGACCGCGCACTCGCTGAAAATCTACACGGACGGCACGCCGTCGCCGGTCTCGCAGTCCAAGAACAACTCGTCGTGCTCCTCTCTGGGCTCGTCCGGGTGCTCGAGCAACGCCTCGTTGCCCGGCATGTCGGCACTGCCCCTGGCCCTGAGCATGCCGTCCAGGTTGAACATGCACCCGCCGCCGCCGACCAGCACCGGGCCGCCCATGGTCGACCCGCCGATGTCCATGCCGCTGCACAACCCTTTTGGAGTTGGAGGCTTGCTTAGGATGCCGATGGGCGAGCCTCCCCAGCGTCCGTCCCCGTTCCCCGGGACGTCAACCATCGGCAACCCGCCGCTGTTCGGCCGGTCGTCTAGTCACCAGGACCACCAGTTCCGCATGGAGCAACTCATGTCCGAGCAGTTCCGCATCAACCAGCAGCAGCACGGGTTGGGGTTCGCCGTGGCGGTGGCCGCGGCTAACGCAATGCCGACGTCCCCGTTTCCCGGGCTGGCCGCCGCGGCGGCCGCCAACGACCGGAACAACCCCAGGCACCCGGCGCCAACGTTACCGGCCCTAAATCTCGATCCGCAGATGGATTTTTACTCGCAGCGATTGCGGCAACTCGCAGGTACCACTAGTCCCGGGGCTGCTACTGCACCAAGTTCGTCGCCTTCGCCGCGAAAAATGACACCACCTTTCAGCAGCCCCAACAACCCCGCGGTAACAGCGGCGGCCGCCGTCACGACGCAGCCGAACACCGCGACCGCGGTCATCGCCGGTTTGAACAACAACAACAACAACAACAGCAACGTGAGCAACAACAATTCGGTCGAGTCGTCCGAGCACGACAGAGCCGGCGACGCGTCCAGGAACACGTTGGACTTGTCGTCCAACACGTCCAAGGACAAGCCGAATGACATAAGCAATCAGCAGCAGCAGCAGCAGCACAGTATCGGTGCCGAAGAGGAAAAGACCCGTGAGTGCGAGTACTGCGGCAAAAAGTTCCGATTCCTGAGCAACTTGATCGTGCACAGGCGCACGCACACGGGCGAGAAGCCGTACAAGTGTTCTGTGTGCGACCACGCGTGCACCCAGAGCTCGAAGTTAAAACGTCACATGAAAACGCACCGCCGGTCGAACCGGGGAAACGGGCTGGCCGGTGGCGAGTGTGGGACCGCCAATGGGGTGGATACGAGCTCGACACCGGACTTAACATCCAATGAAGACGACGAGGACGATTCCGAGTTGGACGAAGATGACGCGGAAATTGAGGAGGAGGAGGAGGAGGACGACGACGAAGAGGACGATGACGGTGACGGAGAGGAGGACGACGAAGAAGAGGACATGGAACTGGAAGACGAGGACAACGACGAGAACGAAGGCGGCGACGTGCCGGAAGACTTGACCACCAAATCCACGTCGTCCGCGGAACACGAGAAAAAGCCGGGTAACTCTGATCACACGTCACCGGAGAACACTGCCGCCGGCGACCGTGTGCTGCCGCCGCCCAGCTCGTTGGTCGGCGAGCTCATGAGCAAGTTCGGCCTGAGCAACATCCAGCAGTACAGCGAGGCGTACAAGCAGGCGCTGAAAGAGTCGTCGTCGATCTTGCCGCCGCAATTCCGGATCCGGCGGAAGGACAACTTTCGGCTGTCGTCGCCGATCATCCCGGACAACAACAACGGGTCGGCCAAGTCGGCGAACCCGTTGCGCAACCTGGAGAACGGGCTGGGCGACAAGACGGTGGCCGACCTGCGGTTCCGCGAGGAGCTCACCAAGAACCTGATCGCGGCCGGCCAAAACCCGCTGGACCTGGTGGGCGCGCATCACAACATCTTCGGGCCCGGTTCGGCGTTCGAGAACCCGTTCGACCCGTCGGCCAAACGGCTGAAGCTCGACGCCGAGAACCCCCATCACCCGCTGCTCGCTCGCGACCGTCTGTACGCCGCGGGCATGTGGCTGCCCGCAATAGCGGCCCATCACCGGGGCGAGTCGTTCCTGGGCGGAGGACTCCCCGGAGCCGACCGTGGCAAGGTTTCCGGCGGCGGCGGTGGCGAACCCGTCGGCGGTGGCGGTGGCGGCGGTGGCGGTCGTTCCAAACCGGGTCCCAGTTCGTTGTCGGTGGCGCTGAACCTGGGCCTGCAGGGACACGCGAAGAAGGAGTCGCGGCGCAACGACACGTGCGAGTTCTGCGGCAAGGTGTTCAAGAACTGCAGCAACCTGACCGTGCACCGGCGGTCGCACACCGGCGAGAAACCGTACAAGTGCGAGCTGTGCTCGTACGCGTGCGCCCAGAGCTCCAAGCTGACCAGGCACATGAAGACCCACGGCCGGCTGGGCAAGGACGTGTACCGGTGCCGGTTCTGCGAGATGCCGTTCTCGGTGCCGTCCACGCTGGAGAAGCACATGCGCAAGTGCGTGGTCAACCAGAACATCAAGCTGGAGGGCAGCCAGTACATCAAAATGGACGACGGTTCCAAGCTCGAGTCCGGCATGAAGTTGGACGGCGGCTACATGATGCCGTCCATGGTCGACGACGAGTCGTACAGCGGTTCCGTATCCAAGGACAACACATGACTCTTCCCGTGGAGGGGTTTCAGCCCCCTCCCGGTGCAGAGCACGTATTGAGGGCCTATGCAAATATATTACCGCTAAAGATTCTTATCCGCGTGTATATATTTTATATTTATATACATGTACATATGAAGAAACAATCTATTATAGTACATACTACGAGTATGTATGCGTTTGCGTGTGTTATGTGTGAAAAATAAAAAATAATATCGAATACGAATAGATCTCGAAACGTAATTTAATGATAGTATAACAATATATTATTTTATCCAAGCAGTTTTATGTTATTTTATTTTTATTTTATTTTTTTTTTTTATTAAGTTACCGTTTCTATATTTCATGTTATATATCATATATGTATATGATGTACGTGCGTACGTGGCACTACCTCGTCCCTCATAATATATACATGTATATATATATATACTATGCCGCCGCCATCACCCCAACCCCCTTAGGTCTGGTGTCAATACAGAGTTTTATTTTTATTTTTTAATCTTCTTTCGTCTGTGTTAATAAGGCTTTCCCGGTCGAGACAAAAAATACGGGCGTTATTCGCTCGAATAAAAAAAAAAAAAAAAAACAACGTACCATTCCACACATATACGTACGAGTATATTTTATTTTCCGAGCGATCTCCGCGGTCGCCGAACATTGTGTACAGCTCGCGATTTTTTTTTTATCTTCGCCGATTCCGTTTAAATGAAAATACACATTCCCAACGAGAACGTCAATAGTTCCATCCCCGAAGACTGCAATTTAGAATTCACTTCGCTTACGATAATTATTGTTATTATTATTCTCCGAATGTTTGTTGTGTGAACACATGTTGAACACATAAATCAGCCGGACACGTGATTGTGTGAAGGATGAATAATAATGATATAGTAAATGATCCACGATAATCTCGAAGAACATTCCCAATAGTTTTGTACATAGAAAACATAACGTGTCTTTTGTATCACGTCGGATATTGTATAATGTAAAAATCCCGTTTGATTTTATTGAAACATTTTTGCTCGTGTAAATACTTTTTCGTCGTAAAAATAAGTACAAAATTTCTGAAGTTTAGAAAGTACGCGCGGCATCCAGTCGTGCAATTTTTTTTTTTTTTTATTATTTAAATTGTTATCATGTCGTTTTTTTCTTTTTTTTGTTCCGTTATTTCGAATGAAAAATAACGCTGTAAATTCGGTTTATGTTTGACTAGTCTGTTATTTATTATTTTATAATAACAATTATTTTTATTATTATTATTATTATCATTATCATTTGATTAAGATTAAAAAGCATCCTGAAAAAAAAATACCCCAGTATAAATTCACCCGAAAATTGTTTGAAAATGAAAATAAGAAAAAAGCAAAAAAAAAAAAAAATTATTATACGTTTTAATTAAAATTGCGGTTACGCTCACTAATGTTCCTCATTATTATATTGTAGAGTTCTTTTACGGATTAGAGTTTAAAAACTGTGTATTTAAGTGACCTATGTAAATTTAGGAAATACCTACGTAAAATATAAGTTTAATATGTATTATGACTGTGCGTTTGGTTTATAAAAATAAATATTATCATCACTGTAACTAAGGAAAAAAAAATGGTGTATCTTTATTATTAATATTAATTATTAATATTATTATTATTATTACTATTATTATTATTATTATTATTATTATTATTATTATTATTATTATTATTATTATTATTATTATTATTATCATTATTATTTACTATTGTTGAAACGTCGATTTTTAGTTTAGGTTTAGTGAAATTTCACGATACCACCGACGGTTTTCGGTTTCGGCGTCCGACGAAATTGCCCTTCGGATTTTTGATGATCACTCGACATTATTATTATTATAATTATTATTATTAGCGTGTTTTTTTTTTTTTTGCCGAGTAATCATCAAAATGTTGATCACCGACGTCGGAAATCGAAACGTCGACTACCGTCGTAAAATCAATAATATTTACTGCATACGTACACCACACACCGTTCACACACACAAAGTTTTATTTCCATAAAATCCTATATATGTATAAATATATATATTTATATTTCCTTCTGTTCATTTATTTATATAAATATACATATATATTTAAATTACTTTTTTTTTCGTTTATTGTTTATTTATTAATGTATCCAAATTGTATGTACATAACCTACTATGATATTATTTATTTGACGTCGAAAACCAAATTTTTTTTTTTTTTTTGTTTAAGTGATTATATTAAATGATTTGTTTAGAATATTGTAATTGGTTTAATATATGGTATATGCATACATATATATATATGTATTATGCATAATTATATACATAAATTAGTGTGTGTTGATATTTTAACGAGCCTTTTACACTCACACGTATCATTACGGAATACAAATATTTTCCATTCTTCTTATCAATTACATTACGAGAAGCGCTGTGTAGTTACGTGAATGTTTTGCTTGCTGTACGTTTCGGTGATGTTTCGATTACGATTCGAAATTGGTTAGGTAACCTGTACTCTGTGCTGACCGGATCAAGTGTTTCGGAGGCCTCAAGCGAACAAGTATTAGACCCGTCTGATTGGCCATAAAGAGAGAAACAGGGGGAAAAAATGTATCTCGACCGTTTTTCTAATTTGCAGATTAAAAAAAAAAAATATATATATTTTTATAGTTTTATACGTGCATATAGATAATAATTGATTCACGAAAGTGTAGTAAATTATAATTGGTTATTACGCACATGTAAGTTTTTGCAGTTTTTAGTATTGAGAAGTTTATTAACGGAGCACACGTTCGTTGTGTTCCGGGCGCGGCAAAAATTATCTACATGCGCAGGCACGTTACATGGTAGTTCGGGGCACGATCAACGCATGCCAATGCACCGGACTTATTTTTATCGTTCCTCGTATCACGTCGATCTCGAAAATAGAAATATTGCGTTTGTGTTTCGTACATAGTAAGTTAACTTTTTCTAAATTATTTTCGTTTTACCGTAACAAAGAGCTTGTAGGGGTTTAAAAATAATCAAGTGTACCTATACTTATAACTTACTGTAACTACTATAAACTATACTTTATAAAAACTTTGTATACTTTATAAACGGCTAGTACCAGTGGCGGTTCCCGAAGTTCACATACGGTGGTGCACGATTAATTTGTAAGATACCTATGTACGCGGGTGAAACATTTGTTATAACTATAACTAAACTTGTTGCAAATTTTTTACCGAAGACCGGTTGGACGGGGAACTCGCGCAAGCGTCTATAATACGTTTCCAAACGTTTTAGCCACGACTTAGAATTTTTCATAGGTTTCAGATAATACGTCAACGTTTGCAAAGTAAAAAAAACATTTTCACAACGAACTGACTTGGTTAGTCATCCCCCATCCTGGGCGCGCACATTCAGTCTACAATTCGGGAGTGCTAAAATTGTTCACTCTGACCAACCCCCCTCCCCCTGCATATAGCTGACGTTAAAATTTTTACGCTTAACGCTTAGCTATGAATTCAGCGATCGTCGTCTGTATTACGACTAAACGGTATTAATGAACATCATTATTTTTTTTATCAATACGCGGTCAGACCTGCAGAGGGTAAACATAAACAAAATCCTAAACGGTATATCAGAAACGAATACCGAAAATGAAATCAACCCCATGCGTTGTATAAAGGTAACGCGACAAACCCAAATACCCAATTACATCTACTGCACACGTGTAACTTGTATACGTTCTACGTCCGCGGCATCAGTGTAAATATCGATTTGTACGCGAACTCTGCAAGATAAAATATGTTGAAAAATGTTTGTTGTTATTTCACAATATGCCATATCCGATTGATTAACACGGTTTTTATTGCATTTAAAATAAATCAAATGAATTTCAGCTACGTTTATCTTGCTGAGTTCTCATACAAATCGATATGTCACATTACATCTTTTGATCATGGCATCTCGAGCGTGAAAAACATAGTATGTTTTATCGATTCACATGAATAGTTTGCAAGTAGTATATTAAAAATATTCGTGTTTAGATTCGAAATAATATTTTAAACATAATTAGATAAATTGCAGGTTTTGAAGATACAAATAATTTCAAAAAATGTTGTATTTGATCACTCCAGAGAGTACGCGTATACTAGTTTTCTCGGCCATTTCAGGAACACTCTGTATAAAAACTATTGTTGAACAAATTTTGAAAACGATCAAACATATTTCGAACAAATGACGAACAAAATAATTTTCTAGAACATAGCCGGTGAGGAGGCTGGGGACACGTACGTATTAATTGGCGTCGATTACGGCGGTCAATATCAATTTTCAACCAGACTAACCTACAGGTAGCTGAAAACTAATGAATAAGTAAAAAATTTACTCATCACTGATCCTTATTGAAAGAGGTTTCAAACAATCGTTTTATAACGATAGTTTATTATTGTTACTGCATTGATTGCTAAGTGTTATTTTCGATTTTCCACTTATTAGGTATACCGGTATTCAATATTTAACCGCATATTATATTTGTTTAATATTAGACTTGCGTTCGGGGGGTTTTCAGTAGATAGTACATAGAATAGTCTATTCCACTTTCTCAGAATTTTATACTGATATATTAATAATAAAAAATAATAATATATTATATATTTTATACTGATCACTTTACTTCATAGATGTACAATATTTATAAGTATGTGTTTTATCTTAAAATATTCGGTGATATGTGAATATTAAAACATTTTAGAATATTTATTGACAGTGTTGGGAATAGATAACTAATAATTTATCTAGATAAAGATAAAGATGACTATACTAATTCTTATCTAGATACAGATAAAGATAGTTATACTAAATTTCATCTAGATAAAGATAAAAATAAGTACATTTTTATCTAGATAAATATGAGATAATTTCATGTTTAATTTTGAAAATATTCAAGATACTACAGCCTACAGATATTAGGTAAAAAATTCATAATTAAAAACATTTTAAAATAAATATCATTTTTTAAACTCATTTCAAACATTAATAAACATAAAATATAAAATAATTTTTTTTTAAATAAACTTCATAAGAAGATTGTCATCTTGTCAGTTATCATCTGTGTCATAGGTATATGATTTACAGAAAAATGTAAAAATGAAAATATAGAAACATTTTAAATTTTCAAATTTTATTTTTATTCTATTTAAATAAATTATCTAGATTGGTACTGATAGATAACAAGATTTGTATCTAGATAAAGATAAAGATAACTGAGTATAAATTTATCTAGATAAGATAAAATATAAATAATTTTTATCTAGATAACTTATCTAGATATATTTATCTAGATATTTCCCAACACTGTTTATTGATGACTTAAATATAATAAAAACATTTTTATGATTAAGTAATAACTTTTGAAATATATTAAAAACTATTTATAATATGAATGCATTTTTGATGTGTAAGGTCGGCCTATAACAATGTATAATAGGACACAGCTTGACACTTGTGGACTGCAACAAATAATAACACTAACATTGACAGAAATGTGTTTACCGTTCAGGTGTACTGTATACATCAGATACTTGTACATCACAATCATAATATGCCTAGTTATTTGTAAACATATTTTTAGAATTTCTCGTTATTGTGGTAACTATTAGACCTATACGTATATATTACACTGTAAAAAAATTACTTTTACGTAGAAATTTTCGTACTCTGACGTCTGAATTCTGTAGTTAATTGAATGATTATTTTTGAATGTTATATAAATTCTTATAACAATAATAATTATAGATTTACGTGTTTGTTAAGTTGTTATTGCCTATTATTGACACTCATAAATAAGAACAATGAAATTATGAAAAAAAAAAACGAAATTAATCGTAAAAAGCCTTTACAAAAAAAATCGGTTCCGATTTTAAAAATTAATTTAGATTAGGGTTACGATGAGGTTCCAGTTCCAAAACCGGGTGTTGTCGGCATGATATCAGTTCCTGATTAGTTATAAACTGTACGACTGTTTATCCTCGATGTACACGACATGAATAATTTTGCCGATAGCGAAACACGATCCAAAATGGTGATACGTCAAAATATCCCAATAGTTAAAAATTATCTCCCTTGAATTTTAATTTAAAATTCTAAACTTCGGTTTGAAAGTTTTGGTAACAAGTAACGTGATTCGATGATTCAATGGCCAATCCTGTAGCAAATTATCATAAGGCGTTCATAAAATTGTCCATTAAATTATGTTTTTTTTCGTTTTACTCAATGCATAGGGCAAAAAATACATTCGATTAAAAAATAGGTATTCCTCGGACGTACACTTACCAACAAAGTGAATAAAGTTAACACATCTTCTTGATTTCGTACCCGTCTGCGGCTCAATTCCTGTATTCGAAGTATTCGTCCAATCAAAATTGTACGTAACTAATGAAGTGCCGAGGTATACATACTTGCAAAATTAATTGTGGATTATATTTCAATAGCATGTGAATAGCAAGACTAATTAGTGGTGGCAGTCGAAGAGCATCTTATATCCCAAAACGTTTAATGTATTTGATAGTAATTGATTGTAATCATTTAATATAATATGATTAACCAGCATATTATAATGTCCATTGCAGATAGATATTTTATTATCGTTGTGACAGTCGTTACTGGGGCGTTCGTAAGTTCATGCCTTAAAAAATGCTTAAATAAGCTTACACTTATGCTCTAAAAATTTGCAAAATATGCATTGGAATATGCTTTTATAAGCATTAAGAATCTAAAATCATGCGTATTCAAATAAAAATCATAGAACATTTCGAATTATCTATTCATTTTTTCATAATCGTAAATACAATGTAATTGTTAGACATTGTTAAACGGACATAAGCACTCGTCACAATAAGGACTGAAACGGTTTCCAAATTCCATGAATCAATTGTTAAACTGTTTTAGTACGAGCGTCCAGATGATTATGAAAAATTATATTATTAATTTTATACACATTTGCCATTTGCCTAACGTGTAACCGAAACACTGATAAACTGAATGAAGTAATGACAGCTAGTATTTTATTTTTAATTATCTTATGTTGCTACCGAATTCCCAAAATGTTATGTAACAAAATATCATAAACGATTGCATTTTTATTTTTCGTCAAATATTTATTCTTTCTTAGTATTTTCAGAAAAATAATGCACATCACTTAATATAATTATATGAATAGGAATATCAAAATTATAAATATTATACCTGATAAAATAGAATTATGCAAAAGCATGCCAAATAGTCGAGAAACCTCCTCTAAATATGCAAAAACATGCAAAATAATACTTCACATATTTAATCGTGCTCCCTTGAAATAAGTTTTTATGTCATCTAACATTAAATACAACTTGGCAAGGTTGATATGCAAATGCATGAACTTACGAGCCCCGGTCATTACAGTCGGGTGATATAAATAAGCAATACGATCATAATGTGAAGAGCCTATGGGTGTGCTTGCGGAGAGAGTGACTAAATAGAGGACGCACGAATTAGATGATCAGCGATTGCATAGTTGTCTACAGAAGTATTAGTACAATTAACAATTAATTGTAGTGCGTAATGCGATTAATTTCGATGTTTATAATTTTTTAATACGCTTAATGGGAAATATTTCGTCGAGACTTTGTTTAGATTTGACGATGTTCTGTCGATGTTTTGTCGCTGAACCCGAATCGAACGAGTTGAAAAAAATAAAAAACAAACACGCTCGTACGGTGGAAAAAAATTAAATGAAAAATAAATCATAAAATATTACACACCAACTGCGGCGCGGTTTTTTCGAGCTGTCTAAACGGAAACGTTTTGTCGTGGCGTTTGGTCGCGCCAGTTTGCTTAGTCCGTTTACGCGCTTGTATGTTTACCTGCTACACGTATTATAACAATGTTATAATATACGTACTTAGTATACAAACACACGCACACACGCACACGCAGACACGAAAAACCACACATTATCGCGTACAAAAATCGTGATGGGGTCCGGAGCAAACGTATACATGTGTTCAGACACACGTTCAACCATCTATGACGTGTGTGCGCACATGTGTGCAGTGTCGTCCGTACATGTATGTATATATATATATATACATATATTATTCAATATATTTTGTGTGCGCGCGTATATGCAAATGTGTACCGTATGTGAACGAACGCGCATTCAGACGTCGAGTACATATTCATGTATATGTGTGTGTGTACATCATATCGTGTATTGTCATTAACCGTGTGCCGTGTAGCTGAAGCACCACGCGTTTCCGCGGGTCCATTTCAACGGCGACGTCTACGTGCATGTTACGATTCGACCAGTGGATCCGAGAACAAGCAGCAGAAGCATTTGTACGAAACGTGTACCGTTTGTTTACGTTATGAACCTAATCACGGCACTCGGGGCCGGATTTAAGCGCAGAAGCGTAAGCTATACACGCTGCAGCCTATTGGTCCGCAACCCAAAGGGGCCCTCACCGCATTACGGAAAACTAAACAAAAAATAGCTCCGTATGAATGTTTATTATTATTTTCCGTTTAAAGTTCAAAAAAAAAAAAAAAAACCGACTCCGAACATCCATGACCGAGGAGGATCAACGTGTTAGGTGTACTTAGCATTGAGAGTGACATTTAAGGACAAATTAATTGCGAAGATAATATAGGTAATTTTATCAATACTAAGTTAAGACGTAAACCGATCAAAGATTAAACCTTTAAACGTAGTTGTTATTACCTATTAAGCTATATCATATATTAAGTTGTTAATTTAATCACTATCGTCGCAACTATCAATAAACAGCGTTGGACATCTTAACTGCTATGTGGTGGTTTAATATACACTTCAATAGTGTATTTTGAATGTTGTTTTTTTCAAAAACTAAAAGTTAAAAAGTTCTACTACGCTCGATTTTGGGAAGACAATTATTTGAAAACGTTTTAGCGGTGGATCAAACCGTTTTTTTCGAGGAGTATATATATTAATTATGATATCTTTATCACAGACAAAAATATTGTATATGATTGGAGGGGAAGAGATTAAGGTCTATTCTGAACACTTTTTACAATTTCTATAGCAGAAACATAATACATTTGGGGGGAAGGTTTAGCCAATTAAATGTTGAGAAATATACAAAATTTATATTTTAAAAAGGGTTTAGTTTCTATATCCGCGCATGCGCCCTTCGTGTTTCCCAAAAACCCTTTGGTAAGGCCCACACCACAGCGGAATCCAGGAGTGTACAAATCCTAAATCCGGACTTGGCGGTACTCCTGAAACGTTGGTAATCGGTAATGTTCGTTGGGCATTGTACGCGTAGGACAGTGTACCATTGTCCCATAACAGATTTTGGATTACATTTACTTACATACTTTAAATTAACAATTGACGTGCACGACCTTAGTGTGTTGCGTTAGTCCGTGCGTGCGTCTGGCGTTGCACTGCTGTTAATGTTCAGCGTTTTTCAATATCGATCGCGCACGCGTACCGCAATCATCGGGGATCAATCGATTTTCGTCAATCTCGCTACTCTTTTCGATTGACACGATTTCCAGATGGACTGGGATGTGTCGTTTGGGATGGCTGAAAATGGCGACAAGCAAAAAACTATATAGGCTTCGGTACGGTTATTATTTTTTTTCTTTCTTACGGTTTTATACAACAAATGTCTTGGTAGAAAAGTATTTATTTTTTCCCTCGTCGTACCAAAATATAAGTCACAACCGATGCGGCGTTTGAAAAACGCGGACTTTTTCCGGGAAACGGTTGATGTGATACGTTCTTGACAAGCAACGAAACATGCACACAAGTATATACTGTGGAGAAGAAAAAAATCGTAATCATAATTTCTCCGAATCATAAGCTTTTCTTCTTGGAACGTGTACAAACCATTCATTGAGATACAATTATCAAATATGATAAAAAAAAAAAGCAAATAAATATTTCGGCTATGACATATTTAATTAAATTTAATAGAATATGTTAAATGTATACTTAAATACCATATTTATATGATGCACCTAAATATATTATATGGTTTGTTTTTTTATTCGATGCATATTTTTGAATATTCAGCATTCCAATAAAAATCGGCTTCAGTTCTGTTTAAACAGTAGGAGGACTCTGAAGATTGAGTCGCTGGTCTTTGGTGAAAATATTTTTACTTCTTCGTGCACGAACTTAACATCGAAATCAATTTAGTCTATTACCGATATTTATTGACTTTTTAAACTTATGTTTAAGATACTCTCATGTTTTCTTAATTGTTTATCGAAGAAATAATAAAATATAAAAAATTATTTTTTTTTTGGTGTGATGCAATTTTAAGTCAATTGCGCGGCAACAATCCTTCTTAATACATAAACATTTACACGATAATTGTCTATACTTAATAACTTATAAGTATTAAACATATTATATACACTATAGATTCTAGTCTGAAAACATATACGAGTATAAACATAATTATTACCTTTAAAATCACTCGACGTGTGTTACACGTTTCTCGGCTACATTTCATATCTTTCATTTCTCTACTGCAGGGGGTCTTTTACTTTTTTTTTACGACGAACCAAATCTGTGGTACTCCTTGGCATCGCGGACCAACATTTTTTAGAGGAATTATCGACTATCGATTTTGGTCCGTAATGCAGGTCAAGAATAGATAAGATTTATTTAGATTCCAAGAAAAATGTATATTTATTTTTCGTTTTTATAATTCAAAATTTTTTTATCGACATACGAGTAAGTTGATAATATTGGAACTGCTTGTGTTTTAAAATTTCTTGTTAGTTTACATCAATCTTGGTTGTTCGGATCAACAGCGTCGCTTATAAATATTCATCGCTTAGATTATAGTACTGTACTTGGATTTGACGTATTTCATTTTTTTTAAAACGTCTATTCGCGTACGTAACTGAAGCTGAATATTTTAATCATTCAATAGTTTAATCAATTTGTCAAATATTGACAAAATATCGTTAGTTTGGCGGGCCGATTTGAAAAGCTTGACGAACCCACGGTCTACCGCACAGTTTCTAAGCTCACTTTTTATCTGTCCTATGCGTACTGCGCATTCTGATATCTCTTCTAATTTTTATTGTAGACCATCAATCAGAGGTGCTTCGAACATTCACATCTTACCGGGGCAAATTAATATAAACCACTCTCTTGACATGAAAAATCGTTCAGACTTCGCTTTAAAACTGCTTTAACGTTAAGCCGTTAATTATGCGTCAATAAATATGTTCATAAATGTTACTGATATACTTGCTAGATTTTAATTTATTCGACCAATACGTAACCCGGTAGAAGGTTCTTACAAGCCACCACTGTCGTCAATAAGCTACGCTCCGGCACACCGTAATGTCTTTTTTCTTCGGTTTCCAGTACATTAAAAACTATGTTTTATTACTTCTACCGATTGCACTCACTCGTACAACCGGGATCACACCATCCGACGATATAATAATAAACACAAACGTACATAACACGTCGACGTAAATAATTAGGAGCAGACTCGTTAGTTGAACTTTATTATAAAAATTATGATTTATTTTTATATAGGACCTAGAATATTATAACGCTATTCAAAAGTAATCAATATGACATCGTCATATAGAGAGAATAATGTTACGTTGATTGTACATCATTCGAGTCCACACCAATGATCGTGAATGTTTTTTAATAGTTTTACCGATGAAGAGAGAGAACACTGTATACAAATTAATACCAAGTTGGTCATCGACACTTTTCTTATATTAGAGTGTAATTTATATTTATTTTATTCTGTCTTAGTTGTACAAACGCGCGCGCGCGCACACACATACACACACATTCATTACGTTGCCTATTATTACAGGTGTTACATACAGTCGTAAATTTAAACGTTTGTATACAAACGCATACAAACGATGTGATACTTTGGTTACGGTTCTGATTCCTGTACAATAAGACATTGTTAAAAGGATGGTCTATTGGTCTACGCGTTTAAAGATTATTATTTATTACACTATCCTATGTCATCCACCGATGTCCAATTAATTATGTCGTTTACGTAAAAGATGGACTGACGTAAATTACTAGCTTCGACTATAATTTAGTAGTTGTCTAGTTAGAATAGAATCTAAAAACTATAAAAATATCAATTACGTGTACGTATTATTGTTATTACATCTACTTATTATGCGATTAATCGTTTGCAACAAAATTGTCTTACTGGAATAATTAAAACATTGTAAATTAACCGACATTTAATTTAATACCGATTTTATGTATTCAAATAAAAAAAAAATATATATATATATAACCGTATACTTGCTTTATTAAATCGTTAATCTGTTGATTTACATGCATAAACGACTCATTAAAATTCCTGAGGGGATAAATCTATTGTATTCTTACACTCGCAGTAAAACGCCGTGAATTTTACAAGATTTTCTTGTTTCTAATATTAGCTTATAATATAGCTTTCATTGAGTTTAATTTTTTTTTTTATTTTACCTTAAACCAACATATTAGACAGTTACACCGTCTACTAAACACTATACTTATACTACGCTTATACTTATATAATTATTACTAAATTTCTATTGTTTTAAGTTAAATTGAGAAGGTGTTAATAGAATATGCGCAGTTTATCTCAAAAATAAAGACTATTCGCAAACATACATTCGTAAAAGAAAAAAATTGTATAGATACTTCCAAATCCAATTTCCTAGTCCAAACATCAACATTAACATAGGTAATATAATGTTGTTTAGATAGTAAAGAAATATGTTAGTTCCCAAAAGCTTCTGTGTGCGTATTATGTTTACATGGTATTTTCGTAAACTTTATATTTTTCTAAAAAAACATATTTATAACACAATAATAATACTAATAATAATAATAATAATAATAATAACAACAATAACAATATTATCATTTGATCCGTTTGATAGTATAAAAATATTGATTACAGACACTTTATTGAATGCTATATACAGTAAGTATACTTACTATACTATACTTATACTATTATTATGTTTACATACTTATATATTTACCCATATCTAATAAGTATTTATTAATAACTCAAAAAAAATATTTAAGAAATGTTAGCCATAGTCTTTAAAATGACACATACAATTATAAAGAAATATTTAATTTTTATAACGATCATGCATGCAACAATAGGCTTAAATGATTTGCTAATTTAATGTACCTTAGTGAAACTAAAACTATAAACATTCTTATTATTTGATAATAATTTTTACTTTCAGACGTTCAGACGGTTATACAAATTGTGTTTTTGAGATTGCTTTGTTTGACTTTGGTGGATGATGATTGAAATATATTATGTATCATAACTAATTGTATATACTAAATATTCTAATAGCTACCTATCGGAATAAACGTGTGTTCATACGTACGTGACACAAATGAAATTATTATGTTCGTATAAAATAAAAGGGTCTATTATTACATATGTCTCGTTAGTCTCTTTATCTTAAAATTCCACAGAAGAGAAGATGCTTCCAATGTATGATAGTCTTCAATGTATACATACAATGTACACCTATAGGTATTAGCGAGAGATAAAATTTTAGCATTCTTAATATTTGGTTATAAACATGTCTTCTTGTTTTCCTTCCTCCTAATTATTTGAGGTTGGACACTCTGATCCTGAACTTTTTGTCTTAACTTTCGTCTCGATTTTCTTCTTCCCCTAAGCACACACCAACAGCCCTAATACCGTTCTCAATCGTATCCAACCATTTATTTTTTGATCTGCCTTTTCCTTTTTTCCCTTCAACATTCATTGGCATTACCACTTTTACTTTCCTATTTCCTCTCACCTCATCACATGCCCAAACCATCTCAATTTATTTTATCGCATCTTGTCCACTATCAACGTTTCACCAACACTACCTCTCACACATACATTCTTTATTCTATCTTCTCTTGTCACTCTACTCGTCCATCTAATTGTTCTCATTTCCACAACACTCATACTCTGTTCTGTTCTCATATCAACTGCCCAACACTCCTAATCATATATTTGTCTCACTACAATTCCGTAAAATTTACGTTTCAGCTTCATTGGAATTTTCTGTCATGGGTCTCCTCATACTCCAACTTCATGGTATCTTCCTTCAAAGTCATACTCCATGTATTCTGTTTCATTTCTACAATTTTTCTTTCCCCTTCCCTTCAATGTAACCTCCACTCATTACTATTATTAACTGTTTCCAGATTTTTTGCTACCAAATCTACATCATCAGCAAATATCATACACCATGATATATCTTCCTGTGTCTCTTTCGTAACTTCATCTATTTCCACAAAGAACAAATAAGAGCTTAGATTTGATCCCTGATACACACCAACTCCTACGTCAAATTCTTCTGTTACTCCTTGGCACTAGTCCTCGAGTCTTCATTCATACCTTGAATCAAATTTATATATATTTTTAGAACATTTGTTTTCGTTAATACTCGCATTAAAATTTCTTTTGGCATTCTATCATACGTCTTTTTTAAACCTAAAAACGATATGCATATTTTTTATTTTTTCCCAAAATGTTTCTATTATTTATCCAACATAAAACAATGGCTTCACTGTCGATTTTGCTGACATAAAATCAAACTGATTTTCTGATATTGATGTCACACTTCTTATTTATTGTGCATTCTATTTATATTAATTATTCTCTTCTTTGTAATCTTTTCTCAAATCTTCATATAATAATTCATCAGCTTTATTCCTTTATAGTTATTTTTAACGTACCATAGTAGTTTATTTAAAAAAAAAAAAACGAAATTTATTTTTGTTTTAAACTTAATTAAAATACATTCTGGAAGTTTTTAGTACAGTTCTACGTCAGAATATCTGAAAATATAAACGCTATAAACTTATAAATAAATATTACGGATTATCAAAAGATAATGTTTTTGTACAAACAAATATTCTCGAACTAATATTACATTTTTTATTGGAATTAAAAGAAAAAAAAAATACAATTGTTATAATAATTATAGAAGGCTATTTTCTGAAGGCTATGCCGTTTTAATGCTCTGAACCAAACTGCTTGCTATGTATGTGAGTCTTCGTATACCGACTGGTCGTCCGGCCAAAAGGGTTTATTCAGCAGATTCCTTTTGACCAGCCGTATGTGTAGGGATTCTTAGTCGTCCTTATCCATATACGCATCGATTTACAATAACATCTCACTGTTTTACCGTTGCATACACTTATACATGTATATATATTAGCTGAGTTATAATGCTACCAACTAATACAATGAACAGTGGTCGTAAGTAAAATATTTTCGTTAGATGAGTCGAGATATTTTTACACACTAGAAGAATGTCGAAAACAATTTTCACGATGGTATACAGAGTTCAAAGAATATTAATACTGATTTCACCAAAATATTTATAATTACAGATAATAATAACGAGTCGCATAGGCAATACGTTTCATAGTACTGAACTTAGCTCGTTATATCAAAATCAAAGTTTTTTTATGTTTTAAGACGATCGAAGTCCGTTTGGAATAGCGTCTTATACGAACGGGCTCGGGTAAAATTTCGGAGTCCTGAGGATGAAAAAAAAAATAATTTCAAATGTACCTATGACCGAAGAACGTCTGTGCGTGTTGATCATAGCCTCACTTCTTGAAAACATTGTCTGGTTGTACACCGATTTTGACCGGAAATAGCTATAACACTCATCTAACCGTACGTTACTGTATCGGTACTACGCCACGGTGCACCGGTCTTTTCGAAACCTAAACGCCGTTAGCATTTATTAGGTTTTTAATCGCGAACGCCAGTTTTTCGCGATAAAACGTTTCGTAAAACGGTTATCTTGCGATCCCGTAGAGAAATCAGAAGGCAAATTCACGTCTAAAGGTGATCGAGAGATGTTGACGGCGGAGAGTCGGACGGGTTACGCACACGGACGACAAGACACTGACAGGGCCACTCCCTGAATCGCGGACGAGATCGGTAGCGAGACGAGAAACGCTGACCGTAGACGTGTTACGCATTCGTGTGTGCACGGTGTAGGGCAAGTGGACCCGGCCAACTGGGCGACTGAGCCGAGTGGACACGAAAATCGTGTTGCACAACCGATGACGCTTTTCAAACGAAAATAAAATGCTTATCGTACGACCCGGACGTTTACAGACGTAAAGCTAAAGAAATCCACCGTGCGCTTGAAGTTCGTGTACTCGATATTCAGTGTTGAGACTTATCTAAATAAATTTATCTTGACAATTATTCGGATAAAGTTTCATAACCTATTATCTTATCTAGATTGAAATCTACATGTACTTATTTAATACTATATGTGTTTTTACATTTTATGTTCAAAATCAAATACGATGTAATATAACAGAAAATACCTTCAAAGAACAAATTTAAAGCTGTCACAGAGCATAAAATATATCTCGATAGCCGGTATTCAATTATTATTGGCTGTCGTGTTATTTCTATTGATTAATTTAATGTTCTTGCAGGCTCTTACTTGTAAGTCGATTCTGATGATCGACCGTTGTTTAAAACAGTTGTATCCAATGTTTTTTTTCATCACACTAATAAGTAGCCAATAGGTCCGTGTATAAGTATATCTATTGAATGTGAGTGAAAAGCATTAAACACATTTTAAAATCAATGGCGTAAGCAATATACAAGCACCGAGGTTTTTGATTTTTTAAAGGAGAAGATTAATCGTTCTAGCGACGTGATTAGGATTTTCGAGGGACCCGACTTTCTCCTAAGTCTGCGTGTAGCAATGCAGGCAGAGAAAATAAATGTTATATGGTGTTTAACCTAATTGTCCCCAGTTAGGAGATTTCTGGTTATGCCGTTTATGCCATCGCATCGATCACGCCAAACATGAAAAAAGTACCAAAAATAATGTTTATCTGTTTTTTCGTCCAGATAAATGACGACATTTAACTATTCTCTCTTTATCTAGATAAATTCTTATCAACTATATTTGTCCGGATAATATTGTAGTTGTCCGTTCATATCGTCACGTCGTTCATTCGGTCGGCACCGGCACGCAACAGAATCGGCCCTGCGTGTTCGTTGCCGTCCCGAGACCCGGAAGGCGAACAAGCTACGGGCACCGCGGTGCCCGAGGGATACGCGTGCCGCCATCTGACGGACGGGGTCGGCACCGCCGACCGCATCCGACATCTAGGCGCCGTTTTCGACGTGTTCACCGTCCGCCGTCCCGTCCTGCGGGACCGGATCCAGGGATCGTGACGTCCGCGTTACCCGCACGATCAATCACGCACTCGGAATGTTAGGAGTCCGTGTTGCGCGCGCGAACGCAGTTCTTTCAGACGTCGAATGGTCCGTCTCGGCGGTTCAATTACGCGGACCAGCGGTTCCAATCGTTGTGTGCTCCCTTAGAGCTCCGCAATTGTTTTGGCGACGGTTCCGTCCGTTTTACCGCAGACAATCTAATAACGCGACGGTTATCGATCGTTTTCCTAAAACGACGAGCGCGTATATTATTACAGAACACTCCGTCCACATGACTCGCCCGTACGAAAATATGGTTTATTAATTTTAAACAACACGCGCGTTCGCATTCCAGTCATTCTCGGCCAAATATATTGTACATGGACATGGTGATAAATGTACACTGTTCATAAGCGCGAATAGGGGGTCTAGGGGCTTAGCCCCCAGAATATGTATCTCTCCTCCGCATAATAGATACAGGTACAAATTAAAATGTATACAAAAAAAAAAATTAGCCCTGCGACACTGTCTCCTTTTGGTTTTCCTCCTATACATAAATACATGCCACGTGTAATACACTTCTTTGCACACAGACGAACAAAACTTAACGCTACATACTTCTTGGGGTTCCACGATATTATACTGTTTAAAAACAAGCTTCGCGGTTGGAAAACTTTGTGAATCGCTGATCTAGACGATGATACGCAATCGTTTAACCGTCCGGACGGAGAAAAAAATCGGCAATTGTGATTCGGATAAAATAAAGATGATTTATTTTAATTTTAGATAGGTATCGATCACGAAACTATGCTTCGATCTTGCCGGAGATAATATGTAACACATCTGAATTTTAAAACTGCTGCGATTCGTGTAACTTTATTAGAGGAATAAATATTATTTCTTAAAAAACATTTCAACGATGTATTGGAACACTAAAAAATATGGTATCTTAAAACATATTGTTTGTTATTTTTTAACAATGTATTTTTATGTTTCACCTGTTGAAGTTATTTATACAGATATTCGGCATTTATAATTACCATAAAAATATCAAATAGCTAATATTATGTGAGTATCTAATAATAAATATTTGAATACATACTCTGTTAATAAATTTAATCCTTAATTTTTTTTTTTAATCCCGTTTTTCCTTAATTTTTTTGTTTAGCTTTTCTTGGCGTGTCTAAAAACTACTGTCATTTTTTTTTTTTTACTTTTGATCCCGTAAGATCGTAACACTAGAAAACTTTTCAAATCGGAATGGGTTGTCCCTCTACATTTTTTCCGAAAATGTTCCACGTATGTTCGATTAGTCGGTCAAAACATTAAAAATTACTGGTAGTACATTTATGGCAGAATATTTAAAATATGTTATAATTTTTTTTGTATTATCATATTTAACTTTTACGTCTAGTCGGCTGTCGATCGTAGCTGATGATTCCAAGAAAAGGATAATGTTACACAAACAATAAGCAACTATTGATGAATATTAATTGTTTATTATAATGTATTTTATTTCGATGTATAATTAGTAATTGTAAGGAACGCTCTAATTGGTTGAATCTTATTCCTCCCATGTTTTTTTTTTCACTTTGGTCTTTGGCTTTAAAGTAGGTACTGTTTTCTAGTGGTTTTTTGTATTCAAATCATCAATACGTTTATTCGTTTTTATTTGAATGCGTACGGAAACAATGATCAGTATTATGGTGTTCGAAAAATGATGATGATCGGAGGGTGAGTGCAATGACTAAAATTAATATCATATCTTCCGTTGTATGACACGAAGCGAAACAATTTCAAGTGCGTTAATTAAATCTACGTATTATAAAACACGGAATATTGTTCTTATTTTATCTGAACGTTCTTTAAAAGAAAAAAAATAATAAATATAACCACTAATAAAGATAAAAAAGTGGTTATAATTTAAAAACGTGTATTATTAATATTGGTTTGGGGATTTCTTTTTAGATAAGTAACATGAGTTACATGACGTTTTATTTGCCATTTGCCAACGCACTTGTTAACATCACTGTCGTGTCATATTATTTCATGCGAGTATTATCAAATAATTTAAGTTTTACAGTGCAGATTTGGGATTTACCATCAAATGAAAAACATACCTTGGCTTTTATCCAAGAGTGTGGTGTTTTACCTAAGACGACTATATGGGTCTGGTCACGAAGTTAAATTGTACTTCGGGAAACAAATATTTTGGAGATGTGTTATGAAGTGGTGCCAAAAGAAAGTATACATGCGTGTTGGTAAATTTCCTCATCGAGTGAATTATTAATTTATATAATTTTTCACAATAGTTTTTTTTATACATTGTTTTATAATTGTTTATTTATTACCAAACAGTCATGGTAGTTGCAATAACCGATAAGTACTAGACACTGATAAACTTTCAATATAATTTTTAATCCACGAATTACAAAATTAATAATTTTATTAAATTAACTACAAACACTTGCTGAATAATTTTTTCCAAATAATTTTTTAGGTTTTTCGCTATATCGAAAAAACTACCGAAACCTTTTCAAGTTACCATGATCGAAAAATCATCAATAATCATCAATCATCACTTAACTGTCATCAGTATACAAATATTTACCGATTAATACGTGTAAGTGTGTATGATATAGTAAAGAAAAATGTATGGTTTTGATTGTACTTCGAACAATAAGAATTATAAATGTTAAAAGGTAATTAGAGGGTTGTCATTTGGAGGAGGATGCCCGCCTACTCTGACAACTTTTTATCTACATTGGTCTATACGTTTGTTGTTAATTGGTACTATGGCTTTGGCCTTCAGCTTTAAATATTTAATTTCTGAAAAAAATGATATATCTTTATGTGAAATTTTTATTTATCCAGAATGATATTATTGCTTGATGGTAAACGGTTCTTACCACGATGGAGATACTATTTTATCTGCGGTAGAAAATAGATATTATATCGTCTATACACAGCAAATGTGTTTTAAATATAAAAATTCTATAGTAAAAATACAAGAAACGTTTTTGTAACGATTGGTGGTGCTAGAGTGGTGGGGAAAAAATTGTACTCTTAAATTGTTTGCATACCCTTAAACAAAAAACTGAAATGGCGTCCCTGGATAAATATGAGAAATACAAAAATGTTTAAACTTACTTAAAAAAAAAAAAATCATAATTGCATTAAATATACAAACCATTCGCATTTGCAAAGTAAAAAAATTAGACGAAAACACAATAATATTTCGCAGAGTCAATAATCCAACGTTTTCGATAAAATATAACAATAATAAGTAAAACAACTAAGATTAGACAAGTGTCGTCCACTAAGGGTTGATTCAGTTTTTCGAATTAGTTTGTGTCACTTACACTGAACAAATGTGAAAAAAATGCATGGTTGTATATTTTGGAAGATTATAGGAGTACACGAAACACTTTGTCTTATGATCGTTAAGCAAACGATATTGTATCGTACTTATACTCGTTGTTTGTATGAGTACGGGTGTTCATGCATAACCAAACGGACAGTCCGTTTAGACTCAAAACACTCCAATGAACGTATGAAACTATGTGAAATGGTTTTATCGCAGTGGCTTGAAATACAATTGTCGGTACACTGAACGCAGCTAATTACAGAAAGAGTCAATTAAACACGACCAATCAAAATATGTTGTGTCCAACGCATAAACATTAAATTTATATCAGTGAAATATACATGTATTTAAATACATTTTAAATAATGTATGATTTGTTGTACGTGTATTCAACGACATTATACAAATATTATGCATTACGTATGTGTGTATGTATGAAATCAATTAGTTCTGTAATAGTGCAGATAGAAATACAGGAAGTTTTAAAGTATTTAAACGTTAAAAAGACGTGGTACACCAGTAATTAAAGCGAACAAATATGTTTTATGCGGGATGAAACCATTCAGTGTAAATTCAAAGCAGAGGCTCTTTCTCTCATCTGGAGAGAAAAAACCTTAACTGTGGAGTAGTGATTATGTTTTTTCGCTAAAAATAAAAATGGATTAAAAGTTATTTACTTTATAAGTTATTTTTTGCTTAGCGATTAAAAATTATTCAAAAGAAATTTTATTCAGAAATAAAAAAATAAACTACGTTAAAAATAATGTTATTTTCTTTGAAAACAAAAAAAAATAAGTTTTTACTATGAGTTTACACCAAACGGATTTATGTCGCGTAATATGGTTTTCTGATAAGAAATCATAAATCATTTATTTAAAGATCCATGGATACGATCATTCACGATCACGCGTTACGCGTCTGCATGTGTCGATGTATGAAGCGCTGATCACGGAGCATGAGGACATACATTTTTGAGTATCACATCCTACATATTGCTGTTTAGTTCAATTAAAATACCTACACCATGAAACCAATACGATTATAATTGTGGTAACTCAAAGTTAATCGTTATTGTATACTACAAGAGTAATTGATCAAAATCCGTTTGAAATGTTCTTTAAAATGTCTTGATTAGATGATTAGTTCAAATAATTTATTTCTGTTCCCAATTCTAATGAATTGTGTAACTTGAACCACTTGTTCGATGCGTAAAATCCGTTTTTTTCAGGCGTACTCAGTGCATCACCACATTAAGACAAAATGTTCTTTTAAGTTAAACGGTATAATACAACACTTGCTTAGTACAATCAATGAATCAATAAATAATGTCGTACTGTACACGAAAATATAACTTATCCATACCGTACGTAAACAGATAAAATAATTATAAATGTATACGAACGAATGGAATTATTCGTAAATCACACAGAAAGTATCTTCTACCAATTACCTAATATGTGCATACACCTTTAGTTGTACAATTTCTTTTAGGCATATTTAAATTAATTATAATCATTGTAATGATAATAATTATTATAATCATGATCATGGTTAAAATCATGTAATACATTTTGTTGCTGGTATGATGTAAGACACACACATACACACTTGTAGTTTGTTTCAACTATTACGTACGTATGCAAATTAATACATTTTTAATTTTTAGTATTAAACACAAATATTTTACTAAAAAAACTAACACTAAATTTATATTTTATCTAAAATGTAAATAATAGGTTTTTACATTCCTGTATTAACTGTATCTATCACAAAAATAGCATTTAATTTATTAATAATAATTTTAAGATAAATATTAGCGTTTCCAGAGCATTAAAACTTTTAATCTTGTAGTTAATTACTTGTCTATAGTAGGTATATATGCTTAGTCAAAGTATAAGTTAAAGGTAATCTTGCTATGAATGAAAATAAAACTAGGATTATGATTTTGGAGCAATATTATGATATAATATAATCTTTAAAAATGATGTATAACGTGAAAAAGCAATTTTATAGTATTACTAATATACTGATCTAGAAAGTATTTTTAGTAATAAAATAATTGTATTGATTTTAAGATTAATTACATGTTAAATAGTTGAAAGATTGTACTATATATTTTTTCAAACTTTTAACTAATAAATGGTTACAGAATTAAAAATATTTGTATAAAGAATGTATAATGAATCATTTAGAGATGCATTTTAATTTTATGTCATCTAAAATAATAAAAGAAAAAAAGTAAAAGAATCTTATAAGAAAGACTCTATACTTTTTAAAATGAAAATAATTTGATCCTAAATCCGAACTCTAACTTTATCGTGTACTCAGATTCTGTTTTTCAGTATCATAAGAACTACAATATTAAATTAAAAATCACACAAAACTAACATATAAAAAAAAAAAAAAATACTAAGAAATTGTTTCCGATACTATCAATATATTACTTCAGTCAAAAAACATTAAATATATTTTTTGTATTAATAATAGCCCATTGTAAATTTATCAAATCAACAAAAACAATGTAAGTTTATTAATCGATAAACATCAATTTATTTTAAATTAATTAAAGTAAAACAACTTTATAATATAGCAAATGGAATCATTTTCAAATGCAATATAAAAATGTATCTTACCAACTATTGTCCTAATTAAAACATAATTTACACATATTCTCGGTTTCAGGCATCAAAAATACTCCTTTGAAACAAAATGTATAGTCAAGACTTCTTAAGAAAGAACGTATACAAATAAGAGAATCAAGATAATACTACACATACTATATTTCAACATGCTCAGAAAAATATACCAATCTTATTTAAATAGTCCAACTACAACAACTGAAATTATCCATGCATTTAAAAAATGCTATAGTTTCATCCAAAACTTTTCGAACGACACACTACACATTCTCCTAAAAATAAACAAAAACATCAGAAATCATACTCTCGTGAAATTGGAGGAGCAATATTGTCATACTCATCAATCAACAGAGGAAATGTAAATTCTCACCCGAATGATACTATCTAATAATTGGATAATACATTACGTAAACTACTAGTAAAATAGTATTTATGAGTATACGACTAAAATGGATAATAGAAAAGTCAAATTATGTTATACCCAAACGAATCGGATTCTGAAAAAATAATAGCACAAAAACCCAAACTCTCCGAAAATCGATACTTAGATATGATAAGTCTAAATGTAATGAAAGCTAACGACATAACATTGAACCTTTACCTTTTAACCATTCTGTCTAGAGTTCTTAGCACAAATCAAATATTCAATTTCATCGATAATTTTTTTTAGGTTCGAAATTGTCAAGTAAAAATATACTTATCTTGATTAAAATGCTTTCCATAAACCTACGGAACCACTCTATGATCATCAATATTGATAAACAACTCTTTTTTATAGCTATCAACAGCATCACAGAAAATCATCATTAGATTGTACAATCTTCTCTCTATGCGAATGATTTCTGTACCAATCGCAGAATCAGAAATCGGTAGCTACTACCGTTGAAATTCGACAAAAATATCCGTCATTAAATAGATACAGTTATCAGGTTTCGCAATCTCGTCCGAGAAATTGCAATGTACAATTTCTATAATGCGATGAGAATGAAACCAGGTTTCTCTGGTAATCCGACGAATCTCAAGTTTTTACACGTAAACGAAATAATAATCTGAGCAGTAAAAAGGTCGATAAACATTTAATAAATAACAGTACTCCATGTATACTACTGAATTTTAAGATAATCGGCGTTTCATTCGACAAACGACAATAATCCAATTACTCCAGGATTTTATGATGTCTTATCACATTGGTTCGGGAATAAAATACTGATATTTCGATACAAATACACAAGTCCCTTGCACTTTGGAAACTATATTACGGGTCATACGTGTAGACAAACGCGAATAGATATTTGTGAAAAATAAATAAATTAATAAATAAAAAAAAATCCGAATCGCTGTTCATAACTTTTCGAGTAAATTTTCAAAAATTCGGATTACGATTTATTCAACAAACGCCCCGGATCGCTACGGATTTACGTTTGATCGGTGTGCGCGCGTGTATCATGTTTTGTCGTGCATAGGTAAACGGTTAACGTTTGCCAGGCTAGTCCGCCAGATACCGATAGCGTCGTCGCGGTCGTCGCGTAACCGTACGGACATCACAATAGTACTGTATTTTATAGAGCACAATATGTTTTCGTAAGCGTTTTAGGTCATCAGAACTATCGCGAGTCTTTTCGGTCGGTCAAGTGCATTTTTATAAGTGCTGCAACTGGTTTTTTTTTTTTTTTTTTTTATCGAACAGACATGTAACGCAACGATTAGTTTTGTATTATAATATTGTGTTTAAGCACACCCATCGTGGTATTTAACGTGTATTGCCGTGGCGCTATAAGCCGTATTCGAACACCTACTCGATGGACGCGGCGGGTACCTATATTACAGTTGTACGAAAGCCATGGGCGAACGACGTCTACAAATCGAGTGCCATTTAGTGCACTCAACATTTTGTGCGATCGGCTTGTGACGGTGTGCGGTGGGAGGAGGAGGAGGAGGACATCTCGTGTTGTTGTTAAGAACAACGGTCGAGTGGATTTTTCCGGAACGTCATCCGCATGTTACTTGCCATTCATCCAACGCCGCCGCAGACCGATAACGATTATTCAGGAGGGCTTGTTCGAGGTTGTTTCCACGCATAACGTGTTGTTATCTCCGTTTTCAATTAGTCGTACACCGATTCTCACGGAAGAAACTGAGAGAAATCGATCGAAACCGTTATTTTTTACGTCAATACGTACTATGCTTCATTTAAAAAATCAAGCCTACACTTATACTTTATTTTCAAAACGCATTATAACTAGTAGATTTTTTTTTTTTTTAAAACGTTCTATATCAATTTTCCTTCGAAACGTTGCATTTCCTGTACTAAATCGTAGGTCTTAATTCTCATATTTTACCAATGCATCAATAATTTTATTCATAACGTATTATTTCCGTGTTATACCAAAATGTCATATTACCCATGTTATTGATAAAGCAACTTATTTGGTTAGGCATTTATTCGAGGGAGCGACGGAAGCAATCACCTTGCCCCTCCTTTCGCAAAGCTTGTATTATAGCCTATTCAATAAGATTATATAAACATTATTTAATCTACCATATTTTATTTTTTTATTTATTGTAAATTCAAATGTTTCAGCACATTAAGTACTATTACATGTATTTGTATTTGTACAATTTTAATATTGTTTATAACAATTCTTATGATATAAGATAACCAATATTGGTAATATTTTGACCAGCTTAAGTGGATTTGCTTTATTGAACATTCATAGAGAAATATAAATTTGCATTGAAGACGTCGTTTATCGGTTCGCTAAAATGTAGAAGAGGTACACCGATTTAATTTTGTAAAAATGTATTATAATCAACAGTTTTTTTTTTTTTTTTTTAATTGATATAACAGCGCACTGGTACATATTTTTTTAAATCTCGATGAACTCGAAAAATTCCATTCAAATTCTTTTCTCTATGATAATTATTGAAAACTGTCGATAAAAGCGACGATGGCATAAACATCAACAACTGCGGTCATGTTTCGTCGTCGCAACTGTTATACTTGGTTATTGGTTTTACAAAAATAATATTCATACATATTACGAGATGGGTTATTTTTTCTTTCGTTGTCGAATCATGAACTCATATTTACTATCATCGTTACACATTTGTACTTTAACGGACCGAATACATTACGTTCGGCTAATAATCATCACATTGGCACACGGAGTAAACACAAAGTCGTCGGTATGATAATTGTTTTGGTGACAAAATACGAGACGACGATCGGAGAAGATCAGAAATGGGACGAACACATTTCTGTGACACTACTTAAGTTTCGCGCAGAATTTTAACTCGTTCAACGTTCCGTCACGGTTGTTCTTGCACTCGGGCGGTTTTCGTGATAGCGCCGGTAAAATGTTTACATATACTTAGCACCAGGCGCCAGTTGACACTTAACTAATCAAATATTGGTAAGTGTTTATTTTTATTCTTTATTACTTTTGGTTTTAACAAAACTACCGCAGGTATATACAATCTGTAAGGCTCCGTAGTTTTCGTATCCGTATTAGTCGAGTCAATTTCTAATGTCTAATATTTAGCATTTTTCAATCGTATTTCCAACTACATCTTATTCATGTCTGCTCGTGCTATGTTGTCGACTTGCGGTCACAGTTAAATACTCATAATTTTAAGTACCCGATATTTTTTTTACAATATTTTTCTAGGATATTTATGGTGATTTTGAATAACTGAATTTTATTAACGTTCCTCGATAAAAATCCGGTCCAACGAATATCTTGAGTTCTTCAAATTAGATAAATAGATAAGGTTATTTTTACGTTTTATTGATAAGTATTCAAAAAAAAATTTGCGTTTCCGAAGCATCTTGATCTCTATAGTTCAAGTACAAAACTGTATGAGCATGGACCAAACTCACAACTTAGAAATAGAATAAAATCATTTGATTTCCAACACACCAACGCCATGGCTTTTATCGTGTATTTTACTTCGTCGTTTTGCGGAAAACGATTGTTGCATTAGAGCACGGACGTGCTTGTGCTAATTTACTTGTCCAGGTGTGAACGCTACTCGCACAGGTGTCGATTCAGTTGCCTAATCGAAATACCAACAGGTCGTCTGATTATGTTTTTTTTTTTTTTCGTAAAAGAGACAACGTAAAAAATTACACATCTGTAAATTATTTTTTGGACTTAGCGAATCATTCTCTGCGATTATTCAAATTTTTTTTTATTAGCGGACACTAAGTGGTGATATGAAATGTGTGGATGGTTTGAAAGACTTTGTTAAAAAATCACGGTTACTTTAAATTTCGATTGAAGATCTGCGTAGACGTGATAATTAATACATCTGTTGAATGCTTTCTGGTAAGGTACCTACAAAATTAATTAAAAATTATAAGATTTTTAATCTGTTGACTTAATAAGTAAGTAGAAGCTGTTAATTTATTCGTTACTAGATATTTATCATATAACTCTGTAGAAAACTAACACCAGTGTCGACAATGTAACTACCTATTCAAACACGATTGTTATACACTTTATATTTTTATACCGTTGTTTTTAAAACTTTTCTGAAATGTACTTCATTCATTTTTCAGATACTGAACTAAGTATAGATTGCAACTAAAAAAAAAAAAAAACCAAAAAAGTTCAAAACGTAATTGTTTTTCGCGTCTTATCTTGGTATTTTGCTCATGTGTAATGTACACGTGCACGTAACTTATAACGAAATGTACGTTTTTGTACATTTGTAACTTCATCGCTATGAATGAGATTTTTCTTCATAACACTTCGCTGAAGCATACTCTGAAAATAAGAAATCCTACAGGAAATATTTATAATCGCTTATGATTCGAACAAAAGAATACCCTGTGTCATTTGAAGGTTAATCGAATATTTTTTGAAAATCAAGTAAATATCTTCAGGTCTCACACGTCGACTCCCGATGGATGCACAACTGTGGTATAATCTACATCATCCATACACTTACAATAAAAAGCAGTTACATTAAATTATAAGAGAAATGTATTGAAAATTACCTCGATTCTATTGCAATCAACCTCGGGTTAAACGCATTAATGCACGTGGTGGCAGGGGTTGTTCGTAAACTCTTACTATAAATTAGGACTTCATGTAAAGATTGATTCAAAGTCTCGCCGCATTCGTTGCGCATTCGATTTGTTACGTTTCGCATCATACGCCATCGGGTTCAGTATATCTTATCGATTTGAAAAACAAAAAACTGCCCCCGCATTGTTCTCAATTGTTATATCAAACGTTTTTCGTGGCAAGCAATGCGTTCGGAATGAAGTTCATATCTATTGACGTCTAGTAGAATACATACTAATTCTGATCGCCCTGGCTGGCATTTGTTGAATATCGAATGCCAAAAAAATAAAACAAAAATGTGGCAACGTAAAACGTATTGGCAGTGATGTAGCCAAAGGGATGGTTAACAGTTTATAAACCCTCTCCTCTCAAAATGTCTCTCTTATTTTGTAAAATATACAAAAATCCCAAAAAACATAGATCTAACGTTACGTCATGTCATCGTTAAACAATTTTCAAAGTTACCATAAACTAAACATTAACGCAATTTATAATTTAACCTGCGTTTAATCGAATTATTAAAATCAAAAACTTGTTTAGCACAGAGTTGAAAACGTAAAACACCCTCTCTCCAAAATATTTTTCTGCCTACGCCACTGCGATGTTATATTATATTCTGCGAGTCGAGGTTGTCGGAAAGATGTTCGAGTGCACTCGGCCTTGCGTCGTGATATAATTCGTTCGATAATCATACCGGATATGATGAACGGCGAAATGGATGTTGGCCGGACCACCGGTGCCGGAATCATAGCAACGTGCAGCGCAGGGTGCGCGGCATAATAGACACATTTTACGACAAGCGTTTGCGCGCGCGGCTACCCGATAATCGAATAAAACGATTTCGATTAGGTTCGCCGCCGCAGCCGTTAGATTCCGTGAAATTGCCGGTTGAAATCCTCCGAACGTACATTATAATACGGTCGTCCGAGGAAATCGACGATGTTCCGGCGGCCGTTTGACTTCCGGCGCGCACGTCCGTGTAATGAAATTATATAAACCGCGTTGCCCCCCGTTAAGTCGATTACGAACGTGTTCGACGTTCATGAAATTTAAAATAATTTACAAATACGTGTATATATAAAAATCATCACGCGATCTGTTCGTCGGCGGGCTTAATATTGTTGATGGCGACGAGTAATGCGAAATGTCGTCGACGCGCGCAAGCTACTTCGAACTACCGTCCGTCCTTGCGGTGGTGTTGAATACTCCGTCGATCACGAGCCACCGTCGACGGTGCTTTTCCAACAACGTGGTGCCGAAACGCGTACATACTTTTCCACGCAAGCCTAACGCTATTCTGTTTTTGGCCGAATCCGCTCACCAAATCAACTTTATGTTACTTAGCGCAAAGTACTGCAAATCAATCGTTCGAATGTAAATAAAAAAAACAATTCTAAAATGGATCTAGTCGCTCAGGCAGTTATTGTCATTAAGAAACAAGCAAAAATAAATACGCTTGATCGTGTTAAGCGAATTGAAAAAAGAAAACGTGCGATTAAGAAGGTCTTCTTTGGTGACTCGACCGCTACCGGAAACATATCTGTTATCTTCTAACCTAATCTCAATTTAAGTTGTGCGCTGGTGTCTAATACGTACGATTGGATCGGCGTGTACGACAAGGCTATAAGTATTTTATAGTATAGGCAACAAACATCATTGCGTTGCTTCGTTGGATGATTATATATTTTACGAGATCAATGTGCCATTGGATTGGAGTCCCGCAACAGGGCTGTAATTATTAATCGGAGAGCTTAAGAGCAGTATTTAGTTCAGTCAGTACCTATATCTTAGGGATTCCATTAGGCAACTCTACCGGCGTGCATTCGCTGCCGAACACCGAATAATCACTTTACACAATGTTATTATTTTATTTTATTAACACAACCTAGGTCCTATCCATTTCGTAGCTAATTATATGTATTACCATAAACAGTTCCATATGTGCACACCACGTGATTTCCTGCATATTACCGTTTGTCATGCGATGCGTAACGATGTACGCACTCCGCGGATGAAAATTTAGAAAAATCCATGGGCATTTTCAACGTGATCACACCCGGAACACACGTCCGAACGTAGCGGTGAAAATATCGCAGCGCATTAGTCGCTGTAGAAATGACGTGGTTAAAATATCGCGAATACTAAACGATCAAATTTTTTAGTGTATTCTACGCTAGTTTTCGAAAATTTCATGAAATATGAAATTGTGAAATATTTCAGCATTATAATACATTTATTTTCTTAAATTAAGTTAAATAATAATAATAATAACAGAAGTTTAAAAAAAGAGTTGCCAACACTATCCAACAAGCGAGATGCATTCAAAGCTCTAAGCTAGTGACGATTGACACATATTTTTTTATTTTATCACACTATAGTGTACTTATTTTAAGAATCCAAAGCGTTATTAAATTATATTTTAATGAAAATATTATCAGATGTGTAAGATCGTAATGGTTTGATTATTTAGTTTTGTTTTGTTATCGATCTATACTTCTTTAAAGATCGACCGGTCAATTGCGCGTCGACAGGTTGGCGATCTTTGTTCTACGCGCTTCCGAATTGTTTTGTTTCCGCATTTCCTTTTTTTTCATTAAACAAAATAATTAAACTTGAGTAACTTTACATTTTTCTTTTTTTTTTCTTTCTTTGTTTTATAAATTAGAACAATGTTATTATAGTTACAGTGATGGTGAGTTTGTGCTACAATTGAGGTTTATGTTCATTATGTACACTGAACATTGTCTTCGTAAGTACTAGCGGTGCTCTAATCCGATCTATGACTAAGGTGTGAACTTGCTATACCGAACGAAAACCAGACCTGCGGCGATAAGTTATTGTCCGCAAAATTTTCTTTCAGGCATTATTTTCATTGTTGTGACGTTTATTTACAGGTGATAATTTTACGCGACATTTTCAAAGGACTCCATGTATTCATCCGCATTGCCGACAAACGGTAACGTGCTAGTCGTACGATTCGTTCAAATCTTCGGCAATTGAAATGCATTGAAATTATTTCAAAGAGATTGTACATACATTTTTAATTATATAACGATGCAAAATTCAATTTTACTACGGTATCTACTTGATAAGGATGGGGAAAAGTTTCGCAATAAAACGTATAATTATTATTATTATTATTATGAAATGATAGAGATATATGTGACTGAAATAATTAACGATTTTAAAATTTAAATATAACTGTTTTACAACATAATAAATTAACTGAGTATTGTTTGAGCAGTCTTAGCAACTATCAAGTATTAAGTTAAAAATCGTTGTTTGATGTGTCGTCAAACAAATCCGACCGCAATTTCGTAATAATCGACCCAAAATACAATGTAGTACTAATATAATATCTGAAAATAATGCGGAGAAATTACTGAAATGATAATAATAGTAAAATGAGACTGAGCAACGGGGAGCTTTGATAGCACGTGTACAACAAATGTAAAACGACAAGACGAAAGAAAAACGTTATGATCCGCACGATATTAAATCGAAAACTAGATCGAAGTCTATACGTTTCGGTGCATTCAACGAACAGACGTAGTGCACGCAGGGCAACAGAGATGAAAATAACGTTTTTACGCCGGATTTAAAATCGTATAACCGTGTTACATTGTTGTGCGCCGAACATTTGAAACGCAAGTTTCAATCGTCGTTTTCGTGAATATTTCCGGACACGTTATATTCAAAATTGATAAGGATTCGCGAACCGTTATAATGGTGCACCGATGTAATAATTACATACGTTTTACCGGTTGCGAGAAAGTGTCGGTTTACTCGTCCCGCAAGTGTTGAGGCGTAATCGGGACTTCCATCTCAAAGGTGCGACTGCCACCGTCTAATGATCGAGTGGACCCCTTTTCTAGTGTATAATTATTGCACAGGCTACGGCCGCGCCCGTCTGTAAGTCAATCTCGAAAGCACAACTTCTATTATGGTTAGCGTTTGATTTGTTGTGTCCTGGCCGCGGTCCCTTCAAAGAGGACGTCCGTACGGGCATGCTTCATACATATATATATATATTTGATACGATCACTGTTACTGTTGCTGCAACCCTTGCACACAAACCCTGGCAAAGAGGCTTTTCGATTGTTAAATACAATCCCTTTGGCAAACAGCTTCTATATGTGTGTATGCGTCCGTGCCACGTGTGACTTATCAAATGTCACTGGGCAAGTGTATACGTCAGATTGCGTTCAAAACAATACAGGTCAGTCGAATGCTTGTCGGAGAAATACGACGTTGGTGCTTAAAAAATATATTTTACGATATATTTATAATATATTAAGCAATATAATATATATACGAGTATGTATGTGTGTATGGCTTTTTTTCGCACCAATTCGAAACCAAAATATATATTTTTGTTCTCTTGTGTGCGATTTTGATTACCAGTTTAAATGTTTTCCACTTCACGTTTATAGGCTTTCTAGAAATCTTATATTCAATTTCGACATCAAATTTCGGTTTCAATGTTTTGTAAAAGATAAGATCGTATACGGTTGTTGATAATATGATAGAATATAATCTAATATAATATAACTTAATTTGATAATCGATATATTAAATTTTGCTGGTTTTGTAGGTTTTGGTTTTGAATTAGGATCATGACGAGTTATTTGCAACTATTAGTTTGAAACTTTCTATGTTTATGCATCTGAAGGTTGGTACAAAAAGAGCAAATGATATAATTTTGATGAAATTAAGATTCTTTGACCAATGGAATTATTTTTCGCATAGTTTTCTACTGAAAAAACGGTCAATAAAACTGAACAAACGTGACTTTATTTGTGTAAATACTGATCATTTTGATTTGAAACAGTGTTGTTATTTTGACCGTATTGAGTATGTCGATGTCCTTAAAATGTTCTAACCGGCCATATTGTTGTGCTAAGTCACAGATATATATCTACGCATATTAGTTACTCGAACTTAAATAGCGAATGTACAAATATATGTATAGTATATTCGATGTTTATTACGATCACAAATCCTACTAGTTGTTAAATAAATCGTTTCGTTATGCGAACGAATTAATTAATGAAGACGGTTTTGCATAATCTGTGCTAATTTGCTGCGTACAAACTACGATTATTCGTCGAGACACTGCGAGGTGGCTGGCGTGCACAATCATTTGTGTAATAAAGGATTTTAAATTCGTCGGAGAGGCAGTTTTTAATGTTCGACGTTTGTAACTTTTTCATTTTTAGTACTGCTGTTTAACGCAAACATATTAAATCATACGAAAAACACGTAATACGCGTACACCGCTACCGTTACCTTGAGGAATTTGTTAGAATTATTTTCATTATAATAACAAGTTAAACATTATATTGCTGTTTATTATCATTATATTTTTTATACTAAAAATATCTTGCATACAATACGTGCACTGGATCGGTTACACGTAAATTTATATTTATTTATAAAATATTTTCTTGACTTGATTGTGAGGAATCAATGTAGAAAATGAATATCAAGATGAATAACTCGGTTATAAATATTTAACATTTTCGGCTTGGTGCAGAATATACAATAACGTCGATTTTATGTAAATTTAAATTAACAGAGAAAAAATTATACTAATGATAATAATAATAGTAATAGTAAAATAAACAAAATAAAAGACCGATATTTAGAACGTCATGAGCATGACCACATCGGAGTCGAACACAGAGTCGGACGGTCATCTGTTCTAACATATCTGTGATATTGGGGACCGCTTGCTTTGCACAACCGATTGAACGATTTTACCGACTGGTCCCTTATGTATGTTTTGATCGGAATTATTTGGTTTTACGTATTCAACACGTGTTTCCGGTCTAAATTTTGGCGAAATCGTACACGAAGGTCGAGTTGAAAGTTTCGTACGATTCACTATTATCTCACAATCGTTGCACCGACAATCTGCACTGTATTTTACGCATTATTTTTTTATTCATAATTATTATCTTTACGTATTACAGTGGTCTGAAATTCAATTTAGGCGGAAAAAAGTACATTTTTAAAGTACATTGATATTAATATTTTATTATAAGAACTAAATATGTACATTCTACATAACATAAATTTAGTACCTCAGATAATATTAAGTGTGTTTGGCGACCAGGCCGATTCGAAAATGAAGACTATTTTCATATATGTTGTTAAACTTTATCGATTATACCCATTCGAGTTTTGTTGTTCATTCCATTCGTATTAATTAGTTATATTTCATATTTTTACTTATTTTCGTATGGAAAATGAATTTCGATAACTAAGGTAAGTGTTCAGTGTCTATAATATATTTTTTTATGGTGTTAGGCATAAAATATAGTTGGAAAAATAGTAAAATAAATGTAATACTCATATTTCAAATTGAATAATTAAAAAATAACCAAAAATAATCGTTAACTAATATATAGATACTATAGTACATATTCTACTCTATCTGATCTGAAAATTTGGTTTGCATCCATTTGTGTCTGTATTTTAAATTTTATTTTTTTTGTAGCTAGTTCCAGTAAAAATATCTATATAATTGACTCAGAAAATGACGAAAACTTGAATTTCAATATTTCTAATTTTCGTTATTATTCTTACAATGATTTACATATATTATTAAAAAATAGAGGTCCATTTAACCCTCACTCCATAAAATCAAGAAGATAACTCTATTTAACATTTTGAAGGCTCGATAGGAAACTGAACAATGGGAGCTACAAGACACAAAATTAGTACAAATCATTTTAAAGTTTACTTTGGTTTTACAAAGACTTTGGCTAAAAGTTCACGAAACCGTGTATGATTTAACCAGGCTAATAGTAAGTGGCTTAAATCTGAACTAAAATTACTAATATTAGGACAAAAAAAAATTATAGGAAGACCCAAAATAAGCTTAGAAAATAGTTGTGAAAGATCAAAGCGGAATAAAATTAGCAGAGAAGCGCAAAATGAAGATGTTCTCCATCATTTACTTATTTCATCCGACTAGTACATTTCCTCGATACGTAACAAAACAAAAAAAAAAAAAAAAAAATGAGTTAGATAATGAAGTGAAATTAATATTAAATATTTTAATTAATAATTTCATATACGAAGAAAATGACGACGTTTAAATTAAAATTGTTTATAATATCATGTATTACGAAAAAGTTAACTTTTAGATTAAAAAAATGTATATATTACCATTCAACGGGTGTAAAAGAAAATTAATTTTTTTAAAATATTTTTTCGAGTATCATAGACCTATTTCAATTTGATGATTGTGCTAAAATCATTTTTTTCACCTAGATTGGATTTCAGATCACTGTGCGTACGGGCGCTCAAATTGTGTGCCGATGGTTGTTTTTCACACGGAAAACGAAACCTTTTATGTACCGGATTACCGCACGACGGACAGGTATCGGATGGATAACGATAACCAGTCGGTGGCCAGTTGTGATAGAAGAAGGGCTAAGACAAGGGTTGTGGCTGTTCACGTACACACACGTGCGCGCATTTTGTGGTACACCCAGACAGTGAGCCTTACTAATCTTACCGATCGTTAAATCTTTGTCGTCGTTGACTCTACGCCGCAGGAAACTCGGTCACCAAACGTGACCGCTCGCTCACGGACGGATCATTATTACGAGCTCTAAACCTTCTCCACCGCACATTGCAGCGTACCGGGAAAGCGAGGCGAGGCGCACTTATCCTCCAAAGGGCACCCGTGGGAGCGGGGATGCATACACAGGATGGGGATGGAAGATAATTAGGGAATATATATATATATACCTAATGCATACTATATGACGTTAAATGTATACCATTTAATATATATGTATTATATTTACGGCGGACGAGTTTAAACGGTCCGACTAGAGTTATCCGCGAAATTGCCGCGTTTCAAAATGTCCCGAGACCGATTACGGTTTAATACCCGGTAATTGAATAATCGTTTACACAAATTAATACAAAGGGGAACGACGTGAACGTAAACTCGCCGCACGTCCTTCCGCGTTGTCCGCCAGTTATCGTTTAGACCCGTCTCGGGTCTTATACCGCCTCCGTCATCGCGATGTACTCGTATATTATTGTTATTGTTATTATTATTATAAATACAACGCGTGTACAGATGAGTCTCGCCAAACGGTATTTGAGTCTCGGGAAGGCACACGCGCAACACGAACGTAATCATAAACATTACACATCTTTGCGGAAAACATTAGACACGTGTGTATCTATGTCGCCGTGGTTGGAGCGTAGTCGCATGCTCAATTATCATAGGAGAGGTGTCACTTGGAGGTCATCGGAATGTTTAAAGACTCACCAAAACAATTATTTCGATCAATCATGCATGACTACGACAGTGGGCCGCAAACCAAACATCGCGTAGATATATTATTGTTAAAAATAATCCAATAACGTTCGTAAACACGAATGTTTAAGTAAAACAATATTTTGTGCATTTGAAACAACTTCTTATGGTTTCTGTATATTCTCGTATCAACGCAACGTCGTTTGATGGAATTGATTTATTTTTTCTTCTAAGACAGCCGTGGTTCAACGCTTGGACATCATCAACTGTCTGTCCTCTTAACATTTTCCGTAACCTATGGACTCACGTTTTTATCGGACCTGAGTTCGTGGAGAAATCGATTTGCCGGTAAGCACTCGAGTGCGCACGATAGAAAACGGTTAACGAAATAATATTACTTTTTACTGCAGGGGGGGGGGGAGAAAAAAATTAAGAACCACGAAACTCGTGACATCGAATTTCATCAACGTTTTTATTGAAGCGAACCTTCCCTAGCAGTACTGAAAAATGGCAGAAACAGCGGCTGGTCAAAAACGGCATTACATACAAATTTGATAAAGTATCCCACACGAAGGGTTCGAACTTTCTCGCAGAAAACGTGGACGTATGATGTTCAAGCGGGAACTAAAGGGCAGCTCAGAATGTGATAGTGGAAATGACAGCCAGACAAATTGCAGGTGAATTTCAGAATAGAAGGTTCGAGTCCGGCATTAATGGCATTAATGAAGTTACGAAGGAAGCACTTGAATAGATAAGAGCCTTGGACGTAGAAATCTAGATTTGACTAAATACTACATAATGCACTGTTATTAACATAACTTTTAAATTTATTTTAAATGTTACCGTGTTATTGTTGTTATACGGATACAAAAAGAAAAACCTCCACTACACTTTTTCTCGGCGCCGCCTACGTCGTTGTTTACATTTCGCACCCAATTACATGAGCATCAGAACCTACCCATCAACGCGTCTCGTGCACCACGGACCCGAGCCGACAATGTTTTTCGACCGCAGTGAACGTCGACGAGCGCCGAAAAACGGTAAAGTTTCCGTTCACGGCCTTCGCGTGTTGATGTCTACGCGAAAACGTGTACGGTTAAACGCGAACGTCGACCGACGTCGTACCGATTGATACCGGTTCGTTTCGTGTTTACTGACTGCTGGGTTTTTCATTTACCAAAATAACTATTTTCATAAAAAAAAAAAAACTGTACTATTATTTTTTGTTGAACATATAATTTGAAAAAAAAATCATAAATTAATACTGGAATAGTGGTTTTATGTTGGTCTTCTGGAGCTTACAAAAAGTTTTATGAACATTGTTTTATTGAAATAATTTTTAGTTTATTTCTCAATACTCGTTCACCTGTCAAACTTGAAAATGATTGCATGATAAATGATTTCTTCAAGTTTCCAAACTCGAAGGATCTGCGATTTGCGAACAGCAAGTTGCGCAAGTCGTGCATCGCCTTATCAAATAATATTTCCACCACTGCCACCAAAAAGTCCGAAATAACCGTAAATAATAATTTATTATTATTTTATTATTATGACATATCAGTTCCCGTCGTTATTTTTATATTTTACGTAAAAAAAAAAAAAATTATCATGTGAATAATATTTAAAAGCACCTAAATTTGTATTTTAAATGAAGAAAATCAACAAAATTGCAATCATATCGAAAAATTTCCAAATATTGATCAAAGTTCCAATACAATTTTTTAGATTTTCATTCGTACTTGCGTGGAATGAATTTACAACCTACTTAGCAATAAATCTGAACAATAAAAAAAAAGTTGCAAGTTCAGCAATATCCGAGACTTAATTATTATGAATAATAATTTGTGTATTTGATGAAATTGTTTTTTAAATAAAATTCGCTCAAATTGTAATTATAATAAATATATATTAATATCGTGTGTGAAATATCAATAATTAAAATTAAAATAATCTACTGAATTTCTAAATTTAATTTCCAGGAGATACTCATATATATATATTGAAATTAATTTAAGTTGCCTGGGGACCAGTACCGAGTCGTGATGATTTCGGCTAAACTATATGTTAAAATCCAAAAGAACTTTGACTAACTTAAATTTTCATATTGTTTTTTAATTATTAAAGAAAATATAATTCCTGATAATCCCTTTTCACTGGATGTCCAAGCCACGAAATGTAAAACTCCCTGTTCGATCAAAATTTCATTATATTTAGTACTTATATTTGATTCCTTACCCAAGTAATACCGTACGAGACTTTGTAAATCAAAAACCATTAGAACCATTCCGTACAACGAGTTTGATTTCGTTAAAAACGGATTAAAATATTTTTTTTCGTTAACATTTTTCGCGGCGGAATTTCATAATTGGTGCGATAACGAACTCTTTTGGATTATTGACACGTTAGTTTGCTCATTTCGTGAGACAGTTTTTTTTTAAACTTCTTATCGATATGAAAACTCTCCACAAACAAAAATTATACTTCGATAATCTAACCCGATAACCGTGCAACAATGCAGGTACATAAAAATCGCAGCAAGATGGTTTCGGAACATTAAACGCATTTAATCTCGTATATTATTATTTTAATGATAATTCAGGTGCGTAGGTACACTGTGCCGAGAAATTACGCGTTTTTCCCCGGAGATGTGTTCGAGTTTGCAACAAGTGCGCACGGCGTGTGCATACATATTGCGTGACATGAGCATTAACGAGTTTAAAAAAAAGTTTTTCACCACCCGTACAACTTTTAATTTATTCCGTTCGACTTTATAACGAAGTCTGCATGCCGCGTAATTAACAACGTCGAATTTGTCGCCGGTAGTAATTGATTTCGCATATTTGTATATTCAATTTTATAAACACATCAATTATTATCGATCAGTGGCGGCGAGCTAGTGCATCGGAGTCCCTCGGAACGAACAACGTTGGAATTGCTGCTGTTGTCGTTGCTGTTGCTGTTGTTATTGTTGTAAATGTTTAATGTAAATAGCCGTAAATCGTATTCAAATATTATTCATCACACTAACCGCTGGCGGCTGGTGATGGTGCGCGCCGCGGACAAGACGGGAGAAACGACGTTCTCGCTATTTTTTAATAACGTTGTAATAATAAAAATAATACGCAACGCCGAATTTTGCTTTCTTTCTCGCGGCAGGTATGTATTTTTTCGGTGTGCCAATTTGCATTACAAATTTGATCGATACACCTGTAAACACACACACACACACACTTTGCATAGAGACATTTTTATTTTTATACGCTAATATTATTCCGCTCGTTCCATAGCCGTTTAGTACTGTAACCGCAGATGAATCATTCAAGTTCATTTTTGTTTCTGATCGATGAACAACAACACTCCGTTTGAAGTGGAACACAAATTTTATCAAGACGTTCGCACACACACGCACCTGCGTACGCAAGGCCGTTTTAGAGATGAACGATAAAAATACTCTTCCTGTGAATTTCAACTGTCCGCGACGTTGGGGTTTTGTACGCACGTCGAAACGTTAAAATATATTTTTCTACCGTTAAGTGACCTCATAGGTGTAGCACAGTATTGGGATTAGATATATATATATATATATATATAAATTTAAATGTATACTATAACTATTATAAAGGTTCACATTAATCGCACCTTATTGTGACTTCTGTAAAATATTTTTTTTTTTATATTTATTCTTTATTTTTAAAATGTTTGTTCATTTATACTTACTGCATATTGACTAATAATAATATTTACTACCAAAGTTTATTTAAACACATAAATATTATTTATATTGTACATAAAATAAATAGAAGGATATGTTGTTTGATATTTAAATTAATAATAAAAATGTAATTAAATAGGTTACGTTTGATTGAGTAGCTTACCATTCATTCACACTGATAAATATTTTTTCATTAATTCAACATCTCTCATTCACCAACGTAACATAATAACAACATTGACTTAATATTCAAACATTGGACTCCGGGCACCTTACGAAAAATGTAATGGAATATAATATTATTTCGTAATTTTTGCTATCGAGATTATTTAGGAATTCACATTTTATGTATTAATTATCTATGTAATACATTTACAGTACAAATTTGTATTTTCTTTCTTTTTTTTTTTTCTGAACATAGGCAAATTTATCTAGATAAATGGAATTTTTATGTATGATAATTATTTAAATAATAGGTAAATATTTATCTAGATAAGTCTTAATATTGATTCTCGTGGATTTGTATATATATTCGAGATAATATTGCAGCCAACAACGTTTGAACGTACTCGTTTGAAGTTGTAATGTAATTAATTATAATGCTTAAAAACTGTAACTGTAACTTCATAAGCTTACATAAAAGTAATATACCGTATGTGCACAACTTAACGGTTATCGCTTTGATGCTTTCGATGACGCCCTTTAGCCCAAACGTGATTTCGAGTTTGTTTTGAAATACATGGACTTATAAGCGCTCGTGTCCATTCAAAGCGAATTTACGTCTGTGAGACCACCGATCACAAGTATTCGTTGCGATCGCACAACAATTCGTGTTTTATAAACATTGTGGTATTTCGGCAAGATTATAAGTGGTTCGACGTACATTTATATGTACTTGTAATATGGATTTTGCTCTATGCAATCATGTATTCGCTGGTATACACCTCAGAAGAAGTTAACGCGTACATTTAACCACTTGGACGAAATTTGAGAACCAAATAAAATAGAAACTTGTCCAAAAGTCTTATCGCTTCCAAAGGAAAATGATAACGGTGACTGAAAAAAGTAAACGACGAGAGTACAGCGCGTTATGCATAGGTTTGACTGAATTTTAGGGGGGTTTAAATATACCTTTTCAAAACTGTTTTAATAACTTATTTAATACTTTATATAACCTTATATTTACCTTAAATTTCAAACCTATTTAATACTTTGAAAAATGTACAAATAATTTCGGGGGGGGGGGGGAGATTTTCGATTATTTTGGGGTTGCTAAGTCTCCCCCAAGGAACCCACAATCACCTTCTACGGCGCTATGATGAATCTCGGTTCGTGTTTGGTAAAATTGGAGTGAAAACTCGGTAGTTTTGATGTTTTTCGTCTAATACTGCGCTCCGTCGACCACGTGTGATCAAAATGGTTTTAGATAAAGGTTGTTGAAACGCGATGAAGAGTTCTATGCTCCCGGGAGAGCGATGCATTTTTAATTAAAACGACGAAATCGGATCGAGTGTGTATACGCACTACGCACCTAAATGCAAAACGGCCTCGATAGTTTGTTTTGGCATCAGCGTAAACGGACGGAGGTGCTGTGCGGAGATTGGGGGAGGGGTGTAGCGCCGCAAACGTACAAACAACACATACGCCCGCGCGCATTCACACAATGGTATGGAATTCGAAGGGTATGCAGTGGAGAAAACATTACAACCCTTTCTTTGCCCCTCCCCTCCTTCGGGGTTTCCGGAGAAATGAGAACGCGTGGTGGTCTGCAATTTATCACGAACACGCATACACACACACACACATATATATATATATATAAATATACGATGTGGTTACCCCGGCGCCGCCGTCCCCGTAACTATAAAATAATACGTGTTACGCAACACTATAATACTGCGCACTGCATTAGACTAATGGCGACGCACGCGGGAGGACGGTCGAATCGCTTGCGGAAAGGGATAGACCCCGCAGGAAACCGGAGGTGGCGACAACGACTGCACGACGACGACCTAGGCGAAGTCGCGCGGAAGGCTGCCACCGCTGCCATCACCGTTATTTACACACACACACACACACACATATATATATATAGGGTCGCTTTCGACGGAAAGTAGAGTAGTGCGGGAACTTGTGGTGTACACATATTACAAATATATATATAAACGTGTATACGTGTACAGAGCACTGCTGGTGCTGCTGCTGGTGCTGGTACTGCTGCTGCTGCTGATGTTCCTATTGTTGTGTCGTCGCCAAAGTTCTTATCTGTTTCGGTGGTTGGCGGGCGCAGGAGATCGGGGCGCCGCCGCCGAAAGGGTTAATGCTGTTTAATACGAATACAGGAATTAGCGTGCCATTACTGCGTGTCCGACCGAATACATCCGCGCGGCGCGGGACTTTGTGCAGGAAGGGGCGTCGCGCCGCGACGATGTGTGTCGTCGTCTGGCGCGGATAACTTTGCAAGAGGAAAACTTTAATTGAAATGTATACATATATATGTATATATTATAATGTACATTCGCACAGCCACGTGCGACGACCATTCCGGGGTCGGGACGTTTCGTAGAACTGCTGTCTTATGCGTATAGAAGTATTTGGAGTACCTCGGGTGATATAGATGTTGGTCGCCGCACCCGGTGGCCTGCTGTTCGCGTGCGAGCACAAGAGCTTTCCATCGGCGTAAACGTCTACAATGGAAAAAAAGGGCTCGCAGCCGGTTGCATTGTACGTCATCCCTGATTTCGCGAACAAAAGAAAAATAAATTAATAAATATACGATAAAAATATAATTTATTCATTCGTAGTGTATACACGTCGTCAAGTACATACAGGTTAGACTGTTGTTCAAAACATTGTTTCGATCGAAATCGTGTTAACATTTTCTGTGAGGCGATGTACCACCACCACCTTTGAAAATCTTACCGTACAAGGTGGCCTATACGGTTTTATGTATCTGTGATGCGATATGATACGGCGAACAATACGTGTAATAATAATAAACACACGCGATGATTATAATAATAATAATAATTATATCATTAATCGTAATAATTACAATGATTACCGTTTGGATTTCTCAGTGTACCAGGCGTGGTCGTTATCTGTCCCGAGCGTTGCCGCCGCCATGCCCTGGGAATGCGGTAATGCATCCGAGTAGATAATAACGTGACACGTATTATAATAGCGGCGCGATAAAGCCAAAGTTAACGTGTATATAATGCTTCTTCCGTCGAGTGGCCTCGCGTACGGACGCGCACTCGTGTTGTGCACTCGAATGCGCGGACATTTTTACGCGGCAGAGACGAACGAGTAATTTTTTTTGTTTTCCCGAAAATAGTTAGCTGTTGCGCCGTCGCAACACATTTACACGCGCCCCGGAGGTTATATTCCAACGGACGCGCGTCCTCACCGTGTACACCTACCGTCTATGTCACCCGTATCACGTTGTACGTCAACGGCTATTGGACGTTTGCTGTGAATTCTTGCCCAACGTTCGACGTGGAAACATCGTGATTTTATGCTTGGGAAATTGCCGGTCGGATAGAATTGCACGTGCACGCGGCTGCCATAACGTTTCCCCTCGGATTTGGTTTTGAACTTCGAAAGCAGTTCGTGTGCGTGTACCGCGCACACGCTTCGTCGGTATCGTTAAAATTAAAGTCGGAAAAACAAACGTTAACCGAACTCAAAGTTTACCCCGTTCTACGCATAACCGTTGGCCTCCTGAATTGCACGTGCACACACGCACGTTCGAACACATCGTTTGTTTACGATGTTTCTGGGGCATTTTTCACGTTTATACAGAAACGCGCCTCGGGCCGCACAACAGCCAGCGAGGTCGTAACTCTTAATCTTCCGCCCAAATGGGATTCGGCGGAAGCGCGTTATCTTTTTTCACTCGCAAATATTTTCCAAATCATAATGTCCCTTCGGAAACAGAAAAACCAAAGTTATACGTAGGTTATGTATTGGTCTAATGGGTCGTTTATCTATGACACGCGTACAAAAGTATGTGCTTGCGCACTGTTATGGGCATGGTTTGCAACAGGGGCAGATCCGCAGTTAGAGAACTGTGGTTTAGGCTATTTCAAAAGGCCTCTTATCAAAGCTGAAATCGGATTATAAATGTATAGTTTGTAACAAAAAAAAAAAAAAACAATACGATCATATAATACGCATTTTTCAGTTTATTCGTGATTATCATTGAAAATTTTAACAATAATTTTATTTTATGGAATCTTACATTGGGTCCGACATAGAGACGTTTTACTGAAACTACACAATTAAACCAGTGACGTCAATTGGGATGGTGTGGTAACTGGGGCATTTGCCTAGTGTTAACTTCAACCTATAGTCGGCACACTAAAATAATATAAGAAGTCTTTAAGAGGTCAATGTTGTCAACCAATATTAACTGTGGGTTAGCTGTCCTCCTGAACTCCTCCTTCCCTAGATCCGCTCCTGGTGTGCACTCGAGTTGTATCGGCAAAATAATCTTCTCGACACTTCGAGCAGATTTTTTTTTAAATTGTTGACTACTTCTATATTATAATGATCCGTGGTTTCGGTTCCGTGCTATACTTCTACGTACCGCCATTTTTGTTTTTTTTCTTCGTAATGCACTTGTTTGCACAAAAAAAAAAAAAAATGGTAAATAACTTCATATTTTTGTCAAACTACATGTGATCTACTATTGGCCTGTATTATTGATCACTCATAGCGTTGAGATTTGATCCGCTACTCATTTTTATCGCTAACCTACTTGCAGTGTGGACTATACGTATCATAAAATAATGAGCGCTGACTGTCGTTTGAAAAATGATTGAAAAAACGCGTTGACATAATAACGTACAAGTTTATTTCATCTGGTGAAACATCAAAACATAAAACAAGGGAAAACATACTTTTTTATCGTTCACGTTTAGGTCTTATGCTGACCACAACCGAAAACTAATGACCCTTTTCTTGTCACCTCCCCTCTTAAACGCTACTAAGTCTCAGCACACTTTTACCGTCGACCATTTCCTAACTTTCTTACGTCTACTAAGCATTTATATTTTAGCATATATTTATTAATAAATCTGCCACTATTACACAACACGATATCTCGATTCATTTGCATCATTGACATAATTAATAAGGCAAAATGATAATTTTGTAAATGTCCCGTACTTATTACTGCAGCATATACAATAGTATCAGTACAGTAGTCTCCGGTGATGCGTGAATATATTTATATTTACAGTTCACGCGTTTGTTTAATGTTATCTCTAATTTCGTACGTGCAAAAATAAGCCGTTATTGTGCAGATGCAAAAGAAACCACGTGCACAATGCTTTTCGACCAAATTTGGACGTTTAAATGGGTTTCAATAAACAGTCCATCTCCAGGACGACGTGTATACTCCAAGTACAAAACGTGTATTTCGGTAACGGTGTTACCTTATACACTTGAAATTATATTTTGTTGATGGTAAATTTTCAATCGTTACATATTTATAAGCTTGCGAGTCATATTAAAAGTTTGACATTTTATTGCATTTTAATCGTTTAATTTAAACGTATAATAAAACATTGAAATAAAAGTTTTATTCCATTTCCTCATTTTCCTGTACTACATCTTGTTTTGTCCTACTTCTCGCGTCGTTCGATACATGTATTTGTTTTTATGACAATGCTGCTGCCGTTAAACGTTAAAAATATCGTAGACTAAAGTTTAGTTTTTTTTTTGCCTTCGTTTGAAAAGTTTATCTTAATTTGTTTCCTCGCGTAGGAGTATAAAAACAGTTTTATTGCGTTTGAACTATTTTTCTCTCCTGTGCACGCGCCTATAAACCTAGTTTTTGAATTTATTTTATTTTATTATGATCTTTAGATATTCACCTATCAAAGTATCAAGGACTATTATTATGATTCATTTTAATGATTATCCTTTAGAGATTAAATACGCATTAAGCATGTTTTATATTATATAGTTAAAATATAAAAGCTTCTCGGTATCGTCGTTTTTCTTCCAACTTTTGTTTAAATAATACCTTCATGCGACTTTTTTTTATTTTAAACCCTTATAATGACTTGTACCGTACATATTACAATGTACTGTCATAACATTCGGTCTATCATTTTATTCATACCATAGGTCTACGATTAAAGTGCACTACACGTCTATCACCGTTCGACTAATTAAGGTATTAAATGGAACGCAAATACGCGCCCAGTGACGGCTACACGAACGGGTGAAAATCAATATATTTCTGCAAGACATGATGATTTACGAATAAGGAATTAGCTACCTGCAGGAATGGCACTCTGCCGAAACATGTGCGTTGCGACGTAAATGCACGAAAATCCGCATACGCGTGACGTGTAAGTACATATCTGTTACAATAGACCGTGTTTCCACACGTGTGGATAACCGTGGTGGATCCAACGTGAATCGGAACTGTTGAGTTCCAAGTGGACATGGCTTTATACACATATTATAATTTTATTATTTGGTTATTGAAAAATCCCATTATCGGAACGTTGTTTTCGATTCCCACTCTAATTAACACGGGTGGCTTTTTTTTTTTTTTTTAAGAAATACGGACTATATCCAGCCCCCCTCCCCATTTAATTCCCTCTCCCTTGTGGGATTGACTGATTTGTTTAAATTGTTCATTTTATAAAATGTATAATTGTAAACCTATAAATAAGTAGCTATTCTCTTGCTGCTCTAAGTACACTTGTAATTGTTGGTGATATAACATTAGTCGTATTAAATTGATAAAATATAAATTTTTAGCAAATCAAAACGTACTTTTAAATTGAAGTTACAATTATTAGGGTAAAGATTAGAAAAAGTTCAAAAAAGAAATTGCGTTTTGAGTGTAACGAGAAAACCATCTTTTTGTTCATATTAAAATTTACCAAATTGAACTATTATTTCCTTGCCTAGATTTAATTCCCACTTCACCGCCAAATAACGTTCCCCCTCTAATAGGAAATTCTTGGGCACGCAACTGTTCGTGAGCATGAGTTATAACCGTGAATGGGTTATATTATGACATACATGCACGCAGTCACGTCCCTCGAATCAGGTGAACGACGGTTGCAGCCATTGGATTAGAAAAAATCGAGTGGTTGCTGGTGTTTTAATTGGGAACTGATAAAAGGGTTTCCGGTCGATGGCTATCCGAGTGTCGTTCGGCGGTGACGGCACCGTTGGAGTGGTCTGCGGATTTCTCGACTTCCGCCGCATTAATTATTATTCGTTAGCAAAGGGTTCGCCATCACCACCACCGATTGGTATTCTCCTCCTTCCTCCGCTCTCTCACTCTCTCTTTCTCTCCACCGTGCCGTGTACAGTGGTTCGACGTTATTAAACACCTCTTGACAAAGTGTGGTCACAGAACGGTGAACTATTGATGGCTCGGCGAGTAGAGTACGGACGACGGAGGGATGTGAAATGAAATATCATTCAAATTATGCGTGTTTGTAAAATGGTAATGTTTATGCGTATATATTCGTCTGATGTCGTGAAACCGTCGAACCGTATACGTACAATATACAGCGTGATTTCGACGTATATTAAAAAAAAATAAATAAATAAAAAAAAACGTTTCATTAATTAAACGTCACCGTTAATTATAAATATTTTTGATATTATTTATGATTAATTCTTTAGTCTGGAGGTTGTTTATTTATTTTTTTTCAAACAGATATACCGTTCAAAATAATATATTTATGTTTATTTTTCGTCACCAGTATTATGCCTGAAACGGCAATGAAAAATATTTGTTTTGAATACATTTGAAACGATTTCAGATTTTATATATGCTTATAGCAAATTCAGCTTATAAATGTTGTTTATAATTTATTATAAGTGTAATAATAATAAATACAATAATTTGAACTGTAATCTATAGCCATGTGAGTACAAAAAATACTATTTTAAAAATTAAACTGTTAAGAAAGACCATAGAGGGATTCAGAGGATTCGGAATATTTTTAAATTTATAAAGTTCTCAATGATTTTGTTCAGCAAAAATTACTGCGCAGAAATAATTATAATTGGTGGTTATATAATATATAAATTGACTGTATAATTAAATAATTATTTAATTATTAGAAATGCACATGCAAAGAACAGTAAATAAATTTATATGATGTTGTTTTTTGGGGGAAAACTATTATAAAAACTAGCGTATACTCGCAAGTCATTGTCATATGCGTATGCATCTACATCTGAAAAAAATTAATATCAAATATGGTTTTTTTCGGGAGCATGTAACTAACTTACACATTACGACGACGTAAGTTGGTCGGCTATCGGTTGTACCTGGGATCCTTCGCTTATATACCTTAACCAACTGTGGTTATGTTTCATTTTAAATCTATGTAGATATGTAACGTACACTACGGTAAAATATGTTATTCCGATTTCTACGTTTTTTTTTTTTATTTAAACAGCTATTAGTGTAACTAAGATAGCTCAAATACTTCAATAATAAAATAAAATATTATTTTTCAAAGCCAAAACAATTGTGGTTTTTTTTAAGCAGATTCAGAGTTAGTATTATAGACGAAGTGAAGGTTGGTTAGAACATTGTGTTTTTAGGAAATTTATCAAGATATAGAGCGTTTGGCCTTTAAAGCAGGTTTACAAATAAAATGTAAAGAAGATCATAGATGGTTTTATTTGAGGAGTACATAATGAAAAATAATTAGGTCATAGCCTTCAAGCGTAATAGGGTAATAACATATAATCATACATAGACGGAAGCATACATTATAGTAAACCTAATAAAATTTAAGTTATTTAACAAAGTTTTTTACAGAACATTAGTAGCAAATATTTTGTTAGTAACCATAGTTACTAAATGTTATTCACTGAGTTTAAACGTTTATTAAATCAATATTAATATATGATCTTCGTATGAAATTTAACATTTTATGCTTTATAATTTAAAAATCAATATTTTTTATGTTCATAACTGTTATGTTTTATTTTAAAAAAATCATTGGAAATTTTTATTTTCATTAGTCTGAGTAGTCTCGTACATTAATTAACTTTTAAAAATACATATTTTCTGTTTGCCCATTAAGGTACATTATTTTACAGCAAAATTTTCGGTAACTTTTCATGCCCTAACACTGTTATAGCCTGCTGCTTATCTAAATATTATAATTTTTAATTTATTCAAATACAATGAGCAGGTTAGCGAAGTGCTTATCAATATTGACTATTAAATCACGTTATTTCTACTTATTTATGTACTTATACGCCTGACGGTAATTTTACTAAGGAAAATATGTAAACTAAGGTAGTTATTAAAAATAACAATTATCAATAAAAATATATATTTAAAATAGTGAAGGACGAGCAAATTAATAATTAAAAATATACAACTTGAAACGAACATTACGTGAGCTTAAGATTATTTTACACTTCAGTTGGACTAAAAAGATAAAAGACTAAAGGTACAAATAAATTATACGCGTAGTCCTTTGGATAGTTTCGTCGCCGCATAACTAGAATTTTTTACGAGTGATGATTTCGAAAACCTATTTATTATGGAACTTCATTCTAGGTACACGAAATGAGCTACCTATTAAGCAGACGGTACATCATCGATCTTACAAAGAATAACATTCTTAATAAATCTCATGTTTAACATTTTCTTTTTAGTTTCAAGGTTAGATGAGTTCAAATAAATTGCGACACCGATGTGTGATTACGAAGTGTGAGGAATGCGTATAACATAACCGATGAATAAAGGAAAATGGTTTCGGAACATTTCAACCATCTGAATGTCACTCCGAGTGTAAGGGGACATCATAGAACAGATCTATATTCTAAAATCGACAGTGCTGTCGAGGTGGATGTGGTCAGGAGACGGTTGGCTACGAATAAAACTAGGATCACGCAGTGCTTAGCAATCGATGAGCTCAAAGCGATTGCTTAAAGATAAATATGGCACCATTGTTGACGCGTGACACTACGGACAGCGCGGGAAATTCGTAAAAAATAAAATTTCTCCCGCCAATCCCACGGAATCGCGTCCGGCTCTCGCGAACGACTTTTCCGCTTGTTCGTCGCACGCGTCGTCGTGGAATTCGCAACACACCGGAATACATTTTTTCGGTTTTGCTTCTTTTTTTTTTTTTTTTTTCTCGCGAAACGGTCGCAGTGATATTAGACCAAACGAAAAATTCGCGGCCCGAGTAGTTGCCCCTCAGCTCCAAAGTGTACCCGTGTGCCGAAAGTCCACAGAGACAAGACACGTAATTTATTCAGTCATAAATAAATATTCACTTTCTTCGCGTGTTTCCGACTGCGCGAAGTACCGGTCGTCGTCGGTATGTGTAATTAATTATGTTTCGTGCGTATTACACAGATTCACGGCCGCCACCGCCGATCGGTCCCGCGCATTTCGCTCTGAATACATGCTCATTTCCTTCCTAGGTTTCATATTTCTTACACGCGATCTTGCGCAGTACGAAAGCCATTTCAGAGGGGCACGTGATGAAATTCCTACTCATTACCAACTAATCGATCATCGTGACAATAGCACCACATCGAGTTAGCTAATCGTCCGAAACGATAAAAGTAAATCTAATTTTGGTCATGCGAAAAGTGAATTCGCTGCGTTGGCTTGCATGTGGTCGACGAATTTTTCGGCTCGACCGGAATAAGGTTTAAAGCGCTAAAAACATTATAATATTTCACCTTAAATTCGTTTAAGCCAATCGTATTATCCAATAAAATGAACAATCGTGGAAGGGATGGTAATCAGTTAAGTTAGGTAGCAGTTACTCTTGTGTAAGGTTCTTACCATATAGTCCGTTACCTGTTGCGGTTTACACCGTTTAAATATATTACGGAAAGTTCGAGTAATAAATTAGCTCGATAATTATGCAGTGTAAGATTATATACATTTTATGATCCCGACAATTTGAAAAAATTTATTTAAACCATTTTATTTAAAAATTATCGGATAGCTTTTCATTTATTTATTTACGAATTTTTTTTTTTTTTTTTAATCTGTACTATTGGCGTAGTAATAATTTTTAATAATAATCAAATTATTTCACACCTTTAGCTTATGTATTATTCTGTCAAATAAATAATGTTAATTTTTAATTGAATTAAACTTTGAACATTTGTAACTTTCAAAAAAAAATTAGAAGTAAAAGAAATTTGTTTTGAATGATTTATATGAATAAAATGTTAAGTTTCATACACAGATAATTCATTAATAGAAAATTGTTCATAAAAAAATGTATAAAAATAGAAATAAACTATAATCAAAAAAAATAAATCTTAAATGTAACATTTCACATAAAATTAAATATGTAATTTAGCTTTATAAAATATAAATGCTTTATAAAATTTCTATGGTTGTGGGTGGGAGTGGAGCAACCTAGGTAAAACAGTCGTGATAGGACGATGATGTTATGCAACGTCAGGTATTGCCTAGTCACGGGCGATCGCTTATACGAGTATACTACGATGCGACGGTACGCTTAATAGTGGATTGTGAACGGAATATATAAAACTGAAAAGAAGTACCAAAACAGTTTATGTGATGTATAGTGTGAAAAACGATAGTGAAATCTTGCTGGTGAAGAGTTGGATGCGATATGATTGCGCGCGGTCCATATTAGTGGTACCTTTTTAAGCGTACGATTGTGCGCGCTATATTATTTTAACTTTTAAGCAACGTTGCCAAATATATAGGTCCATGGTAAATCCGTACAATACCATAGTAGATTATAGTAGATAATTTATTACTTATTTTTGTCGATATCAGATAAACTTCTTATCACTAAGAATGAATTGGTTATATTATCAAAAATATTATCTTTATTATAAATTTCCATACATGTACGAATATACCTATTCTGTAATAGTGCATGATGTGACTATATCAATTTACTATCAGTTGTGTTCGGTGTTTGAACTGTGTTACAGTGTTAAATTTTGTATTGATTTTTTAAAAATGGAAAACGAAATTCGCCGTATTACATCAGAAAGGGGAAATGATTTGTTGCTAGTGTATGGGCCACAAATTTAGATGTATCAGGCAGCGAGCTGATGGATATGTGACTTTTTGTATTTTTTATTATTTACGTAATACATTTGGCAACGTCGCACCCAATTTCACGTGCAATCGTACGCCTTTGAGTAATTAAAATGTTTTCTTTTGTTATTCTGGCACTACACGCAATCGTATACCTAAAAAGGTAAGACGCGCGCAATCATACTCCGCCGGAAGAGTTGACCAATAATTCAAATAGTACTTTATAACAAAAAAAATAGTATTTAAATGCCGATACTAGTGGTTATTGTAATAATAATAATAATAATACATTTTGTTTTTCTTTAAGAGAAACCCTTAGAAAAACTGGTTTTTATGCGGAATTTACTTTTAAATTTCAATTTATAGTTGTTTTAAGTTACATTTTCGATCGGTTATCTGTATTAAAAAATAAAATCTCTTGATCACTTATCAATGTAAATCATTTAATGAAATCTAAAATACGATTTAACTAATTTTTGAATGTATTAATTGAAATGTACGAGAGATAAACTACTGTGAAGAGTAAATAAAAAAAAATCTCCTATATGGTTTTGATAATGCAGAAACGCGAGCGAATAGTAAACTTTAATGATGATATAACTTTCACTTCATTGTTGTTCAGTTATTCATAAGGTACTGGACCGAACGATTGGGTATCCCATACAAATTGCATTACGTTTAATTATTCAGAAGTAAATCAAAGAAAATTATTGAAATAAAATAGTTTCTGCATAACAAATGGAATTCTAATCTCAGTTTCCTAGGCACATAATATTTACGTACTAAACTATTACGCGTACTAAATTAATATCTAAAATACCATATTATGGTATTTGAGATATTAGTTTAGTACGCAGTAAGGTGGCAACACGATGAGTAGTGTAATTCATATATTCCCGTAATCCACTGTTGTTTTGTCAAAATCGTATTCGAAAAGCAACGAAATGACGTGATAAACGCGACAGTCTAACATTTAGCAGTTCAAATGAGCGGATACTTTTAATCACTCACACGGGCGATGGTTACGTTTTCTTCTAGTTTACGCGTACGCGAATCGGAATCGTTCAATGCCGGTCGAATCGAAAACATTTTGCGTCAAAAAACTAAACGCGTGGACGCAGCGATGTTGCGCGCAAACGTAACTATTCTTATCGTGTATTTTGCATGGTACACGTTTTACAGACGTCGATACAAACGCAGTGCGTGTTATACGTAAATCGACTTGTGCCGAGTGAGTATATGAGAAATAAAATGGGAAATATATCCCGGTTACAAGCATCGATTCGAACAACCATCGAAACATTTGTAACGCGTGCCTTTTACAGCGTTGACTCGGCATTTGAATTTTCATATCATTCAAGTCGTTTCTCCGGCTCTCTCTCTCTCTCTCTCTCGGCCACAACACCCCTCGCGTCTATAATAAAATACTGCTGTACCATAATAACGACTATGCGCGCACGCACGTACGTATCGCGGAGATCCGGCGAAGGTGCGCACCTCCTCCGCGTGTGATACGCCGTTCGTGTACGTCGGACCGTACACTTGTGTGTATGTGTATTGCAAAGCGTTCAGTCGCCTACACGCACACGTGCACACGGGTGCTGCACGTGCACTATTACCGTGCGTATACGTACGTACCGTTTAGACATTATACGAACGAGCGAATCGCATAAACGGAGCCATTTCGCGCGCGCGTTCGGTACAAGTGCGCCGCGGCCAATTCGTCGGTGACATAGATAAAACACCCCATAATCGTGCGGGCGCGGTAGCGGCGGTGGTTCGGCGGGATACCGGTACACGGGGGTGGGTTTTATTTTTATTTTTTTTTCTGTGCTCCAGATCGCGATCGTATTTATAATATACTCGGGATCGAATACGTGTATACGTACGACTTATCCACCGACGGCTGGTGGGAGGGGGACTGAAAGACGAATGGTTCTGAATATATCGGCTTCCTATTCCACACAATATTATAGTGAATATAAATATATTTGTAAACATATACATATATACCTATATATATATATATATATATATATATATATATGCATTTATGTGTGTGTCGGTAATTTTTCTTTTCCAACGGACGCGTGGTGGTGCGCGTCGGAGAAGGTGAGAGAGAGGGGGAGAAAGAGGAACAGAAAGAGAAAGAGAGAGAGAGTGAGAAAGAGAGTAATAGAACCGAATAGAAGACGTTGACGGGGGGAGAAGGGGAGGGAAAAAGAAACGCGAACAAACAACCTCCACTTTGATTCCCCGGGAGACGTATACGCCGGATGGGCCGTAACAAATGGCCGAGACTTATCCGGTGGACAGGAAGTCGTAAACCCGTGGCAGTACCGGAGGAGTAGTGGTACCGGTAGGCCCGTCTACTACCGGTGTGTGGTGGCGATATTCCCAGTGCGTCTGTCCGCGAGGAATTGTGGTTTTTCGGCTGATCCCGTGCCCTGCAATGCCGCATCCCCCACCCCCTACACCCGAACAACGAAACGTCCCGTGGCCGTCGTTCGTCCTTAAATTAAATCCTTGCCCCTGCCGCCGCGGCCGCCACCCACCGCCGACGCGATCTCCTCGGACTAGTTTCCGCCGAGTTGGGACGAGATTAACATTTCAACGCGAACACATTCTTTCCCCGCAACTCTTCGTGCCGCGTATTACACGCCGTACGAATGATGATTATTTTCTCTAAGGTCCCAGGGAAATCGGTTTTACAGCTCGTACGAGTACTATAAGCACCGCGAACACTGTACACTCGTTTCGGGACATGACAGGGATTAGGGGAGCAGGACGACGACTAACCCGCCAAACGGCATCGTATCCCACGAACCGCGGCCGTTGTCGTTGCACCGCCGGATGAATGTCCATCCGCGTTGCAATCATTTTACGTAAACACCGTGTAAATATTATTGACGCGAATCGTCTATGATCGTTTTGACTCTAAACTATTTTGTATGACATTAAACGATAATACTTCCGTGAATTTCAACTGCACGCGGTTATAATTCGCGTATTTGAACTATAATTTGAACCATAACGTTGCGTGTTCATCATTAAAACAAAAACCGTTTTTCGTTACTCTGATCAGAAATACAACATTTATCGTGTACGCACTTAACTTGACATTTTCGTAGAAAAATGTATGAATATTGTAACTATTGTTGCAAACAACACTAATTATTACGGAATGTTCGATAGGAAGTATGGACAATAAATGCAATATTGTATTTAGAAAATAGTTTCGATGATGTGGACCAGGATCAAATTAACGTTAAGAATTTTTAGCCGTGCATTATAATGTTCTGAAAGAGCGAACGTGTATTGCGCGCAGCGGCTACGGATGTAGTATTTCGTAGTGTGTGAAAACGCCGAAAGTGTAACACGATAACGGATTGAAGACGTGTAAACGATGCGAAAAAAATGTTTAAACAGAATTATCAGTGAACACTTATTGTTTAGTCAACTAAACTTGAACTTATCGGCAGTTTGTGGGACGTAAACAAATTATTTCGGGTTGTTATATAACTCGTGCAGTAGGATACGAACCGTGTGTATTCGAAAGCGTGACAAACGCACAATGTTTTCGGCTTAAGTTAATGATATGGTCGTGCCTTAAACAGCGACCATGGATGGTGTACTGTAGATAGTATACTGGTACACGAGAACACTTTACATATTACACTATTATTGTTCAGTTAGATGCGTAAGACTACCAAGTGACTTGTCCGCCTACGTGTCTTCTGCACAATGTCCTGCCTCGAGCCACAAACCACTAGCGATAATCCTCTATAGAATCGTAAAGTCACAGATGCCCCCCACACCGTATGATGTACACTACAGTGCTGTATTGATAACATGTATAATATTATCCAATCCCGTGTATCTACCTCGAAAACACGGCGTCGGCGTACATACAAAACATGACGATCACGGCGTGCAGGAGTTATCCGCTTATATTAAAAAAAAATTACGCATAATATACAGGATCGTCCACCGAAGCTACCGTTCCATTACGCCGTCATAACCGTTATTCTGCACACCGGTGGACCACAGTAACAGTGTATACTGTATTATTGTTATTATTATTATTCATCAACTGCGATATACCTGCGAGAGAAATCTTTGTGTATATATGTATGTGTGTATATATATATATATATTTGCACACATAGTGTTTAAACGATTTTCGGATGGAAAGGGATTTCCTGCACCCTCATCGCCGTTTGATTAATCGGTTTCGGGCATCTCGCGCTCGGTCGCCACGGTGTTTTTACATTCATTTTTCAACGGACCCGTCGCCGTCATACACGTATGCATACTATACATATATATATATATATATATATATATTATAGAAACGGTACAATACTTTAGGTCGAGGAGGACGAAAAAACACTTTTTTCTTTTCCTTCTTTCCCTTTCAACCTTTTCCCTGCTTTTTTCTTTCTCCCTCTACCCCGAAAAGATATTCTTGCAGTAATAGCGCGTGCGGCATGTGTGTACGTCTACGTGTATTAGGCGCATGATATGTATAAATAATGTATATATATATTGAGAGCGAGACCCAGAAGTGAAGAGTTTGGTACAATATCGCCTGCGGACGCGCCTAGTGGTGATCCCCTCGTATTTGAACGCGTCGCGTTGTAAGTGCGAGTAAGTATACACATGTACGAGTAAATATACATATATATTCACACACACAGCTCGTAAGTACATGCGAGAGCGTGTGATGCATACGACTGGCAGGGTGCGCGCGCCGGGAAGTGGTGTCAGACCATAGGGTCGCAAATAACGAAAACAGCACAGAAACCGGCGCGAAGGGACCGAGAGCGTGGGGCGAGCGAAAAGGAAAGTAAAAGATAATTAAAAATGGCCGCAGTAGAGCCGGACGCAAACACGCAGCACGAGTACTGCTGCGATCGTTCGCCGACGGCAAAGTTTACTACTTCACCTCTCTTGCTCGGACCCGGAAACTTTGCTAGCCCGAACACACTCGTATACATACATATATATATATATATATATATAAGAATCGTATATGTATATATCCAACAAGGACACCCTGTTTCGGTGATGGAGGTGCGGGCGGGCGGCCGGTCGTATTTATGGTGACCACAGACACCCTAAGGGATCGTTAGCGTCCGGCGGCCATGTTTATTTCTCTTTGTTTCATTCCGCGTGCGCACACCACCACTCCATCTCGTCCCACGCAACCTCATTCCCTTTTCGCGTACGCATATATTCGAGTACGAGTATGAGTGTGTATGTGTGTGACCTCTTCACCGCCTACACGGTTTTACAGGACATGAGAAAAATCTCTTATGCATTAAGGTATATGGTTTTCCGCGCAATCTCGGTATTACTATAATTTTTTTCTCCTCGACAACCCTGCCCCAGTGAGAACAAGAGGTGACTCTGTTTGATTTTCCATCAAGTCGAACGTATTGCAAACCGTGTTCCGCGTGACACAAACGCAATGAACGTTTGGTAGGTACCTATACAATAGTATACATTTATAATACACTAATGTCGGACGGGTCTGAAACCCCGCACCCGAAATTATTCCGATAAGTTTCTTCGTTTATTTGTTCATTACACTCTACAATATTTGTACTAGATGTATGGCGGATATTTTAAACTGTCGACGAAACCTAAGTATACAATATTCTTTAACACCTATTGTTGTTACTAGTTTTATGTCCAACATCCCGCGTAGAAACTCACCGCAGTTATGGTCAATACAATCTACTAAATCGACTGTTTGTCGAAAATAATTTATAAAAAATTTTGTGATCGTCAACCGTACCGATAACGTAATCACTTTGATTTATTAATTTTTAGTGTTACAGCTTTTGATTGGTATCGTTATTCATGTCGAATTAAGTTATACCATTCATCTTATCATACATGTATGGTTATATGTTAATCAAATCACTTAAAATTTGCGCTAAAGCCTACCAGGAATTAGTTCAAATAAATATACAACAACCGTAATTTAATTATTTTCATATCCCTACGTCACTTAAAAAAAAAAAAAAAATAATAAAAATTGATTATGCCACCATGTATAATATATTAATTTATTTATACATAAGTTGTATGTGTGTGAATGTGCGTCGTCAGCTTCATATCTCAACTACGGCTGATGTACTTTTACAATGTTACTTCGTTATTCGTGTTTTAATTATCCATACGCCTCCTGTACTTCATGCTTGACCAACGTTTCGTGGTACGCGCGTTGTAGTTCCAAGATTGAATTAAATAAATGCATCTTAATTTTCGTCTTCGTACAAGAGAAGATTAATTCATATTCATATACATTTGCGTGTCCGAGTAAAGTATTTTAGTTTCATAACTTATCAATAATACGAGAAATAGTAATTGATCTTTAAACAACCAAATAATAATACTTTAGTCGATCTCTTGTTTATGAATATCGAAAGTTAATTATTATTGAAATAATTTTTTTTATTAGTAAATTTACAATATATTTGACGGCTTGTAGTTATTTATTATTTAATAATGCAATGATTTTCAAACAAAATAAAGTATTTAACATTTATGTACATTTTATATAAGTACTGTATAAGTTTTTGTACTAAAATTAATTTAATTACAATTAAATTCAATTAAACGCAATTTAATTTGATTGAAAATCGATCCAACACCTTTTCGTTATTATTTTATTTTAAAAAATATGGAGTATAATTATTTTAATATTTTTGATTAATGCAGTGTAATTATAAATGTATCTAATGAGTAATTTTAAAAACACAATTAACGAAAGTGCATTTTCACTAGCAACTAAATATTATTATGTAACATAAAATTGTTATACTACCTACCTTGATTCTGCTTTAATGGTTTATTGCTCACAAGCCATGACAAAGTTATGCGTCTCACTCACAATGTATGTATATATATACATATTAAAAACTTCCCAATTATCTACGGAATTCTTACGACCCTAAGTTAAAGCACAACGACAACGTCTTGATGTACATGACAATATTTTAGACGTTCATTAATCAAAAATATTGATATACTTTATAATTTGTTGTTTAATAAATATAATCTTACAACATTCCGAGGAGTAGTTAAATTTTCTCGATTTAAATCATTGTATTAATTAACTTTTAAAATTAAAATAATAATAGTTAAAATGAGATTGGACTTTGCTCTGGTAGCGCTGCTTCCATGTATGTTGATATAATTGTGTACCGAAGAATTTGTCTTGTGCATATTTGGTGTTTGGAGGTAAATATTTAAAAGCATACAAAAAAATAACTCCGTTAAAATGTACTAAGTTTATGTTTATATTTTTATCAATAATAAAACTTCATGTGATTGCACAAATATTAAAAGTTATTTTAAATTAACTGCTTTTAACTATAAACAACTTGGTACTTTCAATTGTTGTAACTAGAACAAAACTAAACCGTAGCTTTCATTGAATATTGACTTTAAATGATAACGTATCTACTAGATAAACTATAATTTAATATCATTTAAATCATTTAGATATTATATAGTCAATGAAAAAATGTATTTTTTTAACAACGCTATAAATATAAATAAAAAGGTATTATTTTCAGTTTTTATAATTCGTATTTGCCATTGTTCAATTTGTTTGTCCGTATATACATTATGAATCATTTCGAATTTTCATACTTAAACATCGATATAGAATTTATGTTTTATATTACATTAAAATTTGAAAAATACCATGAAAATATATTCTTAATTTATAACTATAATAATATTACTATTAATAATAATAAATCATAACTATAACTTAAATTCATTTTTATACTTCTAATAATTATTAGAAAATATTATAATATAATAATAGTACAAACACGGTGGTTACGTACATTTGTAGCATAAATAAAAAATATATATATTTTTTTTTTACATTTTATACTTGGTGGCATGGTGGCATATTATTCAACTTCAACAATGAAATGAACAATTTTATCGCTGTAAGTAAATTAAAGCAAATATAATACCTTCAGTTATGATACAATAATCATGTTAATATAAGCATGCTACTATTTTTATAACAATCATTATCTACAATTGTGTTTATTTTAACGAGTTTTCGCGAATTTTAATTAATTTTAACTGTTTTGAATATATAAAATGCATAGTAAGCATAGACAATTGGTACAGTGAGCGGAAAACGAGATGAATACTACAATTTAAATATTAAGAGAACTGACGACAGAAGTTCTATCCAGTAGATAGGGATGCATTTGAAAAGTTAATATAGATTTTTAAGCTATATAAATATAAATAATTGTATATTATTTATTGTATGTCATTTTTTCCTTGGGATTTTTTTCGGTATACCGTACATAACACTTACAGTCTGCTGCCGATAACGAACTAGGACTGATACGTTGCTCTACTATCTACTATACATAATACTGTTTGACTTTCCGGTTTCGTAATTTCCGGAGAGCGGCAAACAAACACAAGAGGCAAACGTCGTGTTAGCGCGTGGATAGGTATCTGCAGTTATATAGCTGTGTTAGTGGTGGTGGAGGAGAAGGAGGATAAAGAGTAGGAAGAGAAGGATTCAATCGCTGTGTCAACAAAAACGTCCGGTTATCAGACTCGCTCCCCCCCCCCCCCGTGTAAAGGATACCCGAAGGGATCATCGTTGGGACGGAGAAACCTAGAGCAAAAGCTGCCACCAGTATCGAAATCTACACATTTGATGTGTTTGTAAGCGATTGTGTGTGTGTGTGTGTACAAGAAAGACAGAGAAAGTGAGCTAGACGGGCTTTATACGAGAAGGATCGCCGATATACCACGTACTGCTACCGGTCCAAGTCGATTCTTTGGCTTAATCCTTTGACATCATATCCGGTACACGTATAATTAGTGGAGGAGATGTGAACTGTTTGCGTTGTATGCTTGGCAAAGGCGTTTTGATTGCGTCCCGTGCCGGAGATATTTCAGGGATGAATGGATCATAAATTTATACACATATATTCCATATTTCCTCCTCCTCTACACACCCACACATAAACAAGGATATATATGCATTTACACGTTACCGTTTCTGCGATTGGGGAAATCGGCCGAGTATAATGATTTAAATCAGTATTTAAACATTTGACTTCTAATAACCATGGCTCCCCTAATCACGGTCGGATAATAGGTATCTGGCGGCTCTGGCGATGTTAGAGAGGTATCTTTCATCCAAATTCTCCATAAAGCTAAGAAATAATAATAATGTTATGCCACCAGATATTCTAGAATTTCAGTCATACCACTCGTGACGTAGTCTGGTTCGAGGTTTCGTAATCGTATTGTATCGGTTTCGAAAATTCGATGACGTTAATGAAACCGAATTAACAATTGTGTAATCAATCGTATTAAATTTTAATCGATAAATAGTTCTGTGTTTTCATAAGAATTTCGACTTGAAGTTGATGTTCCAATTTAACTAATTCGTTCATTCGTTATGATTCGTGAATGGCTAGATTATACACGTTATTAACCAGTCGTGATCAGTCAGCTAGAAATACTAGTTTTTATGGTATGGTGTGGCATTTGAATCGAATCGATTTGTAATTTTTACTGTTCCGCACACTGTATGCTCATTTGAAATTCGATATAAAACGTGCGTTTAATATGGGTTACAAGTCCGGGAGGAGGGAAGAACTGGTTTTATTGATGAAAATTTACGGAAAAGGGTCAAACTGGGACAACATGTTTTGGTCAGCGGCCGTATATTGTACTTTTGGGGTCGGTCCCTCGCGACGTGCTCAGCCCCCGGACAAGGGTCAATGAAAACACGGACGACCCCACCATAGCACGCGGTAACGGACCGAAAATTAGGGTTGGCTGTGCACTTCCGGGGTCAATTGCAGCTGTCCATCGGTCACATTTGGGAAAATGGCCGATTTAACCACCGGCTACTGTGCGTAGGCAACAACAAAGCGCAGACGTACAATATTGGAAACAGTTTATATACACGGATAAAAATTTTTAAACGTTCTATTGACTACACCGCCGTCATCGTCACGAAAACATCAATAATTTCTACCGCAGCCCGTGGTCTTGGTAGCGCAAAAAGTTTTCAATCGATAAAATCCATATTAGTGGTGGTGAATCATTTACTGGTATGGAAGTGGTTCGTTTTCAGCTAGTCGTCTGATTTGGCTGTAAACTGAAAAAATAAAATATGTGCAGTTATTAGAACAGACCCAAATAAAAAGTAAACGCTAGAGTGCTGTTTAGTACTAAAATATACACCTGGAAATTAATAACATAATAACATTGGAAACAGTTAAATGATTACTAATTACAAATAAAATAAAGAAAAAAAACTCTCTTAAAAAGTATATACATTTACAAGACATTCGTTTTAGTATCATACTTAATATTTATTGTTGTACTTAGATTGCAGATAAATATAAAAAATATTTTCAAAAGTTTTAATCTGAGTTCAAAACAAACAGTTTTTAATTGTAAACAAGTTTTGTGGAAAAAAAAAGTTCCAAACAAGTCTAGCAGACGTTTCGTTAACATTGATGCTATAAAATACGCATTATAAGGCAGTATTATATTATTATCGTCACGTTTCAATCTATTACCTTTATCGCTTTTATATTATATTCGTATATACATATACATATGTACATAATTATACGTATATAATTATTTCGATTGATTTTTGCACGCATACATTACCGTCTTAACTCCCATGAGTTATTCTATGCCGGAAACTGTCAGCTGGTAATCCTTGTCATTCGTGTGAGAGTACGTGAGACCGTCAACATTGAACGTATATACGTATTTACATGAGTGTGTGTATGCGTATATGTGTGTGTACACATCGAAGTTGTCTCTTGTTGATTTTTACCGTCCGAACGTCGTTTTAACTACCGTTAGGTTTCAAGAAAAATTTTGCATACTTAAAGCACGTATCTGCGTCGGCACAGGGCGAAGGTCACGCGGGACGGGTGAAACGGGGACGCAAGTGTACGCGTGGGAGAAGGGAAGGAGGTAAAACTACTTCCCCTTTAGATTGCGGATTAATGACGAATTAGCATATAAAGTGACGGTTATGTCAGGGCGAATGTCGCTGGCGCTGGCCCCGGACAACTTAAAACACCGACCGTCGCCCGCCTCACCCGCCTCGCCGGTACACTCTACCGATACCCGTCTAATGACCATGGGATTACCCCGGTAAAGGCGCGCGCAGAGTGGATTTGTTCTTGTTTACCGAATCTATTATCATAATTTCCCCTTGATCGCGTCACACGCGCACGAAATAAGACGATGACGACGAAGCCTAGAACACGTAAACGCAAATTTGAATTATAATCGCAACGTCGTCGACTATAGGAGTGCCGGGGTATGGATGTGTGTGAAGGGGATGGGGGTGAAAACCTTGATCGCTATTGTTAGGAGGAGCTGGAGGAGATCTTTCTCGTATAGTTTCCAGCAAACCTTTTACTATGTTTGCACACGCACACACACAGTACGCATATACAATATGTATGTATCACTATACAATAACATACATATTGTTTAATGACTATATTTTACATATCTTTTGAATCAGTAAGATGAACTCTACAACAGTTTTGATCACATGTTCGTCATTTAGTGATTCAATTTGTTTTTATTAAAAAAAAAACCAAACTAATAAATTGTCAACAGTGCATTATAAATATAATATTTAACTATTTATAATTATTATTATTAATTATTTACTACCTATTGTTAATCGTTTATATCATTGGCATTGTGAAGCCGTTATATTTACGATTTGAATTAAAACTGTTTTGATATTTAGCGTTGTATTTATGTTTTCCAGTTAATGCTTTATTTTCAATTGGCAATCCACCGGTGAAAAAATTTATGGGGTAGGTGCCGTATAGTGTATGAATCTCAACCCTGTTTACATCACTGCAAATACTATTACTCTATTCCCTTTGTAAGTGTGTGTGTGTGTGTGTAGGTATGTGTGTATGTGTATATGCGATGGACGTGTGTGCTGTTGCTATCGGACAAGCGTAGAAAAAATGAGGCACTACCGGCTTTGTGTACTCATAACACGATATATACTTCTGGTACGGGCTATAATAGGTACTATGCCGTTACCCTCGGCGGACGACGTCGACGCCACCGCCCGTCAGCCACTTTCGTCGTCGCTAATTAATTAACGGACTTTGATAAAAACCCACGATATAGTGTTGTTTGGCCGTCGCGTTAAAAACTTTTTTTACGGCCCGGCGGTAATTAGAGCTGTTCGTGATGGGATTTGCGGACGGAGAAAGAGTGTTTGAAAGCTTCATTTCCCAGTACAGTTTTTCCTTTGGTTTTTTTCCCCCTTTTCCTGCGTTTCTTTTTTTTTTTCTTCTACGTTCTTTATCGTCCGGCCATAATTAAAACGCATAAAGCAATCGTGAACGTACTCTTAGGATGTATACGTAGGAAAACGCCACGCGAATAAAATATATAATATACCCACAGTGCACAATACTTGTACATAATATATATCATAAAACACAACTCCCCTCCCCATCCCCCGGAGTAGGAAAACGCGTGCGCGTGTAAATGTCCCTCGCGTGTTCGCTACCAAAAGTGTCTATACAGTGGGTGCGTTTTTAACGCGTTCCTATGTATACCTTTATACACACGCGTATATACACGCCGTAATGTATATACATTATACATATTACCTATTTAAGGCCCTCTGACGTTTTGTGTTTACATTATGTGTATTAAACGAGGAGATTTTTTATTCGAGTTAACCTGGTTGAATACGTGCGATTCAAAGTATTGTATGATAATACCGTTTTGACACGGGTAGCATGTCGCAGGGGGGAGGGGGACAAAAACATTAGGACTATTGCGAAAAAGTACTGAACAGCGTTACGACGTCGACTTGGAATTGATCGCTTTTCTCATTCGAACCATTTATTGTTACACGCACGACGCCGCCATCGTCGGACATATAGCAAATGCATCTAAAATATTTTGGAAGGGTTGCTAAAATCACTGATAGTCTACCATCTCGCTAATTAATATAGACTACTAGTGTACTAATGTTTCATGTTATCCTTATTTGCTAATTTATATTATGTTTTTATTACCTGATTAATTTAATTTTTAAATTTTATTAAAGAAATCAAGCAAAAAATAATATTTATAATACAGATGTACTTTAATTGTGATATTTACAGCAATGTAAAATATTATTGCATTTTATTGGTTTCTCGGTGATTTTATTCCGTAAAAAAATTAAGTATGTCCTATAGCTATCCTATAGCCGAGTGATCGTAATCAACGCAAATATGCACTTTTTATATTAATTTTAGAAGGAAGAATATTTCATTTAAATCTTGCAGGCATTTTTCGCTCGAGACTAAAAAAATTATACTGTCCTCTAATGTTTATCATCGGTTTTCCTTCGTGATATTATGTAAATAATAATAAATTAAGTTTTCTTAGATCATGCGTAAAAATAATATAAATACATTATTGCATACATAAATACAAACAATAACACAGTCAATAACAAATCGTTTTGTACTACAAATTTAAGGAGTATTATATGATTTCAAGCAAATGTCGACTACGTAGTAATTATCATACTGAAAAAAAAGTAATGTAGTTTATAAGCATGTTATCATTTGTACCATAAATTACTACAAATCTATTGCAAAACATTGCAACAGCTAGAACGCGTAGTGTGCTTAAAATTCTATGATCAAGGTTAACGAACGATATCAGATGCAAAAACATCACCGCTGTCCACCTCGCCGTTCGGTGATCAGCTCATATGCATTTAGGGTACACGCGTAGGCTTATCGTCAAGTGAGTCGTCGACGTTACCGGGGTTATTGTTAAAAATACACTCGTTCGGGTTAACATTTCGCGAGTGCATGGTTCAGCCAGGTACATAAACATGTATACCATCGCTCCAGTGAAACTTTGGTAACCGCGATCCCTCCACCACTCCACCGTTCTCCACCTCCCTTACTTCGAACACCACCACCACCACCACTACCACCACCACCCCCATGACCATATCCGTACCATACGCACATAAACCTCGGTGTAACAAAGTTTCTTATCGAAGATTTCAGAATCAACCACATACTTCCAAAGCTTTCAATGCGTCTCAAACTTGGAGCGATCAAACTTGCAAAAGCCGCTTTGCCGTCGACGTTGACGGAGCGGCGTGGCGCGAGGTCCGTCGGTCGGACGGTCGGTTGGTCGACGTAGTAGCCGAGGCCAAGTCGAAACGTGTTAAAACAGTGTTCCGACTTGATGAACAATCTATCCGAACAAACTTCGTCTCCCGCGACCGCCGTCGCCGTCTGCACCACCACCGTGTTTCGGTTTGCTGTGCTCAGCCGCCACCACCGCTGTGTTGTGTCAACTCCTGGAATACTCGCCGGGGAAAATCACTGCCGCGAATCAGCACCATCGGCTTCGTTTTCCTACACCGCCATCCCGAGCACTTCAACATATAACTGTATTGGTAGTAATCAGCACAACCCATCGGTTATTCTGTTTCTCAATAAATATTCACAATCCGAGGGCTTGAAAAACTTGGTGACACGCCCTGTGTAAAATATCACCTTTTCTACGTTCAATAACAATCAGAGACTTGATGCATTGACATTATAAAACACATTGAACTATAATGCGTTTTAGTGTACTCAGAATTTTCATCTATAGACAAAGAAGAGTAATTTTTTGCGAAAACAATGTGTCAGTTTAGTATTGTATAGTATTGCAAAATAGTGTAAAACGTAGCATAAGCTGCTAGAAGTTTTTAAATAAAAATAACGACCTTTCCGTCAGTATATCCATCAAAATATTTTTTATTCACCCATGTAATTTCTAATATCGTACAATGTTTTATAATTAGATGTCTTGATTAAATGCTCTTGGATATTATTTTGCTTTATTTCACGTGGCTGTCTTGTGATTGTTATTGTTATATTATAAAACGTTATGTACCAAGAACATTGTAGAGTGTAGATAATACTTTTATAGGTTTGAAAATAGCATTATGGTTTTGCGCCGCAGATAAAAATAATTACATTTAATTCATGATTTACCCTTCTATTTAAAATATTATACTTTACCGTCAAATGAAAAAGAATGTCTGGCTTCGTATATCTTATAAAGGCGGTTGACATTTTTTTCGTGTCGTATAATTTAATTAATTCAACAAATTATACTATAATTAATTTTAATTTAATCTTAAATGGTCTTCATTATCTAAATTACAATTATAGAGTATACAATATGTCTTCCACAATACTCGTATTTATGTTATGTATATACATTATCATATTATATAATTATTTTTACACTCAAAAGTGATATTTAATAACCATTTAAGGATATATTTTATTTAGATTTATTTAGACTTTCTCTTTTTTTTTCTTCTTGTACTTGTCCTTGTACTTGTATATATATATATATATATATATATATATATATATATATAAATATGAAGTTTCTACAACGTAATGCGAAAAACCATACGATAATCCGTTGAAAACTTTTCGAACATCGTTTTAAATGCGATTCAGGGTAGGGAAACAAAAAATGACGATAAAAACTTATGCTTAACGAGCATGCTTTTCGATAAATCGTCTATATTGCGTGGAGGTACTTGACTTAGGTCAAGGTACTTGATTTTTGATAAGTTTTCGAGTCATTTGATTGCACTCGCACTAATCCGCGAGGTCATTGCACATTTAATAAGGAACACATCTATACATATTTATATTATTCAGATTTGTAGCGGAATAGGACATGCTTGAACTGCGCCCAAATTAACTTGTTTTAGGTATAATGCGCTCCAATTACAGTTTTAATATTAAAACGTTATCGCACTGCTGTGATATAATTGTTGATAGATCACATGATATGCGGAATTGATCTTTTAGTACCTATTGTGCGTCCAATTTCTTTAATAATCAGTGAAGTCACCACGATGGCCGAACGATTTTTAGCCGCGGTGCGAAAATTATCTGAAAATAATTTCAAATTTTAAGTTTCGTAAAACCAATCGAGCTTCAAGATCAAGTGGCGTTAAAGAGCGATGTATACAGTCAAAAATTGAAAAGCATTTTTTAAAACCTTTGGTGATGACGATGGAATAACCGAATGAAACGTAAACCGCATACATACAAATTTTGTATATACAAATTTAATAATTTTGTATAATACAAATTTTGTTGTTCACACTTTGTCACGTTATGAAATATTCGGGTGCAGTAAAGGTGTACGATTTTGTGTTGACCTGTGCATTAGCTGTAGTCTACGGCCGCCGGCGAGATGTTGTAGTTAGGCAGGTCCATTTCCCCAGCACCCCCACTTTCAAATTTTGGGTCCGATCTGGTCCCAATCGATTGTACCTCGTTTGTACCTGATTGTACCTCTAGTCCCTTCGTTTGTACCTCAACAGTTTTTTAGTTATCACAATTTTAATTGTGGGGGTGCTGGGGAAATGCCTGCACCCCCACTTTCGAATTTCAGGTCCGATCCGGTCCCAATCGTTTGTACCTCGTTTGTACCTGATTGTACCTCTAGTCCCTTCGTTTGTACCTCAACAGTTTTTTAGTTATCACAATTTTAATTATGGGGGTGCTGGGGAAATGCCTGCACCCCCACTTTCGAATTTCAGGTCCGATCCGGTCCCAATCGTTTGTACCTCGTTTGTACCTGATTGTACCTCTAGTCCCTTCGTTTGTACCTCAACAGTTTTTAAGTTATCCCTGTTTTAGTTTTGAAGGTGTTGGAGAGATGCTTGAACCCAGCTTGACCTTTAAATTTCGGGTCCGATCCGATCCCAATCGTTTGTAACTTGTTTGTTCCTGATTGTACATCTAGTCCCTTCGATTGTACCTCAACGGGTTTAATTAATCCCAGTTTTATTTACAGGGGTGACGGGGAAATCACCATTTTACCCTGGGACATGAAAAACAGTGTATTGAAAGTTAAATTTTTTCTATGATACGTATGTTAACGGATATCAAGTTATACCTGTCTTGCTATCAAGTACATTTTCAACATTTCTTAAGTTCGTGTGGTTAAAATTTTTAAAATTTTGCATAATTTTGTATTTTCCGCATCAAATGTATTTCCATGACTAGTGTAAGTGTAGGCGTACATCATATTCAAATTTCAATGCGTTTTTAATAAAAATTGAATAAACAAACTGTTGAATATAATAATTTCTATATGTAATAGTTATATACGTATTAATCAAAAGTTTAATCATTGCATTCTGTTTTCATTAACTATATACACAAATATTTTTTATTCACTATTTAAAGATATGTAATTTCTTTGTAAAAAATAAAACGGTCGTATTTAAATTGATCGAACGGTATTTTATTTTGATTATTATAACTCTAATATTGACATTATTTTATAATAAACAGTTTTGCTAAATTTTTTTTTATTATTTATACTATTTATTATAAATTTATATTTACGTGACTATATGAAGTAAATTGTATTCTTAATTCCATAAGATATTGACTCAAACTTAGGAAAATTTTTGAGTTACTCCCAATTTCAAGCTAAATTTCACTATTATATTTTTAGGAATGTTTTAATATTTTTCTTTACCTATGGAGAATAATAATTAAAAAATATAATTATAAAAAATGCCTCCAATAAAATGTTTGATTGATTAATTTGTACCTTATACAATTAGTAATGTATGTATATATGTCATTCAAACGTTTATAAAATTGTACTTTTTCGTATAGAATTAGTATTAATAAAATTTTAAAATTATGTGAAAACTAAAATAAAATATATAAGTAAAGTTTCACTTATATGTTAGCAATCTTGGAAACTAGGGTTTTATTTTATATATTTTTTTATCATTCCAATCATTCTATGTGTAACAAGTTGGTAGTTGCCTGTTAGTAACTAATTAGTATAAAAATATGTTGAAGATTTAATTTGATTTCTCTACTATATTAATTTTATATAGACTATTATAAATAAATAAATAGGAATATAGGCACTTCATGCAAAATTAATATATTAAGTTTATAGTATATTTATTGTAATGATATAATCTACCTAAAAAATATATATAATTATAAAGTTATTAATCGATATGGGTAATAGGTACATGGTATATGTATATTATATAGGGTTATTAAGTTTTGATATTTGTAATAGAATATAATACAACTTATAGTAAATATTTAGTATTTCATTTATATATTGTATTTATACAGCACATTTAAATTTATTGATATAATTTTGTAAATTAATTTATTAATTTTGAAAAAAAAAAAAATTAAAAATTAGTTTTTTATTGTACAAATACTCGGGGAATGTGGTTAAAATACTTTACCCTAGTACCTATTTCAAAAATGTTTAAAAATATGTATTCGAGTACCTAAAAAGTATTTGAGTACTTTTACTCAAGTACTATACAAGACTGTATGTTAAAACATTTCAATAACACAATATGCAAATATATATAATTTCATAAATTTTAATAATCAAAATAAAACCGAATCCTTCTACAAATAATGACAATATTTTAAATAATATAAATTTATTATATATAAATAACATTAAACATTAAATGGAAATCTAAAATAAAAACTATAAGTACAATATACTTTATATGTTGTAACATTTTAATAATACTATATGCAAATCTATATTGATTAATACCTTTTTATAATTAAAAAAAAAAAAAAAACTTTTATGAACAGTTACAACTTCTTAAATAATTAATAACAATTCGGAACATAATATTCATTTTTGTTTTTATAGAACGCCACCGCCGCGCTGGAGTTGTTTGTCGCCTTCTGTACTAGATGATTATTTTTAATTATCCACCACATAACAAATATCACTTACTTAGTTTGATGAATATGTATTGAGAAAATATATTCTAGTATTCTAGCTGTTTGATATTTAGTTATTTTATTTTCAATAAAATGGATGTTCTTATTAAATTTAAAGTGTAAACTAACTTAAAATAAAATAATAATAAAATAAAAAATAATATATAAATAATAAAAAAGATTTAACACGACATTTGACTTAAATTTAGTTAATTTCAAACCGTTAAAAAATATATTTCCGATCAAAGTCATAATCCGAACGAAAAATTACGTGTACCTAAATAATTAATAAATAATAATTAAATAATCATAATAAACAGGCACATTTAATTATTACACAAACTACATAGTAAAATATTTCAATATTAGAGTTCTAATAACAAAATAAATACTGAAATAATCAAAATTGAATCAATTTGAATACATATATAACGTTTTATTAAGGAATAAAATAAATATATATTTTAAATAGTTAATTAAAAAGAAATACGTATATAGTTTTTCAAACAAAATTAAAGTAAAGTTGATTAGTATAATTTTTGTAACAATTTTCATACACATATATTTATATTCAACCGATTGTATTTTAATTTGTTTTTATTAAAAACGCATTGAAATTTGAATATGATGTACGCCTACACTTACACTAGTCACGGAAATACATTTGATGCGGAAAATACAAAATTATGCAAAATTTTAAAAATTTTAACCACACGAACTTAAGAAATGTTGAAAATGTACTTGATAGCAAGACAGGTATAACTTGATATCCGTTAACATACGTATCATAGAAAAAATTTAACTTTCAATACACTGTTTTTCATGTCCCAGGGTAAAATGGTGATTTCCCCGTCACCCCTGTAAATAAAACTGGGATTAATTAAGCCCGTTGAGGTACAATCGAAGGGACTAGATGTACAATCAGGAACAAACAAGTTACAAACGATTGGGACCGGATCGGACCTGAAATTCGAAAGTGGGGGTGCAGGCATTTCCCCAGCACCCCCACAATTAAAATTGTGATAACTAAAAAACTGTTGAGGTACAAACGAAGGGACTAGAGGTACAATCAGGTACAAACGAGGTACAAACGATTGGGACCGGATCGGACCTGAAATTCGAAAGTGGGGGTGCAGGCATTTCCCCAGCACCCCCACAATTAAAATTGTGATAACTAAAAAACTGTTGAGGTACAAACGAAGGGACTAGAGGTACAATCAGGTACAAACGAGGTACAATCGATTGGGACCAGATCGGACCCAAAATTTGAAAGTGGGGGTGCTGGGGAAATGGACCTTAGTTAGGCCTAGGGCTTGCGGTCAAATCGTATTTGGTTGGGAGGGGGGGGGGAGAAAATGGAGAGATACTTTTGCACACGTGAGAGATAAGGGCACATGTGTGGTAGAGGATCGTTACGGTGGCCGGCGGGAGAGGAGTAATCCTGACGCGCACGGGGCGATACCACCGAACGTGGGTTAGTAGATACTGCGGCGGGATGAGAGGAGAGAGAGTCTTATCCAGAGAAGGGATGTTTACATGGATAGGAAGGAGAAGAGTGCCGCACAGTGCTGGAAAATACATTACGGCGGTGGCGTCTCTTATCGCGTGAGGGCCGAGAACCGTTCGAGAGAGAACCGCGCAGCACCGACCAACCGCGTTCGGTTTCCGTTCACGCCTCTCTCCGTTCACCACCCCCTCAACCCTTACAAACATCGCCGGAGCATCAGCGGCACCGCGGTGCGGCCGAACCTAATGTCGGACGGTCGGACGGTCGGTCGGCGGTCGGCGGTGGCGCGCCCGTTCTCCGGGGAAGCATAAATCATCGGAGGTCGGTTCGCGGGCGCAAAACTTTTCGCCCGGTTCAGCGGGAGCTCTTCTCTGCCCTCTCGGAATCGCGGCGTGCGACGGGATTGTTTTTGAAGTTTTAATCACGACGACCCTGCGCCCGGATGCGCTGCACTACTCCACGCCGTTCACGCCGACCAACCACGTCTGCAATACCGTCCTCTTAAATATCACGGTTAACGCAACAACAACAACAACAACAACATCAAAAATGACAATAATGGTGCCAGCCTCTAACCACTGTTGCTGCGCCCTTCGGGGTCGAAAATACCTGTAACGATACACTTTTTCTCTTTTTTGTCCAGTCGACATCATTAGACACTCTTGTTACACGCTGCTTTAATTTTTTCATTATTATTACGCGCTGAACGTACGTGTACGTGTTATGCGTGTCCGCACGGCTGTCACGCACCTGTCGAGATTGACCTTCCACCGGGGATGCTGAACCGTCGTGATCTCTCGGTCAAAAAAGGGTGAACGCGGACCGGTTGGCGTCGGGTATCACGCACTCCTGAGGGTGTACAGACTACTAGCGCAAGGTGATTGCGAGATGACCGCCAATAGAGGGCTAATGTTAGATCATTTGTTTTTTTTTTTTTAATTTTTCCTAACCGGTCCGTCGTCCGTACGACACGTTCCAATGTTTACAGTGTTATCGGTAATGGTTAATCGAAGTTATCTCGCAATAAAAATGCGAAGGTAAATATATACGTCATAGTGTTACGCTTAAATGCATTCCAACGCTCTATTAAAATATTCTATTCGAAACGAACAAACACCGACCGAAGGGTGAGTTCACGATAGACTGAACTCTTCTCGGAAGTGTACTACTGTTACCTCTGCTAGGAGCAAGGGTGACCGGTTATTTTCGATAAGCGCATATTGTTTGCTACTGCTATTTGTTCGACAATATAAGAATAATAATATGTTATTTGAACGCATATTTATCCCGTTAAAGAGATTCCAAAGCGCACATGCACGCGAGTGCACGCACACGATGTCTGATGCTAGTCAGCCAGTTCGGGAGAGGTGCAGGCATACCCGTTCCTCCACACTACACCGTCTTAAATAATCGTACGACTATACTCTCAGACGTGCGCTTTTAATCAAGTCATCTGGCCCGGAGGTACGCCAACAGCTCGTTTACCCGTCGCAAATCGATTATTTCGCATCGGATGTTCCGGTATTAAAGTTTATTCTCCTTTACATCACCATTCACTTCACCGGTTCACGTCACCTAGTACCTTCGATCTTCGTGACAAAGAGTAACCTGTGATTTTGTTTCGTGTCAAAATCAAAAATCACCCACTGGAAGTTTAAAATTCGACGCAGCCCGTGGATAGGAAAGTTTGTTCTTTGAGTTTATCAACGGTTTTCGGAGAAGTCAACGAAAAGTTGTTCAACAACTGAACGATTTGAAAGAGAAACCCGATATGTTTACATCTATTTTGTAGGTATTTAAAATTTAAAATTATTAAACTACAAAATTCAAAATATATAAATGCAAATAATAAGGACAATATGAAAGCATTTTATTTTATTTTGGAAACTCGTTGCAATTTATCTTTACAGCAATACCACGTTCTATACTTTTATTTTTACAAATATGCATATAAAATTAAGATTCTACAATATGTCTATGTTATTTCATATTATTCTCCATTGAAATGTTTCCATTTTCCGATATGAAGTACAGAATTTAGACGAATAGATGTCACATAAACCATATAATTGCTCAAAAATTTTATCTCTGATATTTTATAATGTTATATTATTGTAACGTACACGAATACATTTTATATGGGCATAAAATATATTATAATAATACGATGCGCTGCTCTCGCTCTCTGCATCCGGCGGACGTTCGGCGGGTGGTGAAAGTATATATATATATATATATTCAATATAATACCATAACAATGTCGAAACTTGTTCCCTCGCAGCTCGTTATTTCCCATTTGCAATATTCACGCTCGAAAAGTCGCCATAGCTGCTGCATGTGTCTGAAAATAAAATTATAGGCTTAATATATATATATATATATATACCTATTTGGTTATATTCTTTTTTTATATGTTATAATATACGTGCGTACGTGAGTGCATACAGGCATTATGCGTGTACAGGAAGAAACGGTCGCGTACTATTTTGTAATATCCTTTTATTATTACCTGTATTCTATCGATTATCGAGTTTAAACTGCGAATATAAGGCCTTATAATAACAATACACACATAATTATATACGTACGCTGTATGCGCGCGTTTTCACCACGCAGTAGTCGTTAAAAAAACACCACGCATCATAGAACATTTTTAATTTTCAAAATCAAGTATTTACCAATAATATAAAACATTATATTTGATTTGGTTTATGGAATGTGTATTGCCTTAAACGGTTATAACACGGGTTCGGATGGCGGGATACAGTGATAAAAGACAAGTGAAATAAAGATAAATAACAATGATTTGTTTTACACCACGTAATAATGAATGACGGAATAATAGTCTCTTAGAATTTATATTCACTCGCTACTGATTCGGTGGCGAACTTGGATACGTATTATACATAAACCGGTCGGTAATCGCGGTGAGTATCCACAGACTTACAATCACGAAGATTCCTCATCTATCTCCAACATTTACGAACCGATCACAATGAATATGATAATCAAGTCGAACGCTAGATAAAATATTGTACACGAATACCAGGACGACGAACAATATTTACGGCGGTCGCATGTCTATGACTTAAATTATAAGAATGCAAACTTTAGTTTAAAACAAAAGCAAGGTTTTTTTACTGTTCACACGAGAATGCGTGTAACATACTAACGCGTATGAACACGATTTCATTCATTTTCGATTTCCTGCCGTAACGTTCGGCAAAGTGACGCGGTGCCTTTTAACGAAACACGCCCTGACACTATAAAATACTATTACGATCGTTCGACAGATTTCGCGAATATGTTCTCGCCGTGCGCACACGTACTTCCGCGTCGGACCTACGGACGGGATTAAAAAACGCGTGCACCTTATTTATTCCACGAGTGATCGTATTAAACACGAACGGGGGTGTTATTATTACGCGTATATTAGCAGTGTAAGTATTTGATGGTCCAAGACGGCGGTGGCGGGCAGCGCGTTTGTAACGATTGCAATGGTAAACGTATCGGTGCACGGTAGTATAATGACAGTAGTTTGATAAAACGTGTGCTAACACAATTACGCGTGTACCTAATGAGCGCAGTCATCGCGTTTAATCCACCGCTGTGGATTATTATTTTAGTTCGGTGGTCGCGAAGTTGGACCACGATCGTAACGCAATACACCGCTGACAATGGCACAACTGCAATCGCGAGCAATATAATAACACTATTAGTATGCACACCGTACACGGCGGAGCGCTACGAGTGTTTTTTACGCGAACACGTTTGGTGGCAGCGAGTACTTGACTCGCACGGTAGTTAGCCCGGTACTCGGTCTACGATGCGTCGAACTTCCTTTTAATTTTTTTTTTTAATTTTTCCTTCCGAGTCGATTATGGAAATAATCGTATTATGCATACGTATACAGTAATCCGATCGAAGTCTGTTGCAAAGCATGTGCGTTAATTTTACCCCAGGTCATTCGTTAAAGTACATGATGCAGTCGACCCGTGCAAATAAATGCTTTACGAAATATGGGTACTGCGCGAACAGAATAGCAAAATATTTCTGATAAACGAATGATGTTTTTATTAAAAAACTACTGTATTGAGACCGTTGTTTTCCGAAACATCTATAGGAATAATGCGACGATTTAATTTATTTTTTCCTCTCTAAACCGATGATTTTTATTTACTTTTTCTACTTGTGTGTTGTACAAGTATCGTGAACAAATCTCGGGAGCGTTTTACATCCGTTTTCAGTTTCGCTTTCGAAATACCAAATTACTCAGTGCTGTGATTTTGTGATTATTACGTGCGACGATTTATTTAAAAGGTCTACAAAATTATGTATGTATAGAAAGAGAAAGAGAGAGAGAGAGAGAGAGAGAGAGAGAGGAAGAGCGTAAGTCTTCGTAAACGAACCGCATAACGAAGAAAAAATAGAAAAAATGACGAGTACAATGGGCTTAATTTACTGAGAGTGCAAAATATATACATAAGCCAGCAGTTGTAGTACACGAATGAGAATTTCACCGCACCGTAGGTGATTGCGTTTTGAGCGTTTACGGCGGTGTCGACGACGACACTTAATCGAGTTCCGAATTTAAGTGCACGAATAACGCGGATCAGTCTACATGTATTGCACACACACACTTTCACATTTACATTATTATGTATTGACGAACGCAATAGTAAAAACGTGCAGTGTTAAAGAAGGGCAACTGCGCTCGTGCGTTATGTGCGTATAAGTTTTTATATTTATTTTTTCGTACTTTATATACATGTTTCCGGTACGTCTTGGTGTTGGAAATGGGATGAAATGTCGATCGAACTAAGGGGTTTGTTTCTTTTTTTTTTTTTTTTTTCGTCGGAAGAAGATAAAATAAGGAGAAACGAAACAAAACGGTCGTTTTCCGTGTCGAGATCGACGTCGATTATTATGCCGCCGCCACAGCCGATTTCAATACGGTCATTCGTATTCTACACGCGTGACCTTCCACCTCGCTGCCAGAGATCTTCGTTTGGGTTCCGGATTTAGGGCGGCGGCAAGTAATGCTAGTATGTGACAGTTGTGCGAAAACGAAAAAAGGAGCAATGATTGATCGCAAACCGATTTTTGTCCACGTTCGCGATTCTTCCGCCCGCTACTGCCGCCGCTCGTAGTCACACAGATCGGTCCCGCCCCGATGCATCCACGTTCCCGCGACCTTTGACGCATCGTCAAAATCTCACGCGAAAATAGCCTAACCTAACCGTATTATTAGTCCGGTTTGATAAAATATCATCCGGAGCAAACGTATCGAATCGTCTTGAGACACGATTTTATTTCATAAATTGTATGTAATTGAACTTGATATATTATATTATTACTGGTAGTAGAGATGGAAATTATGACTCGTTTTAGTGAATCGATTAACTCAATTAAATTCACTTAAATGAGTCGATTTATCAGGTGAATTAATCAATTTATTAATTCACAATTGATAAGTCAAATCATATCTTAACCAAGTCTCTGTTTGAACTTAAATCTTAATCACGACTATAAATATACGATACAATTATAAATCAATACGATTATATATCTATAATTGTAGTATTACCTGTGCGACGGTATTACACTGAACTTATTTATAAGACAATAACTTCAGATTTAGAATTAGTGTCTTGACTGATTCAATTCATTTACAGGCTCATAGTTCAGTTATCCCAATACAGTGTTGCTACTGAATTGCCAAGTCACTGATTTGCGATTCACTAATTAAATGCATTCAATTTACTAAAAAGAATCGACTCTTTACACATCACCTGGTAGTTTATATTATTTTCATTGATTCATCGTTTATTTAATTTTATATAACAACACGGGACATGACCAATTTATTATAATATTGATAACATATATAATTTGTTCAGGATATTTTTAAATTAGAGTCGATGGGTTCTTATTCGCTAAGCTCATCATACGGTATAATGGCTGATTCTTTGCGTAGTTGGTGTTACATATTGGTGGGAAAAATGGATGATTGTGATAGAAATGAAAGGATGATACTTTGAAATTCATTTGTGCTTATAGTTCAGGAAAATCTATTAGTCCATCAATAAGACGTCTTAGAAAAGTCAAATTAGTTTCAAGTTTTCTGGCAGCTAAAGTTTGCATGCCAAGTCGGTATAAAACTAGTGAATAATCATGCATTAGGTAATCAATTTTTAATGCATATGTCGCAAAGTTAAAAAATTTACGTGTAACACGGTTAACTTGATTTCTACCGCAAGAAGTACTTGGATCCTACACAATGGTTCCGTTTTATCGTGACGTTCGAATTTAAACTATGCGTTATTCGAAAATGTCGTTAAAATTGACCGAACGATTATTTATGTGATAAAAAAAAATAACATTCTGCTCCTCTAGAGGTACAATAAAAAAATGAAACAAGCAATTTTCATCGGGAGGAATACAGTATTTGCCAGTATGTGACATTTTTTTAAAGATTTTTTAGAATTTCAAACAATTTATATTCAAGCAAAAGCAAAGAGCGAAAAAACTTCAGAAATCGGCCCGTTGACGACATGACACCGTGGTTTGAGTGTGAATATGAATGTGAAAATAGAAACTTGGTTCACACATGTTATCTGAAACTAGTCATCCGGCTATCTCGATTTTTTTTTTTTTTTGAAAGAGTACATTCCGAAGAAGAATGTTTTTCAAGTCGATTGAATTATTATTTTTTTTACTTATTATTATTCTTATTATATTTTTTTTTTCAAATTGTGTACGAGTATAATTCATCGGTGGCTCAAGAAATAAAGTAAAGAGGCGTTTGTCTGGTGCTCCCAATACCGATAAATAAATATTGTATGATTTGAAATGGGAAATAAAAAACGACGATTGTAATATTTATTTTTATTTGCCTGTAGTAACATAACCTTACATAAAGATTAGCTTTTTTTCGCACGAACGAAGCCGGGTAATTCGGCTGGTATATTGTGTACATAAATTGCTGAAAGGTCAACTCTACGTCTCCGTGCACCGTGGCCGCCATCATGTGCACACGTAATGCGGACAAGGTTTAAGGATCACCGTCCTGTTTACATGTGGTACCGGTGGTAGTGGTGGTGGGGCGGTGGCGGTGCGCGCCTTTGACAGAGGGACAGAAATCACGTCGACCGGGGAATGGCTTTTGCGCGCGCCCGGTGAAAGGGTACGGCCAAAGGCCAAAACTTTGTAAAGGCCAGTTACCGCGGGCGTCGCCGCCGCCTCGTAACGGACGGGCTTCTTCGGTCCCGTTCGAAAATCCCCTTTGTTCTCGAATTAATCATAAGTCCTTTTACCCGGCCGCGCCGCCGCCACCGTCACTGATGCCAAAACCATTACGATACTTCGTCGAGGTCAACCACTCGAAAACGCTAATCACGTGACCATTGATTATACGTGTACGTTGCAATAACGGCACTACTTATATCCGTATTCTACTGTACCCGACCCTCGCAACATTACAACCTCTTCAACTGAACGTGGGTTTTTTTTCTTTTAATTTCGTAACACACAATTTTTCGACTTGTAAAACGGCTCAAGCTCCAATTCGTGCGTATTAAAATGCTCAATGTTTAACCATCTGAACAGTTAAGTTCGAAAATCGTGCTCAATAGACGATATTTTTTCTACGTATTGTTTATGAGTATAAATAAATAATTTTAACGAACGTTATCAAACCCTAAATTGTTGCGCTTAATTCAAATGTAATATTTTTAATCCGTGAAAACAGTCGTCACTATTTTTTAAATATCGCGTCCCGCTTAGACCCGTAAATCCGATTTCAATATCCGTGACTTATTGTCGCGTGTAATTTCACCAATAAATAAAGTTCTACCGAAACAGTGCCGAAGAAAGCGTGACACATTTCAAAACTGTGATTTTTGATTTAAATGACTGGTTACAGCCTTGCTTTTATACTTGCACCTATAGGTTATATATGACTGCATGCGGTCGCCTTGAACGTCTTATTATGTTAACGAACTTCTATAACTTCTAGAAAACTATACTCGTATCAGCATATACGTTTGTGCGACGATACTTTTACTCGGACTCGACAATACTCTACACGCAAACCGTTTTCAAAGACCAACATTTTACCACACTGTATCGTTGGGTAATCCGAATTAATAATTCTGTTACTTTTCAGATAAACGCTAATTATTCACCGCCGTAATGGGCTTTTAATTAATAATTCGTTTAGTGCGTCCCTCGCTTAAATTGTAGAGATAACGCGATTTGCGAGAAACCGCCATCAGAACAACTCGAATACAACGATTGGTATACAATCGTTTTTATTTTCTGAGGTTTCCTAAGCGTTAAGTTTAGTACTCTCTCTCTTCCCTCAACATACACACCTCCACGTATCACTTTTGTAATATGCTAAACACCTGCAGATCGGTTTAAAATGTAAAATTGCACAACTCTGTCACGCGATAGGGGGGGAGGGGGCAAACAATTGAAAAAACATTAGGTTAGATAGTGTAATTTTTTTCACTCTTATTATTATTATATTAATTTTTTTTTTTTTATTTAACGTTCAACGGTTATTTACAATAATTGTTATAAAGAGTTACAAATCGAAGCGAATGGAAAATGTATTTATTTGAAATTCGAAAATTCGGTCAGTGTTTCAAAACACACGACTCAATCGTACTGGAAAAATGGCGTCGTAATGGTATCTCGTATATCAATCAGTTGATCGTCGCAACTGCACTAACGCCCGATAATTTTGCTACAATGAGAAATCAAAAACTCCTATCGCGTCTACGGAACGACGGTAATGAGCAAGGGGACATGGACAAGATGACGTGGTCGTGTGACACTTGAACGAGTGAGAGTTCATCGGCAACGACAATTTGTATTAATTTCCCATCCTACCTGGATAGATCTCGTACACCTAAAACACCGCGCAGTGGTTTGGAATCGGTGCAGACCGGATCCATGAGTCGACCGTGTAAAAATATTACAGCGTAAAAGCGATGACGATGTTTTTCACTTGGTCCGAGTGTGAACACAAAAGGTAGAAACGAGCACGGAAAAAATTTACCTAACCGATTTTGCCGGGACGAACTTTTACCAATTGAGCAGTGGAGAATGTACTTCTGTTGCATTCACAAGACAACGTTTTGTTTCGGCTCTCTCACATAAAAAGCTGTTTGAAGCCTACAACTACATCAGTTCGATAGAACGCGTTAATTATTTTAATTAAAGGACAATAATTATCTCGAAGCTTGTTTGATTCTGATATAACTAAGCGTACTCGTTTACCAAATAAATACATTAATTTGTTTAGCATTCTTAACAAACGTCTAGCACAAATATTTGCGATGAATATATTTCTGAAAATCAAACTATATAAGTGTTGGGATATTATTTTTTATGATATCGGGTGTTTTAACGAATTTTTAATTTACCATGTCGGTAACAAATCATGTACACGTTATTATTCTATGAATATTAATCGTAGCGATTCGAAACATTCGCTATGTACCCATATATTATATTTTGTGGACGTATCGTTATTTTTGAAATATTTTTATGCACTTTTTGCTGATTATTGGAACTTGAAATTTTTAATTTAAACCTATCCTATCAAGAAATTTGATTTTACTACTATATTAAAATTATCAACAGTCTTTAGAAATATGAACTGATCCAACCGATTACTTTCAATCTAAATATTTTTTTATTTTTTTTTTTGAGAGAGAGTGCAACGGTACGTTGGTTTCAAGCTTAAAAAAACAATACGGAAATACAAAAATATCATTTATCCGCACCTGAATATAACTCGTTTTTTTGGTGGAATTTAAAAAATAAACAATTTTGTGCTTTCGAGGGTTTTTTGTGCTTTTATTAGTATTTTAATTATTTTCTTGCATTAGTTTTATTGTTTTTTGACAGTTTATTAAAGTTACAAAATCCTAACATTATCGTGATTTTATTGACTTTGTATACACTTGATGATACATTTTTAGTTCGAAACCAGTCGTATCCTACGAACATATTAATATTCCAGACTAAGTGTTTATTTATTTATTTTTACATTTAAACTATTTATTTATATACGTATTTATATACTAACGTATATATTATATTAACGAGTATTAAAAATGTACTGGTTTTAGTTGTATTTTGTTTACTATATTTATAATCAATATACACTAATTGCGTAACAGTCAATAATATAATCTATAGTTGTACTTAAGACGTTCAAAATTTTTTATAGTAATACAACTAAATTCAAAATATAAATATACGTGTCTAATGACAAAAAGTAAATCTAATATTCTAAGATAATTTAATGAAGTTTTGAAATTAATAAGATCCGCGTAATATTTCATGTAGATTTTTATTCCATAAACGAATATAATGCGAATAAAATACATAGTCCAAACTAACCGCTCCTAAGACCCCGTAGGCGAAAATCTTTGAGTGACTGTGCTTGAATTAAGTGCACGATCAACTGTATAATATAAATAAGACAATTTAAATTTGAAGGTTAAAAAATGGCTAGTCACCAACGTTCTGAATAATAATTGATTGACCCGTTCCGGAGGTGCTTGTAGTTTTTCCCAATGAACGTTTTCGGTAAATGTTGTTCCAAGAGTAATTCGTTTACTCACTGTTAATGTGCAATGGTAACAAAAGAACAAGAACGGGTGAGAGCCGTTGACTTTCTGCGGTAAAATAATACGATGGTGAGAGAACAAAAAAAAAAAAAAAAAAAAAAAACTGGCTCGCGTTCGAGTGGTTAGTTATATTTGTTTATTCTACTTAGTAGTGAACGGGAAACGAATAATAATTGTTATTACCGAGTGCGCGCCCGTTGATTTATCGATATTATTCGAATCGAATGAAAAGAGTGTGGTTTTTTCCTCTTCCGAGAAGCATTGGTGGTGCACAGGAAAAAAGGGCCTGGCGCGCGATGGATGTGAAACCAGGGTAAAGTTCACATTATCGTCATGTGCTTTTAAGGGCGCGCAACGTCGTTCTTTTGATACCTCTTCGTCCTTTGCCAGCAACGTACACACACACACACACAAACGAACGAACGTTTATACGGAAAAGGCGACGGAGTACTTGGAGTCCGTACGTCGGCGGCGGACAGAAGAATAGCCGTGGTGGTTGCGTTTGACAGTTTGCAAATGTCTACGGGAGCGCCATTACCGCCGCCGAATAGGAATCGGCACTTGCAAAAGTTGGACTTTTTTTTCTCTACATATACGGCGTGCATATATATACGCTTGTATACGTATATCTATATGATATATATTATTTTCTCTTCCATCGCCGGTCGCGTCGTGGTAGTGCGTTTTCGAGCTCCGCGCGTTTATATACGTACGTATACATATATCTATGTATACGCGAACCGAGCCGTAGAAATGACACCGGAATTGATAGCTTTTCACCGGTATATGGTACCCCAGGGTGTTGTGCGCATTTCCCGCGAGGGAGGAGGGTAGGGGAATTGTGGATAGCGAAAAGAAGTAAAAAAAAAAAAAAATGAAAAAAAGAAAGGAACGCCACTATCGCCACCGAGGACAAACGCGTTGCGTCGGCGATGGCCTATCATTTATTTCGCCGCAAAAAGAAAGCCGCAGGACCCGCCGACCGTCACATGACCCCTCGTAGATCGTAGGTGTATTCGCACGCTTATGTACGACAGTGCCTTAACATATCAGCAGTGTGTGTGTGTATAGAACTTCTCTGCATCACACTTCAGTTCTTACCTACCTATCTTTGCGCCAGTATACTTGCGTGGTGTTTCAAAGTGTATGTGTGAAAATATGCGACCCAACTATTTAAATTTTATTTTTTTCATAACTTAACTTTTTATACACAACCAGCCGACTCTGATGAATATAAAATACACTTTTATTATATCACATTATTATCCTGACGGTTTACATTTATTTATCTCTGTAAATATAAAAGTTGATGAACAGTTTGGGATATAGAATCTACAATATTTTGTAGAAAAATGTGAACAAATTATTCAATTGTATTTATCTATATCAGGAATGGGCATCTAGGACCTAGAGGGTCAATTTTTAGAATTATAAAACCTGGCGGTCCATAGCATAAAAAGAACAAAATGAATAAAATGTAATTAAAATTGATAATTAGCATTTATTATAATTTATTTTATTGTATGACTGAACCAATACAATTAATTAAGTGTATTATACCTAAAACTAAGTTAGCTGTACTGATATGAAGAAATATTATACTTAGACATTTGATGATTTAGTTGTAGTTGAATATTATAGAAAAATATAACAACTACATTTTGCGATTAACGTGATAAAATTTCTGATTACAGCTAAAATGCTATGAAGTGCTTTGAAGATGTAACACGGGCGGATAAAAATGGATGCGGACTGAATGCAATTCATGGACCACCTGTTGCCTATTCCTGATCTATATTTTAAAATATAGATTTATTGTTAACAACCACAGTTACAATTTTTTATTGTTTATTGATGTTGGTTTCTGTCCAGTCATATGTTTTTTTTTTTTTTGGTAAATTTATACAACCTGACAAAATTTGACTTACGCCAACAAAATAGCTGTAATAATAACTAATTACTGTTTATTATAGTATCCATGTAATCAAGGTACCGAAAATATCTAAAAACTATTTTTATGGGTGGAATAATGAGATCATCGAAAGATTTCAATGGCTTCGAAGTTTAAAATTTCTCGAATAACATGGATGGTTTGACACATCGTATAAAATATGGTCCAGTAGTTTTTGGGTTTAATTATCATCAACATAAATTTTTAGTTTTTTAGAACATAAACGTACTAATGGAATATATCATTTGGACGAGTGTACTGATTACATTGTCGGCATCCGAGAAACGGCAAGTTTTTAAATATGTTTTCAGGAAATTAATAAATCGGATGTTTAAAGTTCTGTATTATTATTAGTATGTTAGGTGTCCACTTTCTCCATTATTATTTAAGTTCTATATAGAAAAAAGTATAACGGAAGTTAAAGATAAACTAAACAGGCTTAGGATTGGAATCGGAGTGGGTGGTATATTGATTTCAATGATCCGTTTTGCAGACGACATCGTATTATTAGCAGAAACAGAACACGACCTCCAGAGAGTCCTGGCAGAAATGTAAATAATTGTAAATAAGTATCAAATGCAAATAAATTCAGGAAAAACAAAAATTTTAGTTTGTGCAAGTGAACCCAAAATTAACGCAAATATTTATTTAGAAAACCAACTTATCTCACAAGTTTCTAGTTTTAAATACTTGGAAAGTTTAATAACATCAGACGGATGAAGCTTGTAGGAAAATGAACAAAGAATCGGACAAGCAAAGACAGGTTTTATCAAGAAAAAGAAAATTTTGGTTTCAAAAAAAATTAACAGAGCAACAAAAAAGACATTTCTAAAAACATTTGTGTGGAGTGTCGCATTATACGGCTGCAAGACATAGGTTATTAATGAAAAAGAAAAAAGATTCCTTGAAGCATTCAAAATGTGGTGCTGTAGATATATGGAAAAAATATACAGAAAGAGTAACAAATGAAGATGTAATGACCCAAGTTGAAGAAACAAGATCCTTTCTTAAAGTCATAAAGCAACGACGATGGGACATGATGGGACACGTTTTACGCCATGACGAAGAATTGCATCATACTATTATAGAAGGTGCAATTGAAGGAGGGAAACCACTAGGAAGACCAAGAAACTCGTTCATATCTCAACTGAAAAATGATGCAGAGATTGATACTTACGCCGAATTAAAAAGACTTGCCGAAGATCGTGATAAGTGGAGAGCAAAGTTAAAAACATTGTAAACCAACCCATATAGGTTGATAAAAAAAAAAAAAAAGTATGTTAAGATATGCAATTAGGTATCCACGATACCTAAGATTTTTACGTTTTATAAATATTCGATTTTCGAAGAAAAGAAAATTGGTGATAAATTTAATAGTTTAAGAAAAATATTACAAAACCTTACGTACCATTTACAAAGTTAATGAATAATATGAAGTCATACAAACATCATTCACAGACACCAAAGATGACTTTCTTGAAGTATTTTACACAAATTAGGTAAAGTGTAAAATGATTTACGTAAATACTCTCATACAGATTAATTAAAAAATGGGTTATAAAACGACTGTTTTGTGATTTTTGTTCAAAGAGATTTACTAAAGCTTCTATTATCGATAGCTATCGACGTGATAGAAAATTTTCCAGATGATCACGTATATAAGATGTAAAAATATGATGAAATATTGATGAACTGTGATTATCAAAGATATAACATATGCGTGTAATCACGTAAAACGCATGTGCAATGTACTACATTTGTGATTGTCACTTTTTAGAAATTAATAAATAATGATTCTTTTAACACGCCCACAGAAAATAATAATCGAATAATAAAGACCCAAAATTAACGATACATTATTGTGATCTTACATAGATGAACTTTTAAAAGATACTACTTTTGGTCAGATAATCTACCGTTATACTTTACTGTACAACACGCAGACCGTTCAAGAAGCTACTCGAGGCAAGTTGTAACTGCATTATCGATTGCTGAAGCCCTCAGCTTATGTGCAAACGGACTTAGTCGATTACTTAAATCAAATGCAATGCAACTATAACATTTTACAACAAGTACCAATTCTTAGTGAATGTCAAAGTGTCCAGCATCAATTCATGAAGTCTTGCGTTTGTTGTACTTCATTCTAACCTCATTTTTTTTTGGTGTCCCACTATTTTAGCAGGATTTAAAAATAATCTAGTTATTTTATTTAGCTTCCAGGATTACTCAGTTACTCTGATGCTCTCAAATCTTTCCCCCAAATGCTTTCTCTTAAATAAGGAGGAAGGTAATCAATCCAAACTTTGCTACTCTATTTACAATCTCCCCCATTATCCCACCTCTTGTCTTATCTAAATCCTGAGCCGTTTCCCTTTTTATCTTTTCTTTATTACACATATGTATATATATATATATATATGTATATATATATATATGTTATGCTGAATGCTTCATGTATATTATCATAAGCTAGTCATATTAGTGCGTTGAGAAAATCTAATACTCATCGTAAACAATGCCTAACTTTCTAGGAGTTAAACAACAACACAAGATATTATATAACACGTTACACTCGAAAACTTCTTACCGAACGCATATATATATTCGTTTTGAGGAGAACTTCAATATTATTCCTTATCTCAACATCCTTCGCGTGTATTAATATAATATACGCACCTATACTAACAAATAGTTTACTTAGCAATTAACAAACTTTATTATTAAACGCGGAATAACGGCCACGAGTTTGTAGCAGGAAAATATATAATACTATACGAACAGGAGAATCCGTATATACGTTCAGCGAACTGTGTGCCAGAGTCGGACGGGTTTGAAACTCGGCGCGTCTGTTGAATCGCCGTAACCGCATAGCGGTGCTCGCCGGTCGACGAGTAACGATAATTATTCTCGTCCGTACAATGTGAGTATGATGTACCGTATTGGACCCGAATGTGTGGACGTGATACGATTCCGATACCTGGAGGAGTTTTTCGCGGGTACAAAAAACAGGGTTGTTCCGTCCACGCATACGTACGTAATACATATATTACGGTATAATACGGCGGAGCGATATTGCGCGAGACGCTTCCCTACCAGGTAATACGTTCCGGAAACACGTGTACGAGTAGTAGCTGCGCCGGACAAAAGATAGAACGTCGTACACACCGCACCGCACAGCGTACAGTCGGCGATATCCTGGCGCGGGCGGTGCCGGTGGCTGAGAACTGCGCGCGCGTAAGCAACGAATAGCTAGGTACTTTTGTACGTACGGTTTTTTTTTTTTTTTCTATTCATTCCGTTCTCGAACCCTTTGCCTACCATCACTCGCCCTTCCATAGCCGTCCTTATTATCTGTCCGTGTACGCGCTCGTACGAGTATAATAATAATAGTAATAATATCGTGCGTTACATTATGCGCGTTATTTGCTGTGCCGTGTACGTACGCAGCCCATTGTGCACGCTCGTGCGGCGGTACGGGGGGGGGGGGGGGTGGAAATGTGTTTCCGAAAGGACGGAAAGGTGCGAGAGTCGTGTGGCGGCGCGGGCGAAAGAAGTAGTGGCGCGTGTACGTGCGGTGCGTGCGGGGAACGGTTAGTGGGCGGCGGCGAGGAAAATAGTTACATTTATTTCGCGCGCCAACGGTGCACGCGCGTACACATTTCACCTCCTCCGCGCTCTCGAGTGCAGGTTCGGCCGGTGGAGAGCGGCGCGCCGTATCTTTCCGAGATTTGAAATACGAGCTCCTCTCGGGAAAACCGGGCATTCAGGACCGTCGACGACCAGCTGTCCGGGCCCACACGTGCGAGCGCTACACACGCGCTGCAGGACGAGCATTTCACGGTTCGCGAGTACCGCCGTCTCATCCGCCGCGAAAACACCGTCTTCACGCGTCCTTGCGCTCGACTTCTTCGCGTACCCACCGCCCGTCGGCTAGGCATTTCCCCTACCCCCTCCATCAACCCTCCTCTGTGACCGGTATCCGTTCCCCCGCGAAACACTTGGCTTCGCTCTCCCGTCCAAAGCCAATCGCACCGGACCGACCGCGGAAACTTCCGACGCGTTACGAGTAGTAATCACGTTTACCGACACCGATCCCATCATCGCACGGTCCAAATCGTTTTGACGGGTTCGATCGCGCGGTCTCGTTGACACACGCGAAATCACCGTTCGGTTCAAAGCCCCGTGTCTCACGTATCCGCGCGACTGAACTTCAACCGCTCTCTTGGTGGCGTCTCCAATAGTGTTTGATATTCGTACGCTCCTCGACGATCAGTACGGTTCTCGTCAGCATTACTACGCACACCGGAACACGCTTCGTGTTATCTCCAAGAGATCTGAAACGAACCGGTCGATAATTGAACACTACCATGTTCGATGTTTGTCACGTATCCTACTTTTGACGTTTACGGTAAATCGTCTTCGGTCTCGATCACGCCGGATCAGTATGCATCTTTGAGTACGGTCAAATATCATTTGTTCGTGTGCGCGTTACCGATCGGTTCAACAAGAACCGTTTACGCGTACTGTAGCGACGTGCGATAATCGAAGCCGCAACTTTCGATTCCAAAGCCAATTTACCCCGGCCGTTTGCTCGGGCAGTGAAAGACTGCAGACGCGCGTCTTTGAGAGTTGACAGTTCACGCTGAAACGTTTCCGGCACAGAGCTCACGTCGGGGCAACATGTCACGCCCCGAACCGAGTTCGACTCGCACGAGTGCTGCAAAAGCTCGTCGAAATCTACTGGGCCAGTGTTCGACACGTAGCAACTTCATACCTCGGGCAAATGAATCACGGAGGCAATCTTTTGTTTTTCGATATCGCGGCACGCGGCCGTCTAGGCTTTGAACGGGTGCAAAGAAAGTCCTGGGGCTCGTGTGGTCCTATGGAATTTTTAAAAAAAAATCATGTGCAGTGGTGTAAACACACGTGTGAGCAGTCGTAAACGTTGTATGTCATGTCTACTCAATTTGTAGGAAGTTACGTACATTGTATTATCGGGGGAAGTGATTACGCGGAGTGCTTTACGTTTTTTTTTTTTTTTACATGGAATTTTATGTTGTTAATATATTGATTTTAATGATGATTTGTTTAGGTATATGTACACTAATATAGAACAAATAAATTAAACTAAATATGTTAAGACTATTTAACTGTGCGCTTTTTTTAACCTAACAATTTTTCTTTTTTTTACCAAGAAATAGTGCTAGTTATAATATAAAACAGTATAAGATTTTTCAGAGGACCCCGGTAAGGTTATATATGTACGATTAAAATGCAAGTAGGCACAATATAATTATCTGCTTCACATGTATGTATGTATGCAGCGTATAGGTATTGGGACGTTTAAACAAATCTAATTCGTCGACTATATCTGCACTACATGATTAGTATAAATAATATTCGTCTCAAATTAGCACGCAATTACCAAATGTTGTACTCGCTGATTACATTCATCGTATACCGTCTATTAGGGTGGTACACACACACGAGAACCTTAAGCAATTTATTAAATATGTCATTCGTTGATGAATGCTTTCACTTCGACCACCAATGATCCGTTTTTGATCTTTCCGTCTGTCTTCTGTAATATGATATAGTTTTACCTGATTAAAACATAACCTAATATGTTAAATGATAATTTAATCTACTTATTCTCTCCGACTTAAGAGTAACTATACCTATAATATCGGTTCTATTCGATTTCAGCAGTTCATGGAATTAACATAATTTGTATGTCGAACGGGTTGGGCACTAATAGGTGTGTGTGTGTGTGAACGATCGAGATTTATTTCTACCTTCACATCAATTATACTACAATGTACATATGAATTATCTGTCTTCTGTAAGCTAGGTTTGTATCGAAGACAGATATTTACAGATCAAATACATTTAATTTAATATACGATTTCGAGGCGTGCAGTTATAAACATTATATTTTGAAGAGAAGTCCAGTCATATATACCATAAAACTCTTAAAAAGTAGGCACAACCATTGATAGAGTTAGAAAAGAAAAATAATAATATTATACAGTTTAAATTATTATTTTACATATATTATACAAAAGAGGCACTGGCACAGATAAAGTTAAATTAAAATTATGTTTCCAGAGATAAAAATAACCATTCAACAATATTATTTGTTTTTGTATTAATCTGTTTTTGATGTACATTCTTTACAATATTAAAAAGCATAGAATTGTTGTAATAGGGTGCAAAACAATTAACAAATTCGTGTTAAGTATTTACAAATATGGCGAGAATAATGCACATTGCATTACATATTTGTATATTTTTTGTTTATTCCACCGTCGTACAATATAACAAACTCGTTAGCCGTCGACAACAGCGATGCAAGTGCAGTATAACAACGTCAACTACTCGAGTAGGCCTAAAAACATTACGATAAGTATATTTAAGTTTTACTAAACAGCTTTTAGTAAACATAATATATATATGTAACTGGTAATCTCGTAAAATATAGGTACATCTCAAAAAGAGATTCGTCAGAACGTATGTATGGACGTAAAATATGAATCATAAACGACACTGAACACCGGAAACCTTTGAGATGTGATGCATGGAAAGGATAAGCTTTTCAGAGAAGAAAACCAACCAAGAGATACTGCAAGATAAAAACGTACATTCGTGCATTGGATTAAAGCAGGACGTTGTTAAATGGTTGGACATGCCATAAGACACTCAATTGAAAGAATTGCATAATGCGTTCGTACATAGGGAGGATAACCGGGAACCTTGTCATTCTTAAAACCCTCATCTTTGTCAAATTGAATGTTACACAAGAACCGAAATGTTTTTTACGACACCTTGGAGAAATAAATAAAAAATCATATTCCTAGTCGTCCTATAGAAGAAAACAAGAAACTCATACGTTTAGTTTAAATTAAAATCTGGCTAAATTTACTTTCGCTTTTTGGTCTAAATACATGAAAAGTACTACATGCGCCGACCCCCTTGAGGGAATATGTAAGTATTATCAATTAGAATGAAATATTGAAATTGCAGATCAACTTACGGGTGGAATCAGAGAAGAAGAAAAAATGATTAATTATTATATACGCGGGTCCTCGGATATCGTTGTAGTTCGTGAGATATGTACTCAAGAGGTGTACCAATATACTGGTACTAATATCGGTGTGCCTGTATGTAAATGCGTCAAAAACGTGATATACTGTTCCAGGTAAACGTATATGGTTATAATAATGTATAAAGGAAATACTTGTCCTCCGAGAGCGCAATATTCCCTTTAAAAACATATTATTTCCTATCTTTGCGCATAATATACGCATATTATCATTAAACTACCTTACTTTCTGTCGTCTATCTTTCTGGATGGACGGCGACGACGAATCGCAATATCGAGTATGGTGCTGCGCGCGCGAGTCCACAAAGATGTAACAGACGCATCTGCTATTTTTTTCTCCACATATATTATTACAAAATTCTACTGGGTTTATATATACACATACATATTATTCTTTTTTTTTTTATTTATAGTTTTTCCAACAACGAAAATGACGGATTTTTCCTTAACAAGGGTTTATGAAAACTCTGTGATATTAAATTGCAGTACGGCGGCGGTATTGCCTTTCAGTATTTATTTTTATTTTATTTTATTTTTATCTCTCTTCTTCCCACCGACACTCGACAATAGAGGGAAAAACTCTCAGACACACGTGCATACTTTTGCCTTCAACAATTTAATATGTGTATAAATTGTATATTGTAATACGCGTGTTGGAATACACGGTCGCGAATTCCTGCACGTACGGGCAATTATAATACAATTTATTATAGACGTCAGACTTGGGTAAAAAAAACCTTTTTAATGGTACACGCAATAAATACTGGAACTACGAAAAATAATATTCCGAATACATTTTTTTTTAAAGTACCGTAATAGTATTCTAAATACTTTTAATTTTTCAAAGTGTATCTATACTCTATTTGTATATTTTACTATCAATCTAATTATCTCTTCGTCCGTTGCTACAAAACTGAAAAATAACAATACTGTTTCTATAAAAACGGTAGAAGATAAAATAATATAACATAACTGCAAAACAAAATGTACATTTGTATGAACTTGATTTATAATTATAATTACGGAAAAATTGTGAAATTATTTAAAAAAAAAAAGTATTTAGATAACTGTAATCAGAAAGTAAAATGTAGAAAGCATTCAAAACGTTGAATTAAATATTTCTAAAAAATACAAAGAAAAAATATAATAGTTAATGGGAATACTTGAAAATGATTTTGAGTACTAAAATGTGTTTTGAAACACTACCTGAACGTACTAGTTGTTCCTCATCCCTAAAATTTTTGTTTTCTTTGTTGTCATGTTGACATTTTACGCGTGACAACAACTGGTAATCATGTAGTATCAATAATAATGATTGATAGTCGACTGCCGACCGAAGTTCGAAGACTGTATAAGAAAAAAAACCCCCCATTACGTTTTAAAAGGTGTGTACGCTACGTACGAACTCGTCAAAATCGAATACGGACAATCCGAAAACGTGGGATGCCTTTCGCTGTCGCGGTTTGTGCGGACCGATCTTATTCCGTAATGTGCGTCGGCACCGCGATTGTGAGGTACCGATGTTACGTCCAAGTCGTACGAAATCGGAACGAAACGAGACAGCATCGTCGAGGTCTCTCGTGATTACAACGCGCGAACATTACGTTCGTTGTCGCGACGGTAACCGTTGTTGCTCACGGTTCGATTATTTTCAACGGTTATTGGTTTGCGGTGTTTCGCCATCAGCAGGGTACGCCATACGAACGACCGGAGGGCTGGTCGAGTCGGAAGAAAATAATTCGATTTCATTCGGGAAATCGGATGTTCCCGGGGAGAAGAAATCCGTGCTCACCGTCCAGAATTACGCGATTTGGATTATTTAAGCCTCCGCGCGCACGATTATCGAATAACGAGACGGTACGGCGTTATGATTATTCATTCCAGGAGTAGAATAGGCAACATATCGTACGTTTCGACACGACGGCGGCGACGGACGACGACAAGGGGTTGGCGTCTGCCGGTGGTGTTGTCGCGCACCCCACGGCGCGGCGTAACGAATTTTCAATTTCAATTTTTAACCATACCCATCCTTCGCCGTCCTCCCCTGCGTTTCTTCGCCTCGAGGGTGTAGTGAGCCCGAAGAAGAGTTGACGAAGTCGTACAATCTCAGGTATGATGTGCATCGGATGCATTGTTATTCCCAGGAACGCGGAGGTCGTATGGTGAAATACATGTAAAGTTTGAGCGTGTTTTAGTACGTAACGATCACCAGAATGATGGATCTCGTGTATTTATCGATTATTTTCTACGACCGTGTTTTATCCGACCAACTCGAAACGGATCGGTGTCCGAACGCGGTCGACGGGTTCGGGATACGAAGACATTATAATAATACCTACGTCGGTGACGCAGCCGTCGTCCCGGTAACGGTACGCGGTCTCTGCGGTGTTGTCCGGTTGGCCGAAGAATCGCGTCGATGACGGCGGTCAGCAGTCTTCCCAGCGGCCTTTCATGTCGATCCGTCCGAACGCAGTCGCCATTTACTTCGAGCCAATATCGGCCGTCGGATCGGATGTGGGACCTGCAACGGTAACGACAGTCGCTTGATTAAGTCGTCATCACTAGTCGATTGGAACATCACACGTGTAAACCGTGGCCCTCCTAACAGCGATTTTCACCGAAAAACGGAAAAACGCTCTCCGATCGGTGTTCTCCACTCCGTGCGCACGGTTTCTAATAACTTGACCCGCGTGAACCGAATGTGAAAACACGTCGATCTCGCACTTCTTTGTGTGCATTTCGAAAACCGTTCGCGATCACAGTCGTTTTAGGTTCGTTCGGAGCGAAAATCTACAACGCGAATCGTATCACGTGAAGCCGACAACCGTGACCGGGACAGGCGCCCGCTGACCATGCAGCCAACAAGTGTATGGATGACGGTTTTAGAATAATACCGTACTTGCAACGCAAGATTCTACTCGGTCAGATATCAGATATCCAAAAAATCGGATACTACCGTGAAAGTGCTCCTTTACCCTATCAAAACGACATGATTCGCGTTGTACAATGAGTTTTTGAAATTTTGCGCTAGTTTAAAGTCTAATCAAATGATTTTATAATCATATAAATCGGAATTTCCCAACGAAGTTGAATCAAAAAGTTAAATCATACTATGATAGACGAAAAAGCTTATTTCGTTATGATAACCGGCAATATCGAATCAATTATTCCTATTACATTCGCATCATTAATTTATAAACAAATTTTTAGAATGCAATCGTTCTTTTTAACTCTCCAATGCAAAGTCAAATAATCGTCATAAAATTCAACTTAACTACCTATATAATATTATAGTTGTTTTAATATATTTTTAGTGCAATTATGTAGCTAATAATAAAATGCCGTCGAACGCCTAATTTGTTGTTCCGTTTCGACGTCGTTTATGCAACGATTTAATTTTACGAATAAAACATTTTTATCAAAGTCTTATGTGTATAAATCACGGACTATGTATACATTATTATGCGTATTAAACTCGGGGTTTTCGCATCGATTTAAAACAGTTTTAAGCGATATCTTAACGCTGTGAAATCGTCACTTAAGCCGGACGGTAAAACATCGTTTATTTTTCACGACGCTAATCACGCGTTTAGTAAAATACCTTATCGAACAGATCACGGTGAAATGGTGAAATTGAATTTATCGCTCGTCATTAAACGTGTAACGTCTGCGCGTAAACGGAAAGGGTTGTTCTGCTAAACGTGACGCAACACTGCCTCACTGATATTATCATATTTGTTACGAGCACAATAATTAGAATAGACCCCATCAACTCCGATTGAGATTATACGAACGCGTACAATATTAAATTATTATTAGACGAACGTCGTTGACATTGTCCAACAGAGAGCCGGCCGCGGAGCAGAGACGAACAATTTACTTGTCATATATTTTTTCTTTTTTTTTTTTTTCTTAATTATATTACAACTTGGAAGAAAAAAAGAACAACATTCAGTATGAAACGAATTTACCAAATCAACAGCTCGGAGGACCGATATTATAATATTATTATTTCGGATCGCGAGCGGCGTTCGCGTGCGCGTATGTGCGTATAACGACTTTTTGACACCGTACCGTGTAACAATAACAGTAATCTTAACTACGGCGTTGAAATTAATTAAACGACCGAAACGGAATGGTGGTAATTATATTATAATGTGATTATACAGGTTATAATAACAGTTATCATTATTACTATAATAGCCAAACGATGGCGGTTCGACGTGGGTACGTTTAGAGTCCGTGCTTCTACAATATTATCAACGCTGTAGCGTGTGTAACGGTCAACTCAGTAAACACGCGATTTTTTTTGCATACATTTTAGCATCACTAAATCCGTTGGCGTTGTAATGAGTTAACGGAAACGCAAGGGAATCGCCTACAGGCTATTTATATAAATCAATGCGATATACCGACGAAGACATGATGCGGTGATCTCAATAAACGGATAGGAAGGCGTTATTAGAAATTGAATTGCAGAGCATATTTTAATATGTACCACCACCGTCCCTCGTCAGCCGAGTCGTAATCATACCGCTCGCAACAGGGAGACCGATTGAACGAAATGATTGTTTAACCATTGTCATACGTCCGATTTTAACGAGCTTCGGAAAACGCTTTCCGAAAAAATCGTGTCGTCGGTGATGGGGTTTTTCGCGTGCCTGTAGTCACCGGCGTGGATATTACGGCTTTAGCGACAACGACGTGCGTAAACGATATTGTAATATATGCGTCTCGCATGTGTATCGAATCGGTGGCGATATCGCAAACGTCCTGTTGAAATGGACCACACATCCTGCCGCAGGAGACACCGACGTCGGACAACGCTCACACCCGCACAAAACGTACGAAATTTAACTTTGCTCGAGGGGTGGAAACGATGTCTGATCGATGTTATACCTAGTGTACGTGTTGTGTGCGTGTGCATGTTTCGTGTTGCGGAAAGGAAAAGGAAATGCAACGGCGACGGTGGTGGCGTTTGGATTCCGGACAAAAGATGTTGCGCGAGGGTCGGACACGACGTGTGGGCGGACGGACGGTAGGGACGCACGGAAGGTGGGTGTGTTCGTGTTGCCGTGTCTGCGGTGTCGCATTGTTTAGCCGCTGGCTGGCGGACCCTTTTTGGCGGGGGATCGGGCGGACCGGGGTGTGCCGACGGTATGGAAGTGGCGAGCGGAGGATGAGGCGGCGTGCAAATGTCGGAGTTTTCCTGGACAAGCGGCTGACCTCTTCAAATAATCAATAGCCGCCGCCACCCTGCCACCACGCGCGTCTTCCCGCCCCCTACGCCGATGCCACCGGAGAGAGAACGCAAAAACAGCCGCGCGCGTCAGGACAGAGTATAGGAGTCACCGCTACTACTACCACTACCACTACTAATACTACCACCACGACTACTACTACTATTACTACTACTACTACCACTACTGCCACCGCTGTCGTCCTTTCTTATTCTCGTGTTTTCCAACGTCCTTTCTTTCCCTCGCCTGCCATCCTTCGCCGCGTGATATCGTGTCCGCGTTGCCGGATCCCTTCAGCGTTCTCGTAGTCCTACACCGCCCTCACCATCAGCACCCTATTACCGCTCGCCCCTACGACTGTATTACATCCGCGTGCGTGTAGTTTCTTTTCCGTCTCTCCGTGTCCGTCCCAACGTATTTACCATTATTACACGCGCGTGTGTTTGCACACGTATTATATGGGTTGTTTTGTGAAAATGTATAAAAAAAAAGATCGGAGTCGAAATCTCCGGTTCCTACGCGTTTTCCGTCGAATAATGGACGAAAAATAAAATTCATTTTCCGGTTTACATTCTTAAAACAGTAACAGATTGTTGTTAAATGTTTATTTTATTTAAAATAAATAAATAAAAATTAAACGTATAAACAATTTGTTGAAAATCAGTTCAGGTTTCAATTTAAAACATCGTCGTCATGCTTAAATGTGCAGTACACAAAAATTGAAATTTCTCGGAACTCGAGGTTCCGTTCGCATGGACAATGTACTCATGATGCGAAGTGCAATGATATTGCACGGCAATCATTCGCGACTGCTCATTCACGACGTTCCTGAGAATTTCAAATAATGTTTTGCGCGTTGTATTATTCGCATTTTATTTATTTTTTTATTTTTTTATATATATTTTTATTTTTTTTTGTATTCCGGTGTTTTGTCGAGATTGCGGTTTTGTAATACTATATCCCTATTGTTTTAATTATGCGTGGCGATATAATTTCGTAATAGGGAATTTAATTAAAAATGATTCAACAAAAACGTGCTAAATTATTAAACTCTCGTAAATAATAATTACGATTTGGCAATGATAAATATACGCGCTTCATTGTCGTTCGTTTATTTTAATCTTTTTTCTTTTTTTTTCGACCGCCAATGCAGTTCTCTGAGAGTCGTTCGATTACAACACTTTTGAACAATATTTGTTCGTTCCTTTGGTTTAATCAGTGGATTATCGCGTACCACATCGAGTAACGCGTTTTACAAAAGCGCATAATTTACAAGTAAAGCAACAACCCGCGTGCCGCCATAGCGTTTAAACTAAAAAAAAAAAAAAAGTTAATAAGTAGTTTTTCTCAAAGAGTTTAAGAACCCCATAAATAAATCGAGACCATCAACATTATTTGCTCCGTAACTGATTCAAACATAGATGAGTTCTTATTGTGATAGCAAACGATATGAAACAAAGTGAAATCGTAATTGGTCGTCATAAATAATAAAAATAAAAGTTTAAAAAAACTTCAGTTTCACGTTTTACACGATGAAATTATCTGTCACGTAATTATAACGTTTTATTGGCCGTATTTGAATGTATAACGCAGAAAGTTAATGCAAACAAGTATAAAAAAGAGAGAAATACCTAACAATGTTAAAAACGAAAACGTAAAAATAATTAAATTTATTTTACTTTAAATTAATACTAATTTAATGGTAAAAAATTGTTTTACTTGTTTGTTTTTTTTTTTAATAATTTTATTTTTGTTATTGTATAAATCGTGTGTAACAATTATTTTGGTAAATTTAGGATTTACCATATGTCAAATAAAGCAATGACTTGGTACTAGGCCACTGGACTTAAAAGAGTCGGATAGTTTAATACTTAAAATCAATTATTATAAACAATTTGGTTATATAAATAAATACAATAAATAATTTAGGTAAGTACCTAACTATTATGTAACCACCATATGTATGTTTTATATTTACACGGATTATAATACTCGTACATACACATATAGAATTTACATATAATCATAGATAGCGTATAAATATATCAAATTTAATTTTTATAAAATATAAAAATCACCTTTTGTTAATGATTTTAAATATCAGAATATATTCGTGTTATTCAAAATATATTAACTTACTAAATCGATTTGCATAATTTTCAATTTTTTATTTATTCATATTTGACAATATAGACTATATTTTTAATCGATTTTGCTTGCAGTTTACTACAGTTGTCGATACATGATGAGTTTTAAGTCTTGCTGATAATGATGTATGAATTGTTAAAGTGCATAATCTTGTTTAAGGCTAAGGGGACTGAAAGGATCAAGTATCACACAAAAATGTTTGTACAATTCGTTTTTCTAAACCAGAGTTATACATCTTGTGCGCTCATACAACCTAACCAAAAACGTTTTAAAGCATGTTTGGTAAATACAACAGAATATTTTATACGATTTAATTCTTGTTTTAGTTTATTGGAACAAATATGATATCTACTGCTGATATTTTCGAGTGTTTCTAGTTCACTATTTTCAAAAAATGTTCAATTGGGTGGGGGGAGGGGTATCGGGTTATCGATACCCAATCATTGCAAAACTTGCGAGATGTATACTTTTCCGATAAATGTACTCAAACGCCGCCGCCACGTTATCGATACGTCCATTCCGTATACGTGCGACATATTTATTTTAACACTAACTAAGTAATTAAAGCACTAACTGTTCGTGTCATACAGAAGGAATGAACGGTAGACGGATAATCGCTAAATCGTCCGACGGTCCCAGCATGTATGTAAATTAATGCGGTTGACGCGCGAGAAGAAAAGTTCATTGGCTGCAAACAATAAAGAGTTTCTCATCACACATGTTGCCCGTGAAAACATCATCATTCAACAGTTGCTGTTGATCTTGTCGTGTAATTTATGGTTCATAGAAAAACTTTTGTTCTCACCGTTACTTCACTTACACTTACAATTTTGTGACAAAACCTTCCATTGCCGCGCTCTGACACACACACACACACGCATACTCACACGCACACATGTACGTACAAAATTATAAATACAGGATATACTCAAAACAAACTTCAAGTTTCGGTACGTTTATATATATATAAATCACTTGTGCACCCGACGAACCTTGCGCTTTTCGATTACTCGACTAAGTACACGGTGTATTAATATGCAATGCCAATAACAATAAAATTGAGTTCACAGGAAATACAAATAATATAAAAAATGACTGTATATTCATTTCGCAATAGGAAACAGTTTATAACGTTTTAACGATTTAGGATATAAAAAAAAAAAAAAACGATCGTATATATACGATTTATAAAACAATAAATACTGTTAACTAGCATGTAAGAAATAATTATGTCTAATTAGGTTAAGAGAGCATATAAAAGGGAGATGACGTGTAAATGAAGGGTCCCCCGTCGTGGTCATGTGATTTGACCACTACGGTAAAATATGCATTTTATTAAATGTTAAATGAATGCCAATTGTGCGTTTGTGTCCACACGTACGATTTGATCGACGTACACTACATTTTAATCTTTCACTATTACGTTTCACGCGTGAAATCACGTTTGTACAACGTACACTTCAGAAAAATATGATTTTAAAATGATAAAACGATAACCCTTCGCCGCCGCCGATCACATTGTAATGCGTTACGTGTGTGCATTCAATCTCCACTCGAGTCGGCTGAAATCGCTGGTACACACATGTATATGTCTACATAAGTGTGTTAGTACCGCGAGAATTCAGAGAGGATTGACGCGGTGAAAACAATATCGAATACAGTAATGTACGAGCGGCAGTCCTGTACATTATTATACAATAATAGTTTGTATTGTGTTTAATTGGCAGCCCTCACCGCGGAATGATTACCTGTTAGAAAACCGTTATCCCGAATGGGTTTTTATACCTGTCAAAAAGGAGGTTAAAAAATCGTACACACACACGCACATTATATATTTATATAAAGGAACAAAAATTCAATCCGTTTGGGTACGCGTCCGTACACACACGTCATGTATGTATAGTATACAACGTAAACCCGGTGGTGGATTCCTTGATAGAAACAGACCGCCTCTATTTAGCGGCGCCGACAATGAGTAATTTTTTTAATAGATCCCCATGAAAAAACGGAAATAAATAAATGGTCTTTTGTGCAATTACGCCCTTTATTCGGTAAAAAAAAATTCCCATGGGGGGTCAACAACCGTGCGTATGTGTGTGTGTTGCGCGTATTGTTTGGCCAAAGGGTTAGGCGACGACAACGGGATAGGCATGATAGGTGAAAGAATAATATTCCTATGGGCTTATACTCATAATACGTGTCATGTGTGTGTGTGTGTGTTTGTGTGTATGTTAGCGTGTTTACGGAGATGAACCTTTTTCAGAAACGTTTACAGAAATATTACGACGATTATTTTGTTTTAATATACCTAGTTATACATACGCGTATGTGTTTAGTTGTTTTATTTTATTTCCACGTCATTTTATTACGTTTTGCATGGTGTGTATACATTATGTGTACATACATAATAATTTATATATGTATATAGTAATTTGACTTTATTTGCATATCGACGGTGTAACTTGCGTTGTTGTGTAACACGTGTAGTAGTGCGTAAGTGTGCGTGTTTTTGTGTGTGCGTGTGTGTCTGAGCGTGGGCGCGTGTGTGTGTATGTATGTTCAATGTGTATACATTTTCGAACTCGTCTTTGCTGGGCTAAGGTAAATATCGGCTACCCCTTTCCGGGAACGCTTGGCCGGCTTAGCCAAGTTATAAGGTGATTTCAATATTTACCCTAATCGACCCTACTCTGTGTGCTCGGCGAACTACCGAACGCAGCAGATTTAACTTTGGACGGAAATCTGAAGTGAAAGTTTTGTTTTAACTCGCGCTCACGGAGACCCTTCGTCGCGTGCAAAATCAATGTCCACAATTAACATTAATTGAAACGCTTGAATATTGTGATCACGAAGAGATGGTTTACTGCTGCCGCTCACCCCTCTTTCTTTCACACTGTCACTCACCCTCTCTCTCTCACTTACACTATCTGTCTCTCTCTCGTTCACCACCCTATTTATAATTCTTGATTTTTCTATCATTTAAATTTATATTTCTATATATATATATATTCATGTGACTTATTATACCCGTATATTAGTGTAATTAACCAATTGAATTATGCTACTTTACTTTATCATCCATTAACAATTATTGTCGAAATAAATATGATAAATAAATGTGAACACTCTGGTATATTTTCAATGTTTCAATGCATATTGATTTAGCGAACTCTGCTCGAGTTTTAGTTACTGTTTTCTTATTTTATACTTATTCAAATGTATTTTTCATTATTAAACTAATTAGTTTGAAGTACATAACGTTTGATTAATGCGTACATGTTTCATATTGTAAATAAAATAAAATAACTAGGTATAATTAAAATATGAATGAATATTTAAAATATAATGAAAATAAAACCGTTATCGCCTTACATTACCTAACCTATTTATTCAATCGATGATAATAATTAGTCAACGTATTACTAATAAATTGATTCTTGTTCTTGCTATGACTACCTAACAGTCGAATGTTCTAACAAAGATATAATTTATCTTTTTAAATTCATCAAAGACTTTTGAAAAGAAATTTAGCAATACCAAATAAAAATAATGTTTTTATTTTTTTATCTCTCGAGTTAATATAAAATACCAAATAAAAATTACTTTTTTATTTTTTTATCTCTCGAGTTAATATAAATACATAAATATCGGCTAATGATCTGAGTCATGGAAACTCTGTTTTCATACAATAAAAAAAAAAAAAAAATGACCCTCGTATAAAATAGGGTTTGTGTTTAGTGAAAGGACATTTTAATTAAATTTAAAATCGATCTCGAGAAGTGTACCATATTCGTATAAATGTATTTAGATACGTAATTTCATAACAATATATTATGTATATACTAACGCGTATTATTATTTTTACGGGATTTCAGAAGCGTTTCGTACAATAATGGAAAAAAAGAAACTGACGAGTACTTTTTTTTTTAATTCGATTTGCCTTTTTAAATCGGATTATATACATTGCGTTTGTAATGATAAAGATGCATCTATTTATGGCCATTAGGCTTGCGTTTCGGTTTACGCGGACAATACCCCATCGCACGGGATATTACATGCTGGTACATTGCTAAAACTCGCCGAACAAAATGTCGATTTTATTTTTTATTTTCGATCGTAAAAACTTTATTTTTCTTTCCCTCCAAATTTGAGTAGAAATACATGATGATCAATGGCGGGGAACTGTTCGGATGCGCGGAACGACCGTGTGCTCGAAATTTATGGTATGCAACGAACCGATGGACTTAGCAGTGTCCCGGTGCGGCCATTTTCCCCCGAAAACTCGATAACGTTTTTATATTGATGGACGGACTCGGTGGCGGAAGGGGCGATATTTTACACGCAGAACCTAACTCGGTCACCCCGCGACCGTGCGGACGTCGGCGGCGGTGGCGGCGTATCGCACAGGAACAGAAAAACCAGCTACGTATCTACTTGCCCCGTCCCCGGCGTCGACGGCCCCCAAAAGGGTATTGCCTTGTACAATAATAAATCGTGCCCTATTTATTTAACCGTGAAAATTGTTCGACTTTATCGAACTACAGTACTGCTCTTTAAAGCCCGACGCCATAAATCAACGGTGTTAATGTGCATTAGCAGTACCGCGGTCGGACCTTTTGCTCGGGCCCGTCCCGTTCCCGCCGTCCAACCGTAAAAGGCCACCGCTGCACGTGCGCGTGCCGACGCAACAACGGCAATATTGCAGTACACGGTTTTACGTGCACGCGTATTTCGTACGCGACTTTGTGCTACGCGTTCGTAATGCGTTTTGGACGTGCAGCGTACCCGGTAACGAGTTCGTTTCGTCGCACTCCGTTTCGAAAACAGACGGATGGACGCCTCTTGCGCGCAAACGACCGCGTGGCCTGTAACAGCGTCGCCGCCGATTCGGCGCCACTGCCGGGCACCGCGCGTGGTCGTCGTTCTTCTGCGATCTCGCCGACGTGCTGTACCGCGTACGTTGGCCGAATCGGTCGTGAACGTTTTTTATTTATTTTTTTTTTTTTTTATCAGCAAACATAGCACGCTGTGCGTAAACGGTAATTACTTTTTTAGCAGTAACATGATACCGTATATTCGTATACGCGGACGAAGCGTTATAGACGGACACGATATGAACGCAGTACCGTTGCAAAATGTTTTATCATTTCGATGATTCGCCGTCGAAATCTATGCGCGCGTGTGTATGCATCAAACGAGGGAGAAGATAAGTGCGCTAAAACTGTGTGGGGTGTTTTATACGACTGTCATTCCACTACACCACTTGTCCGCACTCTAAACACTAATAAGTAATTTACTACTCGTGTACGGAATTATATTATGTTTTTTTTTTTTTTTTTATAAACTGATCTATTAAAAAAGAATAATTCATATTTCGAACACGAAACTAAAAACAAATATTGAACTTATAAAAATAATGTACTCGAGAGATAATTGACAAGTGTAAACTAGAACTGTTGACAATAATGTAATGTAGTTTTTCAATTGAATAAAAATGTAACCGAAATACGTGAATTTACTAGAAAAAAAAAACATTTCGAGCCGTATTATTGCGATTATTATTGTTCCTCGGAACAAGGGGATTACATAAAACAATTTGAAACCGTTGAATAGTTGCGTTACCATGAAATATTAAACATAATTTTAAAATTAAATATTTGGTTTTTCAACTTTTTATTTTTTAACTTGAGAATAACGCAATAATATATACACATGTATTGTTGCGTTGTGAAATAAATATACAATTTCATATAAGTAATATGATTTCTTCGTACGTAAATATTTTTTTTTTAAATCAGGGGGAAAAAGGAATGTTTTGAAAACGTCAAAAAAATCGTTCATTAATACGGGCTTTCACACACACAAACACGTACAGCCCATACAGGTATATAACATACATAAGCAAACTTGCTCGGCGTTTTTAATCAGTTCTCCCTCGACAGCGGTGCACGCACGAGGTCGTAGGTGAAATTGGAATTGCGAAGCGACTCGTCTGCGGTATGTACGACATTATACCTCTACACGACCCTTACCCCAGCTGTCCTCCCCATTCCCATCCTTCCGCTCGTGTGTCCAATCTTCCCTATCGCGTAGCCGAACAGAAGGAATCTTCTTCATTTCGCGGTGTGTGCGGGTCGGCGGAAACGCGGGTGGACGGTGTATTTGGACCGCGTGTGATGCTGTGCAATGACGACGGCTGAGGTAAAGTGAATACGGTTGACACAAATATACACACACACACACACACACACACACACACACACACATACAAAGAAGAGAGACCGACGACGACGGTAGCGGCTGTGGCGTTTCGTAATAAATCATTGTTGCTCGGTGAGTCAGAGAGAAACACGCCGTGTCGCTGTGTGTGCGGCGGGTCAAGGGGCCGCCGCCGGCCATCTTGGAAAACGTCACTCGAATGTTTTCCAATCTCCCCTTCGCCGCCCGCGACCTACTCTCGTCCCTCGCACACCCACGTCGTCGTCTTTGTCCCTTGCGACCATGTCACGTCCAGTGAGAACATATATATATATGCCTGCACGCGCGCGTGTGTGTGTGTGTGTTTATGCAGATATAGTTAGGTAAGTGTGCGGACCGCGCACATGAAGAGCTGATGGTGAGGGAGTGGAGTAGTACAACAGTCGCGGGAGAAGTGGAAGGGTGTAGGCATTATGTAAATGAAAGAGTCCCCCGGCGGACCTTTGGAAACTTAACGGCCACCGCTGACGGCCGACCGGACGTGGCGCGTACGAAAGGAAAGATATGGACAGACGGACGGAAAGGAGAACGCGGCATCGACGGTGAGTGGTAGAAACGAGGCGGTGGCGAAGAGCTCGTAGGGACGGCGGCGATAGTAAAATCAATAAACCCAAAGGACATCCAATTAAGCGTTGCCGTCCTTTTGTGTCGTCGGCAAATCCCGAAAACCAATCCCTTAAAATCAGTGTAATCCCTCGGATGTCCCCAGCCTCCTCTGCCTCGTCATCTCTACCGAGCGTAGTCCACTGTTCGTCCTTTGCATGGTCCCCACCACCAACCTCCGCACGACTAACTCGTAGGCCACTCTGGGTCCTTCGCAACTCTCTTCTCCCTCTGCTCTCACACAAATATATCTATGTATACTCGACCACTGCCGCCGTGTACCAACGGACAGTCCCTTGTCTGCTTCCCCCCAAACCGTACCCGACGACAATTTCGACTCTGACGACGTTTAATTAATGCAGTCGTCTCCCTCGACCGAGTTTCATTGTATGATTGTATGTGTGTGTGTGTGTATGTGTATATGTATACAAATTGTTTATTATAATTAAAAAATAAAAATAAACGTAAAGCTATATATTAATTAAATAATTTGTAAATATAGATAAGCAGACATTTTTCTATATCTATACTAGTTTTGTTGACAAAGAAAATGGAATTTATCAGTTTTTTTTACGTATCGTTTTATTTATGTTTATAAATATTATTAAATTATCTGACTTTATTTCACTACGTGGGATATATATTTACTTTGTCGTATGACTTTAATTCATTCATCAACTAAAAACATTAATTATTAACTTCAACCACTTATTTGCATTATATTTAATACACACTATATTGATTTGTTATTTATTGTATTTGTAAACATATAATATACCTACATGAACTCCATCCACCATTATATCATATACTATAGGTACTAAGTGAATGCATTAATGATGTGAGTGTTATGTTTAGATGTGAATAACGTGAAAAAAAACTTATTACATTTTCTTTTTAAGTTTTTTTTTTTTAACTAATTCGAAATACTAAAGTTAGTCGATTACTAAATAAACATTAAGTTTAACATATCAAATATAAGTGTACGATCATTTTATGGAGTTAAAAAACACTTAATTTTAATAATGCCCGAGATCAACTATTGAATAGTTGGTAATAATAATTGTAATAATAAATTATTAACTTATTATAATTTTATAACTAAGTTCTGACGATTAAAATGTATTTATACAAATGTTTACAAGTTTAAAAATTGAGATTTACATAATTTATTTATTGGACAATATGGTTTACAATGGATTTAATTTTCTATTTTAATTACTTTGATTTATTGTATGATATCTAATTGATATAAATATTAAAACTATTAGTACGTTGTTAGTATAGGTATAGAAATATACCTCTATAGCGCTGTAAAATAATTTGGAGTCAAAACTGTTACTTACTTATTTTTATAAATATATTCGTGCTCTAATTAAGCCACTGTAAATTTAATTTACTTACTTATTAAAGACTATAATAATTTTTTTATGTTTTTCTTTTTCTTTTCTAACAAAAACTTTTATACTCTTTTTTTTTTTTTTTTCTTTTATAATAATTGACTTCATCGTTATTATCATCATCGTTATTCACCGTTATTATTAGTTATTGTCATTGTATTGTTAATAGTGACATTTCGACGACGGATTATCCATAATCAATAATATCATACTAATAGTATGCTATTCAACTAATTTTACTCTATATTACATTTATTAACAATTATTCTGTACTATGCATTTCTCACGAGTAAATATAATACGTATTTCTAGTATAAAATATATTTCAATCCGCGGACAATGTAATATATTTACAAGAAAAGGCTTCTTTGACTCTATAACTTTAAATCTTGACATCACAACCGATATTGTGCATTTACACTACTTCGCGTTACCCTTTGAAGCGTTAAAATTGTATAAGCCCATTACTCCGGTAAGTTTTGAAAGTCACAGAACAGGAATTTGACCTTTATAATGTAGGTACACAAGAGATAAGATTAGACGCGTTGTTGCAAAATAATGTTAAAATAAGCGTTTTAATTATAATGCGGCATTTGTTTTCATCCGCGCACCGTTTTACATTATGCCATTATGCTTTGTGCATATGATTTGTCTTCTATAATTTACGAATTATAAATGTAATATATTTATACCTTCCTACTCCTTGTATATTTCTAAGAAAATAAATGCATTATAAGTCGCAAAGTCGTATAGCCTTCAACCCCATTGGGTTCCTCTAAATATACATACCCAATACAACCCTTCATTGAGGAATGCATATAGAAAGGGGAGTGCAATTTTGTAATGTGATATCACATAACATACATCAGTGTGAACTGAAATCATATAATTCTTGGGAACACAAATACATTGAATAAAATATTATTTTCATCGTGTCACAAATTAAATATTGTTTTCAAGAAACAATTATAAAATTTTCAGATGGTAAAAAAAAAAGAAAATAAACCGTATCTTATATTTTATTCAATTTTATAATATTCACAATCAGTTAATTGAGATTTTGTTTTAAAATATTTTATTTTTCATTTTACAATGCATTATTGTATTATTATTTTCTAAAAACATAAAGAAAATAAAAACTTATCAATAAACTTCGGTAAACTGTATGAACGTTTTTTATTTGTTTACGAAAAACAAAAATAAAGTTAAATTATACTTTTTATGGCACAGTTGTAGTACTTATACACAGTATATATATATATATATAAAAGTTTCAGCTAATTGTAAACTTAACTTTTTTATACACTTTTATATAGCTATTTATACACTCGTGTACTAATGAAACTTTTCGTCAATTTTATATTATCCTATTAATGTTTATAAACTGCATCAAGTACCTTTTAAAAACGTTCTCGACATTAATGTTGATTAATTTATTATAAATATATTGAGTCCTCGGCGAAAACAAACTAATCGAAAGCGAACTGTACATTCATGTACAAATACTTCTGTGAATAGGCACTTTCCTAATATTTATATTGCGTACACACGCCGTGCAATAATTATACAGCTTGGTGATCTAATTGCTCGACACTGTTTCGATGCATATCGTTTTCATCGTTTCATGGACATAATTATTTGGCACGTGCACATAAATCCCTCATTTTTCTCAATGTAACATGCCGAGTGTAGTTTCAAAATCAACGTTTATTTTTCGAACCCAACTTAAATCTCTGTACAGCGTTGCAGCAAGCAGCGTGTAGCCTCGTCAATATAAATTACGATGTTTGTACCGGTCACAGGTGATCGCGGACTAGATTACGATAATACCGGGCTTCGATGAGATTTCGCGGATTCCGTGGTGGAAACGGCGGAACGGACTAAACGTGTGTGGTCGGAGTGGGAGGAAGGCAGGAGGAGCAGGATAAGAAGGAGGAGGATGGGTGGAGGTGGAAAAATGACGACTGCGAGTAGTACGGGGGGGGGGAGGAAGAGAAGAAGAAGAAGGAGAAGGACGAGGAGGAGGAGAAGAAGAAGAAGGTGCGTACCGCAGCCGCAATTAGTATACATATACGTATACACATTCATACTTAGACATGATAGTATGGAACGGTGGTGGAGGCACACGGCCTCCGTGACTAATGGCATCGCAAATCGCGGCGGAGATACCGTGGCGGTGTTTTTCGTCCTGTTCGCGGCGGCGACTGCAGAAGTAATAGTAGTAGTAGTAGCAGTACCGCACGCGGACGAGCAGGCCGCGCGCAGACAATGAACGCGGGGGAGCGTGAAAATAAGGAAAATTGCCGTTATATTATATGAAAACCCAAGACCGGGCGCACGATATAATAAATAACGGGATATCTGGACTGGAAGCCGCCGCCGCCGGTGGGGTGAACAAGCGTTACGGGGGTAGTTTATTAAACATCGGAAGGCGGCTGGTGGGCGGCCATGTTCCCCGTCTCCCCTCGGGTCCCTGCCGTAGACACCGCCGCGCTCTCCCCACCACACCGTCCCTGCGCACCGCTGCCACGGTCGTCCATTAGTAACCTCTGGCCGGCCGGCCGTCCGGTTATCCCGTCGCCGCACCCCACCACCGTGGTCATATATCATCCACCGCCTCACTCCACCCGCTTTTCCGGCCGCTACGCCGCCCCCGGATCGCCGTCGCCGACAACCCAAAAACCGCTTCAAAAGTTATCCCCACCACCACACGCACTCACGCTCTGCGCGCGCGAATGTTTGTGTTTCGCATTTTGTTTATTTGCTTTCTCCCTTTCTTTCTCTATCACGCTCTCTTTCTCACTCTTTCTCTCTCGCTCACTCGCTCACGTCGTCTACCCACCCGTGCACGCGCGTTCACATACATATATTATCTCTGCCTCCGCTCCCGTCAAACGCAAGGCGACCGGAACGGAGTCGGGTATTTTTTCGCCCCTTTTTTCCCTTTTCCGGGAAACCACCACTATGCACACACACACGCATGCTTTGCAATGTATGTATACAGTCCATCTTTTATTATTCGCGAAGTAAACACATTTACTTCCCGTGCACGAAATGTCGTGTTGTGTACACCATACAACGGATATCAAAACCGGCTCTGCCGGTCGTCCGACGAAACCGGCCGTCGCAGGACAAAGGATAGGCGGTCGTGATGTATCAAACGCTATACGAATTATAATACGCATGCCGATCGGCACACGTCGTCGTGACCCAAACGTTTTGACCCCCTCGACTTGATTCGTCATCCCCCTTCCAACCCTGTGGTCGTCGGAGTCCGCCCGGATGATAATTCAACGCGTTTGGTTTCACCCGTATTGTCCTGCTGCAGGATGATCCTGCGAGTCCTCGTCGCAACTGTATAGGTGAGCGTGTACCATATGATATGAATGTTTTTATCGGTTTCACAGCAATATATTATAATAAGGACGGCCCGATTTTTTTCTCACGTCTTACATGTTGTATTATAGTATACGATATCAATTCATCCGACCGACCGACGTGTTTGGCACGCGTCCATCAGCACGGCATAAATATTTTGCTCGCAACGATCATCCAACTCTATCGAACCGCAAAAGCCGGTGTAATAGTACTCATATATAAAGCGGTATTTCAACTGACATTATTTTTTTGCTTTACAAAAAAACCACTTGAATATTTATTTTATTTATCTACGAAAAAACTGCTAACGACAACTTTATTTTAAAAGGATAATTTTACCGAAGACAAAACATGTACATCAATTATTATGTTTAATTCGGTCAACAGTGAAAGCACAAGATGTTTATAACACAATTAAAAGTTTTGTTCACGCCCATTCCCTAATTGAACTCGATATGTAAAAGATTAATTGGTTAGTGAATGTATATATAAATATAAATACATACATATTTATAATCGTGTCTCCGGATCTTTTTCGTTATACGTATACCACTATTTAAATTTTATTTTCATTAATTTACTCGTGTATGAAGTAAAAGAATGAATACAATGGTTGTGATTAGTTATAATACTAGAATATAGAATTATATAATTTATATATTAATATCACCGAGTATTGGCCTTCTTCATCGATTTAAACAGGTAACTAACTTAAATGTTTGGTTTAACTATTATTTTAAATAGTGGTATACGTATAACGGAAAAGATCCGTGTCTACTTATGTGAAAAATATCCGTCACGAGAAAATTCAAAAGTAAATATGGATGACGTTTTAATATTCGCACGAAATCGATCAAATTGAATTTGTCCATACTGTTATTATTATTATGTTATATTGTTATATTGTTATATATGTTATTTTGAAATACGTTGGAAATATTATTTTCACTTCAAGTTAAACAGGATGTGTATGAAAACAATAGTTATACAGGTTAACCCATATAACCATTGCTTTTGTATTTAAATAACTATAATTTTAGTAATTTTTTTTAATTTTTATAAAACCAAATAAATAAACAACAATATGTGGATGAAAATAATTTGAAACTAATTGATAAAAAAAATTTGCCTTTATTGTCTAATAAAACGTCTTATATATAAAACGAAATAAATTTAATAATGTAGAAAAAGATTCAATCGAAACGCAAACATACGAATGTGTACAATATAATATAGAACTATTGAGACACAAATATACAATTGTATTACCAATACATGGTTCACTATCGTAAAATATGCTTCAAGTGTACATTTTTCATAATCTTAGATAATAATGAGTCGTGAATAAATATTCTCCGTAAATTTAAATTAAATATGTTCATAACTTCAAATATACTAATAATGTGTGTAAATTCATCTCATGATACGTAAGATACTACTTTTAAAATTATATTTTAATAATTTATTTTAAATTTACATTTATAGTATAATATTTTACACATAATATAGCACTTTATATTTTGTTTGTCTTATACATTTATGTTATTCAAGTATGGATGGAAAGTATTAAGTCACCTGAAAGGATTCACCGGAATTCGGGGAGTTTACAAATTTTTAATAAGTGGATTGATCGGGTATCCAGAAACGTTTATAATACTTTACTTTCTACTAAAAAAGATTTCAGAAGTTCATTTATTAGAATATTCTGAGTATTTATATGCAAGTATGAACAATATAATTAAATTTTTACTCGGTAATAATTTTGGAAGTGGTAAATAATTTTAAAATGCTCGTTGTTGATGCATCATTTTAATAGTTTTAATGCATAACTGAATTTTAGTAAGAATAAATGAATTATTTTAATTAATCGTTTAGCTTTTAATTGTAATACTCATAATAGTTGTTTACGCATTTGAATAGATAGAACAGAATATGTATGATATTTATTCGATGTTTACGCAATATTGGCGAGGTACATAAATGAGAAATTAAATACATATACTATCGTTTATTTTATTACTATATGTTTTTTTATAATTTTTCTAATAACTTTATATTACTTGAAAACCATTGGACTTACAAATGAAATGTAAAATTCAAGAGTAGTGAAATAATAATTTGATTGTTACATAAAGATATTACATTATGGCAAAAAATAAAATAAATACGTTACCAACCGCCATATAACATTATTCGTATCTTAAAAGAAAAATGTAAATACTTCGTTTTCATTAAAACATAATTGTTATACAGTTGTCCTACTACAAATGACGTAATCATTATTGTTTCGTGTTATTATGTTATTCTTACAGACATGCGATTCATTTTTTTACTTATTTCTACAGTACCACTTTGCAAAATAGTATTGTTTCACCGAAAAAATGATTACTGTCCGCATTTTAAGACTTCTTACTACATCCAATAAGCATTTAATTAGCTGCTAAATGTTTGTTTTATTTTCACTGAACAACGTAAAATCAGAAGAAAGTGATGATTATAATGTTTATTATAATAATTATGTAAAATTTAATTTTGTTTTTATCGAGAGTTTGAAACTGATCGTATCATGTTGTATAACTTTGTTATTGACAATTTAATTGCATTACTAAACGCTTGTCGGTAGTCGTTTTTTAAAACCAAAAATTCTCTGGCTCACGTGCGTAACTTAAGAGAATAGATTGTAATAGTAATTTAATATACTGTTACGTACAGATTTCAATCGCGGAACCTTATATACGGATAGCTTTGCCCTAATGACGTGTAGACATGACATAACGGAAACTCCGTGGAATTTATTATTAATACCGACTCAAAGGGGGTAAAAACGAATCCGTAACTGTAGTTTGATTGATAAAAAGTTTATAGGCAATGAAAGCCGAAGAAAATTTCCCTTTCATTTTTTTCAGCAAAAGATTTAGTTCTATTAAAGTGTGACCCCTAATTACAACGTGGAGATCTAAAATATTTATCAAGGAGGGAAAATCGTTCAAGATAAAAGTAAAATGATTCAGGGGTGGCGTAAGCTGTTTTTGTTATGTTTCTGATATAGTTCTATCACAAGACAGAGTATTGATCGATCAAAAATTAAATCGTAAGAAATACGCTGGAACTTACGAGGGAAATTACCCTATTTAGAATAAAACAGTTGAAATTGTGAATTATAGTCGTTTAATATTAACCGTAAAAATTATCCTGATCGAATAAAATATTCTTCCGTTTATATAATGTAATCGTTTAGCGTATTCAACGAGAAATCGGAGTTGTTTAAAAAGTCGTCATAATTAAGGATCTGATTATTCTGATTTAAGGTGTTACGTTTTAGAAAAATTCAAATTATATAAATTACGAACAGTGTAGAAAATATGTTATGAACTCTATTAATTTTGTGGTGTAAATCAGAAACGAAAATTATGGTTTTATTTAAAAACGAAAACGTGAAAAAGCGCGTAATTGCCGAAGTAAAAAAAAAATTGCAATTAATTTTGTAACTTTTCTGTAGCTATACCCTAAACGCGAAGTAAAGGACGAATCGCCGTTAAATATTTTGGAAGAAAGTCATACCAAGGATCACATAATATTTTAATGTTTGTAATAATTAAGCCAATCAAACGTTTTTCCTTGTCGTTTTGGCGATCGGGCGGTGCACTGCGTAACATAAAAACGGCCATAGTTTTCCCAGACGTTTATTAAATTATCTTATGGGACCCCCTTCCGATTATATTGTAAACCTATTTTTTATGCCAAAATCGAAGTCTGTTTTCGTACCTCCTCGGACGAAAAATTAATGTTTTCGCGATTGCGTCGTAAATGAGAAATATTGCATTCCATGCGCACGTTAAAATACTCACGATGTGCATATTTTAAATTTAACCATTTCAAAACTGAATATTTTTAATTTTTCGAGTGGGATCCATCTCGAAAACACTCCTCATTTGCACGCCACTGTACATTATAATACGATTGCTGCCGCTGCGGGTTTCGCCAAGCAATAATTACTGTACGGATGATAAGCGGCTGTAACGCGGTTACACTCGCATCGCGTACACGGTTATTAGGGGTACCCGGTCATATCAGAATATCTAAAAACCCACTGGCGCCCGGTTCGACCGTGATACGCGCATCGGACTTATGGATTTTTCGCAACAATTTTTTTTACTTTTCCTCAGGGGTTGTTTTCCGAGGCGTGTGTACATGCGTCCCGTGCGCGGCGCATATACGCGTACGCTGCAAAGTGGAAAGTTAGTTTTCGTAATAACAATAATAAGTTTTGGCGGCCGGACCGCGGTGCGTGCGCGCGAGCAGTAGCCGAGTGGCTGTGTAATGCGTGTGCGGCGGAGAAGGAATATATAACCATTAAAAAGGTCTGCGGAAAAGGAGAGTTGCGCGGCATCATAAATCACTGCGCACAGTGGCGGCGGGTGTGTGCACAAAGGTCCAGCGGCGGCGGCGGCGGAGGAGGAGGCTTTTGCAAACGAGGGTTGGCTCGCTGTCCGACATCACTCTCTGTCTAGTTTCGGTCAGCGCGCGGCGGTGGCAGCAGCTACTTCCATTTACTTAGGGTGTGTGCGTGAGTACCGTACAGCCCGCCGGTCCTCGTCTGATCCGCCCGCCCCGTCCGTGGTCCCTATCGTTTCCTCTCTCTCTCTCTCTCTTTCTCTCTTTCTCACTTGCCCACCCATGCTCTCCCCGCGCACACGTCATTAGTCCGACTCGGCCCGAAGACGCCGCTGCCAGCGCATAATGCTCTATGTACACTTTGCAATAATAGTCCGCTGGAAAATGACATTTCACTTCTCATCGCACGTCCTGGCATCGCATCCTGAATACAGGGTGTACGTGTCACACGCTACCGTGTCGTCATCTTTACGTGCGTTCTGTGTCGTCAGACGAAAATGCGTTCGCAATAACACGTCCTTCGCCGAAGGATCGGTGACTCTGCACATATATCTGTGACTTGGTGCAAGAAAGACCAATTTTTCTTTTTTACGTAATCGAGATCATTAAAACAATTTATTGTAGTTTAACACGAAATGAGCCTTACAATTAAAATAGAAAAAATATCAATTCAATTAAGTAACATGAATTTTTGAGAAAATCTATTAATATAAACTGTATTTTTTTTTACATTTTTTATAATGAGATAGAGAGACTGAATTTGAAATACGTTTTTGACGATCAAATCTAAAACTATAATTAATTATTTATGATTTCGTAAGATAATACTTTAAATTGCACGATTCGTAATTCTTTAACAAAAGATGATTCGAAATCAGTCGTCGAAATATATAACACCTACACATTACTCGTTTCGCTGAGAATATAATAATAAAAGTTTCTGCGAGAATGTACATAATTTAAAAAAAAAAAAAAAAAACCAACACTCATTGTATTTCATATAAATTATTAAACATTATGTAGCCATCTATAATAATAAAAATATTATTCTGGATAAACCGTTTAACATTAGATTTTGGGAGCATCACCACTAGTCGTTTTAACTGATCGCCGCACAGTCGTCGCGCGCGTGTACAACGATATACATCTCATGTTTGCAGGGACTGTGTTGTAACGGATCAGCGAAGTCGGCACATCCCGAATCGTTGGCGTCCTTATCGTATATTTAAAAACATCCGTGTGCCAGATCGCATCGTCAACTTTGTGTAAATAAGAAGTACAAATTTATGATTCTTGCAGAAAACATGAATAGATAATCGACTGTGGTTTGAACAATCGCTGCACTCCAGGAAACGTGTAACATTTTATTATCATATTGTTGTATACGCCGATCACTTTTATGTATGCAAATGAAAGCTTAGAAAAAAGTCGTCGACACGATTGCCACATAGTGATCATCGAGTCCCTAAAACACTTTATATACCTTTTTCGTACACGTCTATTACTTCTTGTACAACATTTTAATTAAATCTGATTAACACGTAATACAAGGCAGTCATAATTAATTTATCACAAAACACATTCGTAAAATAATGATTTAACCTACCGCCTAAAGCGTTATAAGAATAATATTTTCTATTCTGCCGCATCAGTCCCCAGAATTGCAGCTTACCACAACAATAAATGAAACGCGTGTACAATATACTGCATGTTTGTAATCTACAAGGCATCTCACCGGGTTAGCCGCATTATGTTGAACACATAAACGGTATTATGCAGAGTGCGGTTACAGTTCGACCGGAGCAGCCGAAACGTGAATGATTAATAAGGGTTTGGTTTTATCGCGGCACCGGACTAATGGGATTAAGAAAATAATTTCGAGCAGCACCCCTGTGACCCTTCGCGACGTCCTGCGACGACGACGACGGTCCGACCACGGAGACGCGCGCTGCTGCACGCGCGCGGATCCTCCGGTTTTTATTATCCGACATTAAACCGTCGCTGCGCGATAGCTTTATGGCCGTAAAAGCGCCTTCGCCCGATCTTTATTACTCGGGACGATGAAGAGAACTCGACGTTTAACCGCACGAGGATATTCAATTCGGAGCGTACACACCTATACCTCATACGTACGTATACATTTGTATAATTTATTATACGCGCCGAGTGCATGACGTATACAGCATATACACGTATGTGCGGTATAAAAAACGGCGGTATGCCTGTCGCTCGGTAATATTAGGTACCGTACAGTTATGCCGAGCAGCTGCGAACCCTTTTCTTGCGTAATATAATATTATTATGTTCCATCGATTACACGATGTTTTAGGTGTTTCGGCGTTCCAATACTCAGACAGAAACAAAGAGAGAATGAGAGATGCGTTATTTCTCTATATTACGAGTATATGATATACCTTCGCCTTTTTGGCGGAAAAAAAAATTCCCAGGGGTAGTCGCGTAAACAGACTGAGACGAAAAACACGTTACACTTAAAAACCTGTTAAAACAACATTACGCGTTATTATAACCCTTGCTGTTGTATGTATAGTTGCGGCAGTTAGGGAATTCGCACAGATCCTAGTATGATCCTACACACACGCGAACGTAGAATTATCGAAGCGTGACATGTTGTTATTGTTACGATATTTTTGCCCCTTTTTTTTTTTTATTGTTAACAAAAAAAAAAAAAAAGGAAAAAGAAAAAAAAGTAATAATAATAAAAAGGGACAAGTTAATGGCTATTGGAAAAAATATCAACATTTCTCAATCACACGTATATAGGTGTCTGTGTGTGTGATGCGTGCTCGCGTATTTGTGTGCACAACACCCGGCCAAAAGACGATACAGAAACCCAAAATAAATTTCACCCTTTTTTTTCCTTTTGTTTTCGCGACGTGCAAAAATAATACACCGCGCGTTCGAATCATCCAAGACATCATAACGCCCGAACGAGCATCGATGATTTGTTACACACGTTCCGCTCGACTATAGTAATACAGCCGCTGCCGCTCTTCCGTTGAGCCACGGGACGACGTAAATCATTTCTCGTCTCATCTCGTCGTTTGTTTCGCGATTCATTTTATTCTTTTTTATCTCCTCCGCATCCTCCGTACATTCTCACGGTCACCGTGTGTACTGCGGACGAAAATCGCGTGCGCACAAGTATGTAGGTACTCGACGTTGGAAAATTAAAAAAAATTAAATAAAATAAAAGTAAAAAACGCGACACTTATACCAAATTACTACGGGGCAGACTGTCACAGCGGTGTATACTCGTGAGTTGACAATAAAAAATAAAAAAAAAGGATTGAAAACCCATGCACGGTCTCGAGTATTTTATCGTATGTACATTATGCGTGCATACATCGTATGCGTAGATGATAGATATGATATCGGGTCGTACTGAACAATGTTTACGTGTCGCCTTCGGCCGGGAAAGGGTCCGAGCCGCAGCCGTTGCGGGCACAGTCATCGCGCACTGCAGCACAAAAGAGGTCCTTGAACGTTATGCAAAATACGTGCGCTGGGCAAAAGAATAGTGGTCGGCCGAAAAACACGTCGACGATGCGACTTCTCTAACCCTCTCATTCACTCTATCTCTCTCTCTCTCTCTCTTTCTCTCTTTCTACCTCTCTCCACTCCTCGACGCGTCCGGATCTTCTAGGGTCATTCATCACCACTCGTCGCAAAGGGTACGCCGCAGATAGTTATCGTCTCGCGACCGGTTATTATATTTTACGCGTTCCGTACCACTCGACTCCGCTTCGCAGTTCTGTCCGTGTATATTATAACCCATGCGTACCGTGTAACGTTTACACAGTGTACATGCGTGCACGTAAATGACGACGATCCCCTTGACGGACCTGATAAACTGGAGCGAGCACTGCATCTCGGCCCACGACCTTTGATCTCGGGTCATCCGCGGAGCACGCGCTCTTCGACACCCCAAAAAAAACGCACGCAACATTGTACTAAATTTTGGTAGCGCATAATAATGTACCTGCCTCTCGACGACGGCGGCAACTGGACCACTAGACCACCAGTTGTTGTACAATAACCGTGCGTCCGCGGATATGTTACACACGTATGTAAATCAGTTCTGGACCAACCCCTCGGCGATCCGCCGGTGATCTTTGATCTACTTACGGCACGTACCTGCGCCGTAATGTAAACACGCGTGCAGTGGCGCCACGCAAACTGGACCACGGAGACCGCGTGTATTGTAATGCAAATGCCCGATGCGCGCGGTCTACATTATCTGGACCGGCCCCAATTTATATGATCTCTGATCCATTTGAACAAGTGCAGTGCAACTCATGACCTTTGACACGTCGTCGCGTGCTCCGAGCACTGACCGTCGCCCCAGCGGGGGGAACTGGACCGCAGCCGCAGAACCGGCGATCCGCAACAGTTGCCCACGTATTATTTTCACCTAATCTGGGTCAGTCCCGTGTACACCGTGTAGTATATTAACGGACATGCAGTGATCGCGCACGCGGTTTTGTTGCGTTGTACCGCTGACGGCTGCACGACCCGTGCGAATCGTCCAACCCTTCGCCCGCCAGAGCATATGCTCTCGCATAAATCTCATGAGAAGCGAAAAAAAAAAAAGAAACAACGTGAATCGTCCTGTGGTGCGCGCATTACGCACACGAGTGTAAAACTACTACGCAAGGTTACACTGCAACGACCGATAGTGGATCTTCATTGTCGGAGTCACGGACACGTGATAAAAAAGGGTTGCGAAAAATGTGCCGTCGTAAAATAAAAATAAAAATGGCAAGAGAAGCCGATATTGTTGTATAATAGCGATGTAACGGCGGCCGAGGGTTGTAGTGTATAGTACTGCGTATCATACACACATAGGTACACACCTATATATAATAACGCCGCGAATTTATTACACGCTACCGGCGAGGCGGCCGACGTGCGGAAACCGGTTGTGGTCCTTGGAAATATTTACACGCAAATGTATAAAAAAAAAAAAAAAGAAGTAATAATAATTACGCTGCCCGTTGACTGCAACGAGTGCTGAAAAAAATTAAAAATAAACGCACAACAGTTTCGGGTACGCAGAGCGCGTCGAAACGTCGTTCTTTGAAAGTGGTCGGAATTGAATTATCAGTTTATTTTTTTCTTCTCGTTACTGTCGTCGGGTCACCGACAACGGGCGACCGTTGCCGTGCGTCATATCGTACCCGCGCGCCCGTCCAGTTGTGGAAACTGGTCAGACTCGACCCGTCCAGGTGCGCGCGTGCTCTAAACGGACCTGACGTTATCCCGGTTGGTCATCGCGGGGTCGCGGCACGGGGTCGCGACCAATGGCCGACCGTCGCCGGACAATACGCAACCCCTCTCCTACTCCCCCCATCCGTCGCGTAGGGACTGCTGGATCGGATATCGGCCGACAAAGGGATACGACCTCGGGTGCCATGCGTGTAACGGCTGTCGGTTCAAAAGTCCGCTCGCGCGCGTTTCGATGTCCGTTCGCCTCACACCTCGCAATCGCACCGACAGCACTGGATGTAACCTGGCAAGAAGACGTCTCTCCCTGTACGGTACAGCGTGAAAGCGGTTTCCGCCACGACCATTGAGCCCATTTCGTGGACGTTTACACAATTTATGTTCGTCCATCGTCGCGTCATTCCGAAGCGACTAAAACAAACCCGTGTATTGCGTTTCAACAGACCAATTGGAATTAACCGAACGTTTTTTGTTGTTTTTGTTCACAGATCCCAATATGGCTGACGCACAGCAGTACGCAGACATGGAAGTATCGAATGAACATTGTATAAGTAAGTTGTATGTATGATTTACCGCTTACGATAACGATTTTTTCAAAACCTACCAATCGATATCTTATCGTTCGTTTCTCGCCCGGGGGGTTGAAATGCAACACGCGAACTACCAGAATAGTATTTAACAAACATGCTAGTTCGTATGACTGATATGTCTGGGTGATGGAAACGGTAGTAGTCACAATCGCTTAGTAACAATTTTCGTTTCATAAAAAACGAATTTGCATATTATTTAGGTGTAAATATTGAGGAAATGTTTTCATATATTTTGTTCTTACTTTAGCGTGAATGTTACCTAAAACCATTTAAACAGTTATATCTTCATTGTAATAGATCCAAATAAAATGTAACACTAAATAATAAGTCATAATAAAGTATATAATGTTAAAATAAGTCGTTTTTTCCTACGTGCTGTTCTCCGAAATATTTCCCCTATCATATCGAATGTTACTTCTATTATAAAATTGTTACGATCATGATTGGACACTTTTTTAATAACCTAACTGTATACTCAAGCACACACGAGGATTATTATATACATATTTATATATTACATTATATATATATATATTTAACATGGTATTTCCACTATGAAATTCTACCCCCGTCGTATCCGAGACGAAAATTACGAAGCAATTATTTGTATTTACTACCCTTTCTATCACCGAGGCAATCAAAACTATATTCACTAAAAAGTTGCGTCATCACCTCTGTCATTTACATCGAGAACAATAAACACATTTGAATGATAAATCGATCAATATTAAGGTATCAATATTATGTTATTATACACCTACATTCAATAAAAATTAATTTCACCAAGTTGGCGAGATAATTACATACACTCATGAAAGGGTTGACTAAACATTTAACACAATTTTATTTAATAAAAATGAATTAAAACCGTTTATAATTTTGTTGTGTTACATTGACAGTTCTTATGTAAATGAACTAAATTACAATGTTCGATGTTCGTTCAACCCGTTTCAGTTAAATTAACATATTTTAGGGATCGTTCAATTTTGTTTTATGAAGCAACATTATATATAAATATAAAAACTTTAAAAACTTTTTATGTTGTCGAATTTAATTTTTAAAAGTGGATTTACTCGATCTTGGCCGCCCTCGTAAGTAGCACTATAAAATATCATCGATGGCCTTTAGATGTTCAATACTGTTACACGTATGTTATAATAAACAGGAATATATTTATGGCTTTTATCTTCACTTTTATATATTATTATAATATAACGTGACCACTACCGTTGTAGTAATCATCGTCGTCATCATGCGCGTGAGGTAAGTAATTGAGTAATTTAACATTATTACTTAATTGCTCGGACAAAATCCGGCGCGTAACCTTCTGACGTGCCTGATAAATTACGCCCCGTCAACACCGCCGCCGGTATGTAATATATATTATAATACGGTTCATATATATATAGTTTGCTGCTGTTGTTTTTACTCGAATTCTGTGAAGCTAGGGAGTCGAAGAAAGGAAGAGAGAGAGGGTGAGAAAAAGGAGGAAAAACTCGTGCGTAAAAACGAGACCGATGTTGCAGGGTGGTGGGAGAGTATGGTTTCCCTTGCAACGTACATAATAAACATTTACACTGATTTTCTTACGTGCGAAAACTTTTACCCGTTCCTCTCCGTGCTCTACCACAGCCTGTGCATCGGGTGAACGGTCAGAAAAAGCTCGTTAAAAGCGAATGCATATGTATGTGTGTATGTGTGTGTGTGTGTGTTATATGTATTATAAAATATTTCCCTATTAATTTGAGGTCATTTCGACACTCCGATTGTGGACAGTATATAGACGACATCAGAAATGTTTCGGCATACCAGTCGTTAAACCAATAATCGATTCACGTTGTATACCGTAATTGATCGAAACATTTAAACTAATTTATATCATTGTAATAATATTAGTACATTATTTGAGCTTGTGAAGTGTAGTGATACTTTGGACGGGACGATTGTTGGGCATTGTTTTCAATTAAATGTTTACGGAACACGTTCACGGAATAGTATACGTGCGTATCACAGTACGTATGTTCACGGTGGGTTGTCGGTTGTTTGTACGGATGTTTGAGATTTTTTTTAAAATTATTTTCAGCAGAATACCAACTCGGAACAATTGAACTCTCCGGAAAATTGCAGCGAAACACAGAAGTTATTGGTATTGCAGGGATTCTTGGGTCGCGAACGGGTTCGTTTTCTGCGAGGGGGAAGGGCATCAGGGAACTGTTGCTTCGGGCGATAGGAAAGCGGTATATTTCTTTAGGTTTCGTGAAATTACAGTTTTTATTCACACCGCCGGGTTGCGCGAACAGGCGTGATCGCGAGACGGAACGCGCGGTCGTGCTCCTCGACGAGAAACGTCAGCTAACCGTGTGCTCACGTCAGCCACCACGCGAGAACGCGCGTTTTCGAAGTCCGTTTCAAACGTAGTATAAGATCCTCGGAACCCGTCCGCGGCCAAACGCCGGTTCGCGTGTTCGCGTTCGGATGTATCGATCACTCTCCGACCACATGTGCAACGCACCGCGCGGTACACGCCTCTCGCGACCGTCCGAACCACGAGTGTTGGCTCGCGGGGAAGGGCAGAAGGAAATAGATGCGTGAAAAAATACAAAAAAATGTTTACAACAATACGCGGGCCGCGGACCGTTTTGTGTTGGTCGCCGCCGTCACCGCCGCAGCCGCCGCCGCTACCGCCGCCGCGCGTCGTATCGATTGGCCGGTGTCCATTCGGTAGTCCGGCACGCTACGGCCGCCGATACTGCGCAACTCGCTCGGCCGCGGAGTCGCCGCCCGCCCGCCCGCGCACACACGAGCGCTCGCACTGGGTCTAGGAATTTTTTCGACGTCCTCGCAGGGGTTTCGGGGAAAATTACGTGCGCTTACCCACCCCATCACGCCTATCGTTCGCCCTTTGACCGTCCCCCGCACCATACTAGCGTAGTCGACCGCGGACTTGTCGTTTTCGTCCGTCACCGAGCGATCGCGGGGCGCGTTGCCATTTTCGCAAAAACAAAAACAAAAAATTCTTACGATAGTAACACGACGTAGCGGCGTGTATACGGTGAAGGATTCAGTTGCACAACCGTCAACACCAACAGTTCCGTTGAAAATGTCGTGCTCTACACCTGTTACAACCACATCTGGAGCGGAGAGGAGTGTTTCGCAACACTAGGTAGATCAAAAACTTTTTGAGCGATCAACAAGGACTGCGTTGGACAAAATGTTTTTCTGTGCACGCGCCCACTCCAATCGAGATCAGCTAATCCATTTTAGATACCTCTTGGTACACCGCAAGGCCGGTTCTCGATATTTTTTTCGGATAATTACGGCTATTAAAATGTATCGCGTACACCACCCGTAGTTGTATAGTAAGCACGTAAATACTGCGAGAAAAGGCAAAACAGTTTTTTTAAACTGTTTCGTTGCCAATGTACGTTCGTAAAATCCCAGTTTTACGGCGCAATCGTTATACGGCATGGCACTTAACCCGAAACGTGGTTACTCCCTTCCTACATTTCCGAAACATACGGTCAATTTCTCATTATCAACTCCCACGAAACATTTCTCTTCTCCGCGTGCCCCTTCTTATTAATTATTTTCAAGTTTTCGCTTGACGCACACACCACAATATACACTCTAAAATTTTCGATCGCTTCGAGTTCTAAACGTGCTACTACATTTCCTCTATTTATTTTTATTTTTCATAATTATACGATTTACCTTCCTTAATTTCCCCGTTTTGTGATTTTTTTTTAGTCTCATTTCGTATCGTTGGCGTATCCTTGTTATTCCATGTTTTCACATCACACTTTACTTGTAATAATTATGTTTATATGTTTCAACATGTAGCAATCACGTAAAAACGTTCATTGTTCACACATAAATTCGTATGTTATACATAAATCTTTAGATTAGTAATTATAACGTTATAAACGCTTTTGCGCGGGAAACTCGCCGGTGCGGTTGCCATGGCCCGTAAACGCAAACGTGTCACTTGAGCGCAGCACTCACGTAACTTCGCGCGTGCATCCATAGTCGTTCTTGTAATGACGGTGCCGAATGATAATTGAACCCCGTACATAATTTATTTATCACGTTACCACTCTGTAGCCGTGTTTAATTATGAACTGATTGACTTAAAACATACGCGTGTGGACCAGTATCATATTGTATAGGTTGTAGATTATATTTTGTAAAACGTTTAAATCGATCGGATGATCGTATAGCTCGATAAATATGCGGAAAATATATTTGCACAACAATCGATCGATAACCTCATCGACGTACATCATACAAGAAACACAAACAGGAATATAAATAATTTTAAAAACCTGTATTTTCGTTGATTTGTGAACAACTTAATATTTTTCTACACGCAAACGAGTCATTCGAATTAACCGTTGAAAAAAATTACTGATTTTTCTGTGCGCAAAAATTTTTTCTTCATTTTTTTTTTTTTTTCTATTTCCATTCCTCGTTCAGTTTCACGCATTATCATCGCTATACTCGTACATACATCGTCTGATATAAAAATCGTGAATATATTATGTTTTACATATTCATTGACGAGCGCGTAACATAATAATACATTATACTAAAGTATTTCCGTAAAACAAATCTTACAAGTATTTCTCATTGCGCTGCCATTGTACAACGTACAATTTATATGCGAGTGAATTCCTTGTTATTTGTTTTTTCTTATACTCGTATTTTAATAATTTAGCTCTCGGTATTTTTTATTCGTTTTCTACAGTTGACGTTCAAAGTCAATAAAATTTTTTTCCAAATTAAATCCTTACTGAGAATTAAACTTCTGACTAATAATTTTATATCAAAAATAAATCGTTCGCCGTAATATTTTTTTTGTTTTCGATGAAATCACTAACGAGCAAAAAATTGAATAATTATGTTTTGTCTGTTAAACAACTCGAGAAAAAAAACTTAGTTGACCATCATGACCATCATGGTATAGAATACGTAATAGTTTATAAAAACTAATGATTTTAATGTAAAAATATACGCATGAATAAATTATATAAGACCAATATTAATAATTAAGAAAAACCACGATTTTCCTACGATACCAGTTTAATTTCAATTATTCGTAAGTTTTATTTAACAATTAATATTCAACATTTTCAAATTTAATAAACTAACTACAAGTTTAGTTTAAAGTTTGTTTTTAAGAAACTTAATAGAGATTTCATAGGCATGATGTTGTGATAACACTATAAGTATACAAATATTTTAAATTGGGAAGGTATATATGTCGTACAAATATTTAAATTATTCTTCATGATAAAATTTTCGTTGTCTTAAGCCGGCATATAATTGTTAAGGTTATTTTTAATCAGCTTAATAACAAATATATGTATGCCGACTTTTGTATATTTTACAGATTACGTAGGTAAAATTATAATACAGTTAAATCGCTGATACACTATTACGACAAATTAGTATAATTTGTTGGTGCATTATAATAATAATAATAATATTTAGTAATTTATACTATTGGCACAATTATTTTTTCTGAAGCGCAAAACTATCTCAGTACAAAATACTTATTCATACTACAACATAATAAATATATAGTAATATAATACACGTGTGTTTGTTTAAAATGCTTTAATATTATTTATACTGTATTATTGTGTACGTTGGACCGTTTAATATCCTCTTCTATTAGTATTTACAATGTACGTTCGAGTTTCATTCCACTGTTTATATTGTAACAATTTCTTATACGAGATATTTAGTTTGGTCTTAACTACAACACGCCACGCCTTTCTATAACGTATTACGATCTGCTTGGATTTTCTTTCCATTCTATTTCTTTTTTCCCAAAAACTTTATATTATACTTAACGTGATGCCATGTTGTTGACGTCGTTGCGTACGATGTCGCAAATCTTTATCAATATAGTATTAATTCCCTTTCACGGAAAATGAAATTAATATTTTTTTTCCGCTATTTGCAAAGTATACGAATAAATATCTTTCGAAATCCTTCCTCGTGTGTACGTAATCCTGTGCAGCTCATTGCGTCGAATAAAATGTCCGTTTATAATTTGCAAGCCTAATGTATTATTCAGCGAACTTTCCCTATAAAAACAAGCCCCAATGCACCTAACTTATTATACCAGCAGCATCAACGCAATAATGGAGTCCGGGCGATGATGTTATTTCACGGGGGTGGAAAACGAGCACATACACCCCAAAATGGGCATTGAAAAATTGGCACTGACCAACAACATGGCTGCAGGGATTAGGACCCTATTGGTTGTTTCGGCAACCGGGACCCTCTCTAATGACCCATCGCCCTCACAACTTTTATGTATACGTCCGTCCGCCCGCCGCCTGTGCCGTTATTGTTCGAAATGCCAAAAAACGTATATATATATATACGAGCGTATAATAATAACAACAACAAAAAACGGCACATCGGTTATGTAATTCTCGTTGGCGTATAATATATGTATTATAAAAAAAAATCACCAACAAAAAATAAATATACGCGTATAAACATACATTATATACGGAAACAAATCGTTTTTCAGATATACTATATATATATAGATATATGTGTGTCATGAAGTCTCTTGTACATCTGATTAAGTGAACGACAACGCAAAGTACGTATTTCTCTATATTAACTAAGTTGTACCAATACCTGGTTAAAAACGTATACCAGTATGGTTTATGCGTGGGCATGTGCAATGAAGTATTGCTCGCCCACACCAAACATCTCTCTCTCTCTCTCTCAAAATATATATATATATATGCATGCACACACGAATTCACGTGCAAACCCGAAACTGAAAAAAAAAAAAAATAATAATAAAAAAAATACACGGCCCTTCAAAAATAATAAAATAATAAAAAAGTCGATTTTACCATCACTGCTGACTGTCGTCTAATGTTATCGCCGAGCGTCGAGTTGTTGTGGTTTTTATTTTTGTTCCCAATTCGTTTACCGTGCTGTTCTTCGGAAACGACTATGTTTGCACGCGGAGAAGGGACGGCGGCGAGCGGAAAAGCTTCGGGAAAATCGTTTCGGCTGTTTTAGCACACATATACGCACGATATACACATACGCACGCACGCACACGCACATACAAGCACACGGCACACGCACACGGAAACTCACACACCCACCGCACGAATCTCGAACGGTGGGCATCGGTAAGTGTGGAGTTGGCAGCTCTTAACGTGCCAAACTCGTTCAACATAAATTATTATTCAAGTTTCGAAAACGTTGTATATAATACGCGTGCGTGTGTGTGCGTGTGCGTGTGGGCACGCGTGCTCCCCGTCGGTGTGGTTTTCCCGGAGAAAACCGCGCGCGCGACGTTTGCCCCGTCTGCGGTCGCGCTAGTTTTCCTTCGGTGTTTATAACAGTTTTACACCCGAACGTAAGCCCGCCGAACCGACTCGGTGTGCACTCATCCGGCATACCGATAGGTGCACAGTGTACGGGTGCGAGCGCGAAAAATTAAAACGAAACCCACTCCGCCAAGTCGGTGCCCGGACGTTTCACTTAAAACCATGTTCATCGCACGCGGACGAATGACGCGACCAAGTCCGAAATCTTAGCGGGTACTGCACAGCTGTCCGAAAATACGGACGATACGTTTTGGATGGGTTGTGAAAAATTTTAGCTACCCCCCCCCCCCCCAATTCGACTTCGTCCCCTGCCGCCTTGTACATAGCGGCGTAGTGTCATGGTTATGGCACGCGAGACTTGAACCGAAAACAATGACGTGCTCGGCGATCGAAATATGAAACGGTTCATAATCTATTCGAAAATCAATGTGATAAAAAAAAAATTACCGCGGAAAATCATTCCGAAATTTCACTCAGTGTTTTTTTACTAAACAATGAGTAATATATTTAATTTAAATAGTAGTATAGTATAGTGTATTTTTTCAATAGGTTTGATCAGGGTATTTCAATAATGTGTCCACTTATAAGATAAATAATAATTCGTACCAGCCGATAAACTTTAAGGAAATATTTTAATTTTACTTAGAATTCACTATGCTTACGCCAATTAAAGTTCAAGGATCACAAACATGTGTCTATGCAGAGATCCATCATTTTCACCGTGTTAATGTTTAATCGTATCGAAGTTTGGTGAATTCTACAATTTATGTGAAACATAACACTCATTATAACTGTACAATACATTATATAATATTATACTATATATATTTAAATTAATTAATTTTATATTTTACTAGCTGTTCCCGTGCACTTCGTTGCTCGTTAAATATACCAACTTTATATGACTCAAACTTTGTTTAATTCGTTATTTAATATTCGGTGCACAATGTTCTAGATTTATCTTAAGTTTTCTGTTGCCCAGAATAAAAATTCTGATTCGCAGCACGATATTATCAGGTAGGCTATCTACCTGCGATAGACCTAGTGCTGTTTGTACGTAAGTGTATTATTTAACTCTAATAAAGTATCAAAGTTATAGCAAGTTTGACATAATACGGTGGATTAGTATAATCAATTAATACATAATACTAACCTAACCTTAACGTACTAAAATCCGATGAATAAAAAAAACCAAATTTAACTTTTTTTAAATTAGCCTATCTTTTTCCCACAGATCTGCACACAAACATTAATTTATATATAATATAGCTAATCCTGTGCACTTCGTGACCCGAAAAAATTACAAAAAAATTATGATTGTTCAACTCCTTTTTGGTGTAACTCACTGCAGTAAGTGCAACTCAGCCATGGGAGCCAAGTAATCATGAGAGCCAATTAACAAATAACAAAACACCAAATATTTATTAAAATTATTAATTTTATATATAACCATTATGGCAACCACTAAAAAATAAATATTATTCTCAAATCTTATAACCCCCATAGCAACCATTTATAAATAACAATTTCTATCGTAAATCTCAAAATTCCTGTTTGAGCACCTCCCGGGGGTGGTCAATTCCCTTTTTAAATTAGCCTTAAACATATTATCAGACCTACCAAATATACACAGAAAATTTCATGAAAATCGGTCAAGTTGTTTCGGAGGAGTTCGATAACCAACACATTTTGCGATTCAAACTGGGGTGTAGGTGGGGGAGTAGGCTGTCAATTACTTTGATAAAAACATGACTATAACCTTCGCAGGCACGTGAGCAAGTCACTGTGTAAAATTTCAGGACAATCGGTGCGGTAGTTCTGGAGTTATTAACGCACAACTTACAGACGTTGACTTTTATATATATATATATAGATTATTAAATAATTGTAAAATGTAATTGTATTGATTTTTTTTTAATTATCTAACAGTTATTCTTTTATGTATTTTAAACGTTTTTCGTAAGAAAATATTGAAACAGTTGCATGCAGTAGTGGCTGTCCCTTAACATGTAGAGTAAGATAAATTTTAAAAAGTTAGGTATAATTGAGAAAATCCGTTAATCGATTTGCCATTGTATTCAATTATTAAAACACCTACACAGTTGTACACATTCGATTTTTATTACATTTTTATCAATGCTCTAAGTGCTCAATTATATTGAACACGTGTTACACGTTTAACACGTTAGAATTTATCTCGTTTCGTGTAGTTGTTTTCCTCTGACCTTTTTTCGCATTATACTGTGTACACAACACGGTATTTTGATCTTTATACATATTATCCTCGTCTATTTTCCCCACTGTATTTGTTTTGCAATACCTGATCGCTAAACGATTTCGACAAGTTATATTTTGCAAACATCTGTATTTAATACCTATAATAGCCAAGTACTGTGATTAATGTAAAATAACCTCAGCACAATGTAACCACTGAATACATTAAAGATATGATATAGATATAATACAGAATATATTAGATAAAAGCATCATGTTAGTTCGAAATGAGCAACATGTTGTACGAACATTTTCTTTTTAATTTTACTTTATCTGGACATTTAAATAGGTAAGTTTTAGTTATTTATTTTATAATTTCTAAGGTATTGAATAGTTTACTAGAAATATATTTGCCGTAATAAAATAAATAATCTTATTCTGTTTAATAAATTATAATATTCTAATAATTGTTTATGCGTTTTAATAAAGCTATTCATGTGCTATGTGTATGAACTCCATTTAAATAAAATACATTTGTTACTAAATTATGCTAGAGGAAACAAAAAATATAACTATTTTATATATATTCATAGTCAAATCGTGTTTGAGTTCCTATCTATAACTATCATGAAGTTGATTCCGTTTTGTATTTTTTTTATCAAAACTTATTGTAAAGTAATTTGATTTAATTTGAACCGTCTTAATAAAAATATATTCTCGTGATACTGATTATACTCATCGCATTATACAATCAATCGTATGCATACGTACATTACAGGTATCTATTGTTGCCCATTTTATTTTTATATTTAACTAAATATGCAGATTTTTTATACTTACTTGCATATTATATTCATGCTATTATTATAAAAACGAATTACAGGCATCGATAAATAATACAAGTATTGACAAAATAACAGTACATATATTTTATTTTAATTTATTTTAATGTAACTTTTTGATCTACGTTCGAAAATAATATGTATATTATAATCACCATTATATTTCGATCAAACCAATTTGATTGCGCATTCATTTTCAACGCGATATAGAATGAGAAAACGTCATAATTGTAAGTGAGAAAATCGTACGTATTAAACAATAAATAATTTTCCATAACCGATTTAAAGTACATTTATGCCATACTTCTAGATGATTTACAAGTATGAAATATAACGTTTCGTATTTTCATTTATTCAACGAACAAATCTGTCAAAAGTGTTCTGTTTTTGATCAAGCTCAAAAACAACCGTGGGTTAATAATAAATATAGGTATTCATTAATACAATAAATGTAGACGGTAATAATAAATAATAATTTCTATAGGAAACACTTGAGTATATGAGATTGATACAACAATAATTATCATCGAGATAGATTGAAGAATAATATAGATAACGGGGGCGGCGGTACTTCTTCAAAATTGTCGACTTCAATTATGGAAAAAGAATTTTTTCGTATAACCATTAGTGCATGAACAAAACTGGGGAGGATTTCATCGGCATTCATAAACTTTTATGTATCTGTACAACAGTAATTGTCGTTTGTACTTGATATTATGTTATCTGCTATACCAGTTACGTTTTGCACAAGACAAAGTTTTAACAAACAGACGGATCAATTAAATTGAATAATAAGGCAAAACATACTAAAATCTATCCGTAAATTGGAACATGGGTGCAACGTTTTACACGTCACACAATACCGCATTATCATTCAACCTTTAGACACAGATTGGCAACTCAATTTTAATGACGAATCGTTTTTGTTGATGAAATAATTATGATTATACACAACGCTAAAGGCTCGAAAAAAAAAATCCTCAGCGCAACGAGACGTTATAGTTTTAATACGCTAACATATTATTACAATAATGCGTAATATCGAATGGTACTCACCCGTCTGATCACACTTCCTCGTTCGCTTCGACTTCCTCATTTTTCCGAAATAGTTCCGTTCAGTGCTTTGCGTACGCGATTATCATATGAACACGGCCGGCGATCAACTACTACCGCATACAAACAGGTCTTACGCACCACATACCTGGATTAACCCTTCCTCTAAAAAAATTACTTCCCCAAACATAGTGGGTTTTTTATTTTACTTTATATATAATATATATATATATATATTTTAAACCTACTGACACATCTGTGCTGGCGCAACACAAAAGGTACCTTTTTTCTCATGTGTGTCAACCCCTTCTCCCTCGGCACTCCTGTCGGCCTTTCGGAAATTTCCAACATTAACCCTTTATCTACGGTCCCCCGGTATTCCGCGTTTGTTCGACGACGATCCGATGTTATGTAAAAACGGTATTGTGTGTATATGTGTGCGAGTGCGCTCTTTCTCATTTTAAACAGCTACCTGACGGATTCCGACCCCAACACAATGCAGCGCAGCGGTTTCCTGTACGAAAAGAATCGTATTTTATATTAACGTAGAATAACTGGCACGTTAAGTGTATGGTTCTTTTTCCCCCTTCCTAAAACACGTGTACCTATTTATATCCATGTGATACATATGCATGTATCGTGGACCAAGATTGGGTTTGGCGGTAAAATGGATCACTCGAGCATAGTATTAATATTTGATGTCATTTTCCGTATGTACCTATGTGGGGCGTTGAGAGTATACGAATAAACAACTGCAATATTACTGTTTATCATTGATTACATCGATAAAAATGACGCTAAAACAATATCATAATCGACACGTATTTTCATCATGACCTTTGGCATGCTTGGCCCACATATAGTACATAATGTAGTTTCGAATTTCGAATTTCAAAAAATATATTACTGATCTTCATGCGTGCCACGCGTAACACACTATACTCGCGCGATTATTTTGTTGACTATTCGGTGAAGTATTAATTGATTTTTCTATGCAAGGGAAATACTTCTACTGGCTGCAAAGACTTTGCTAACAGAACGCACGTACATTAATCCGTAGTTTAAGAACTTTAAAAATGCATATCAAACGAATGCAAAACTGTAATTGAAAAAACACTTATGGCGATGAAGAGGATCTCAGACGCATGCTGCACATCCTCGAACCTTCGTCGTGAACACGCCACCACTGCGTATTAAATCGTACACGCACGCGTGGATCGGTCGTGAAAAAAATGAATACTGTGATAATACATTACGCGTCTACATCGCATAGCAGTACACGTTTTTATTGGCGGACCCTTTTCGCGAGTTGCCCGATTCATACGGACCGTACGTCGGCGGACTACAACAACAGCGAAAACAACAGCAACAACAACAATAATAATAATAATAATAATAATAATAAGAGTAATAACGTAAAAAAAAAACATCTCGTCTACGTTTTAACTGGGGTTGAACATATATACATATACATTTATACATATATACATACACACAATATTATACGTATGTATGAACACCACGTAGACACGTTCGGAGGAATTTCTTTCGGAAACTTGTACGTATATAATATAATAATGCAGTCCTGCACGGGGATCCAAAACAAACAAAAACATTCTTGTGGACATACGCGCGGGATAAAGCATCGTTTTATAGGACCCGGCCGTGCTTTCGAGGGTCGACCACATTAGGCGGCGGCGGGCGCTCCGATTTCACCGCGACCGCCTCGTAATGTTTGATAAACACGATCCTCGTACGACGGACAGAAAACGGTTTATTATAAAAGCACACACAAACACGGACACTGACACACACACACACACTCGTGCGGCCGTATGGTGTTTCGCGGAAAAAGGGACCGGAAAGTTTCCAGTTTTAATGTATATCCTTGAAAAATCATCCCTCGCACGTTCACCGGAATACGTAGGTTATATTTTTGTACGTTTAAATACTATAGTGTATAGGTAGTACGATTACGCGTCGTTACGTTGCTGTTGTTCGATTCGTCGGCACACGTCGTGTTCAACATTACGACCGCGCGCCATGCGATGCTGCGAAAACCACATGTATTACGCGTGAGCAAATCGTTTTCACAATCGTTATCGTGTCGCGATGATCGGTCGGCACGTTACCGTTGTTGTATCGTCGTACGTGTCGTGTACCGAGCTTGACGCGATATCGAACCGAACAGCCGTTTGGTTGTTTTTTTTTTTTTAATTAACAATATCTTTTTTCGAAAAAACCAACCGATTGTATTGAAGTAAGTAGTATAAGATATTACGCGAAAACGGTGGCAGTTATTTCAAAATTAATATTCCAACGATAATAATAATAGTAATAACGGTATTTCGAATCGCGGAGAGATACGGAGAGAAAGAGACGAAATTTTTTTTTTTTTAACGAATTTCGTGTATACAAATATTTTGTAGAAGTTCAAAAATGTCAATATAGTAAAAGTATAAAATTGTTTGACATACGAAAAAACTCAACAAAGTGAAATTATCTCGAAGTTATGTATAATAAAAAAGTAAAGTAAAAGACATTTCGGAAGATCATAATTTTATTTTCATTCATGTTTACCATTTTTACATTTTGAGAGCTTACGTTCCCGCAGTGTTTACATAATCCGAATATTTATTTTAGCACGAATTTATGAAATGAAAATACCTACGACATAAAAAAATAAGGAACGAGAAAAAATAAAATAAAAAACAATATTCTTCTGGTAGGTTAGGATATTTACTTGGATGTATATAAATATTCATGTACACGCACATTATTTTGTAAGCTCTTATATGATTTGATTACATTATATAGAACCGCATGGAAATAGTTTGTTTAATTAAACGTTGAAATTTCTCCAGCATTTAGTATAATGTACAGGGATATATTTTGTATGTATCGCGAATGTACACGTGATTTATTTTAATTCCGTCAAAAATATTTTCCAGCCGTAATTCGTTTTTCCAAAATATTATTCTCTAATCGATCATTTATAAAACGTGCGTACGGTTTAGTATTAATGTCTTGCGGGAATTGTTCTGAGGATTTTCGCTGCTGACCAATAAGCGAATAAATGCTGTTGAATTTTATTTGGACCATAATATTAATATTCTACTGTGAACGATGAAAATCTATTGTGACACTTGTCATCACCAGTACGTTATCATCACTATACGGTCACATAATTACACAAATAATTCAAAACCAAAAAATACATGAACGGGAAAATTTATGATTGTCTGAGTCGTAAGTATATAACAGCTATAATCTTCGTGATTATACGGATTATGTAATCGTAGTCTGTTAAAATATTCTATGGTAACATTTAAATATAATAAATTATGTATATATATATGCTTACGAGAATTGAGAAAAACCTTAAGAACGTAATAGATAGATCGAACTGTGTATTATTTATTATAATATTAATAAGAGGTTTATAAAAATATAAAGAGACAATAGCAATTTTTCAATTTTAAACACAAACAATGGTACTACTGTAAATCATACAGAATTGTGGATGTAAATTCACTTTTGATATTTCTTTACTGTCCGATACAATATACGGTCTAGCATAATACACCATTACAAATATCGTACGTAGCCTAGTGACTTATAACCAAAACTTATTATCAAGCACTACACTTAATACGAAAACTCATCGAGAATACATACATTGTTACCTAGCAACGATTTTCATTCATTACAATTTTAGTAAGTATATATTATTATAATTATACTGATCAACCTCGCGAAACTTAAACAATGGAATTCATCTCCTTCATCTTCTGTGTATCTCGTACAACACTGTACTTAACAAGAATGCAACTTAGTATTTTTCTGTAATATATATATATATATATATATATATATATATATATATATATATATATATATATATATATATATATATATTGGAAAGTATTTATGTATTGCGCTTATCTTTGCTACGGTAATGTATTTATGAAGTAAATTCGTTAAGTTACAAATGTAACTTATAATGCGAAAGTTACCAAACTATGGATCAGAACTGGGTAAATTACTTCAAAAATTGTAACCAGATAAAAATTACGAGTTACTTTAAAAATTGTGCCTAAATATAAGATATAAGTTACATATCTGGGTTAGATAAAAAATATAAGTTATGCTGAAAAATCATAAGTAAAATCTTATTTTTATTATTTCAATCAAATTATAAATAATAAATAATAATATTTAAAATAGTATTTTGAAATAAATAATAGCATATTAATACTTATATTTAATTTGATAATTATAATTTGCTTTTAAAAATAAAAGTTTTCGAAATTACTATCATACAAACATAATCTGGTAGGGGATATTACAAAATCAGCAAATGAAAATAGTCTTTCGACTGATGCAGAAGAACAAACATTGGTATTGTACTTTATAAATACATTTTTGAATAGATCATACTTATTTAAACAAGGCATAGATTTATTTTAATCATTTAAATACTGCATTAGTTCTAAGTCAACTTTATTTTTATAACTTTCTGAAGGTGTTGATTGACTTTATCCTGAAAGGTGAGAACATAAGATAGTCTTTTTTTTGTGGTACATAAAATTAATTAAACTCATCTGGATTTCCACATTGTTCAATCGTATCAATTCATAGACTTTGAATACTTGTTTTAATAGACTAATTAAAATATAGATTCAAAACAAGTGGCTTAAATAGCATAGTCTACATCACATGGCAGATTAAAAAATTAAATAAATCTGTATTCTACTGCAGAAATTATTGATTAAAATAATATAATAATCGCTATCGGTGATTTGTATAGTCTACCCTATTAAATAAAATTATACTATATTTATGTACGTTAAGGCTTAACGTGTTATTTAACAAGTATTTTACGGGGTAATAATCTCGAACCGTCAGACGAGTGTTTATCAAAACGTGATGTAAATGACTTTTCTTTTAGTCGTCACGAAAATGAGTAGTGCGCCCTATTATGCAAATATGTCAATCAAGACAGTATCAGTGGTTTCTATACGTATCTCAAATACATGATTCAAGTTACTGTCCAGCTCTTCTATAGATCATCAAACAGTAAGAATATTTTTGCATCCACATGTACCGTACACCAAATATGGGAATTTAGTCATATTTAATTTTAAGCGTATTTTATGCATGCATTTTATCTGTAACTTAATTCACTACATGCTTGTTGCAAGTTACATTATGCAATAAGAAAAATATTTTGTACACCGCGGTCATTAATAGAAGCGTACTAATCCTTCAAGTCTGATGGTCAGATAAGGAGCTAAAGGAGCTAGTATTGGTGCACGTTTAAATATATATGCATAATGCAGTAAAAAAAACAAATGGACTACGTAGACATGTATTTAGTTAGCACCAGTATATTAATATTAATTTGGATGATTTCGTTTTTTTGCATTGTAAAACGCACGAGACCATTGTGGAAAAAATGTTTTTAATCCATTCGTCCAAAGGTATGTATTATAAAGTGCACTTTGTTCTCCTACAATATCCAGCACGCGCGTGCATCTATTCAGTATTATTTAGAGCATGTACTTTTTGCGCCCGGTAGCGATGGCGGCATAACTGGTATAGCTGGTACTCTGTTGGGTAGAAAGAGGAAATTGAAAAATATATTTCTTTTTCTTCCTGCATTTTTTTTTTTTTTTTGTTAAAGAGGATTTTTCTATACGTTTTTCCGCCAGAGTACCTATCTTTAACCGTATAATCCGGCCCGGAGAAAATGAAACTCGGGACCGAAATGTATAAAAGTCGGCTGTGAGCGCGTCGGCGTGCGGAGAGAACGCGGAAAGACGAAGCGGCGAGGGGCTTGTCCGACGTGGATAATAAGAAGAAAAAAAAAGGCACGAGCAGAGTTTAGGGGGAAAAAAAGGCAAAAAGCTCAAAGGCTGCTGCTGCTGCTGCTGCTGCTGCTACTACGGCGATGACGGCGGTGGCGGCGGTGGTGATGGAGACGGAGGGGAGCGTGTGCATGTGGACATCCAATTTAGTTCGGATCAAAAAGTCGAGGGAAACGGCGAGCCTCACCCCCGCTCTCGCCCGCACCGACGTCGGTCCGGGGCTTTTGACTGGTCGAAAATAAAGTCTCCCGGCGCATTGCGGAGGAAATATATGGGGCTATTTCCAGACCCGCGTGACATTCAACCATCCGTATAAATACGTTCTTTTCCCTCCCTGCTATACACTACCCACCCGCTCACCACGACCTCGTTCCTTGCTGCAGCCACGTCCCTGCGCGCGTATACACATATATAAATGTACACACGTATATATATATATCATATAGTAATATAATGCACCCCGCAGCCACCGTCCCTTCCATCCTCGCGCACCGCCAGCAAACAGCCGCACCAGCGGTGGAGGCTTACGCGATACTTTCGCTCGAATTCCGTTGGAAATATGGAAATCGTTTAGTTGACCAGAAAATTCGTTTTCCTGATACGCAGCAGCAGCAGCAGCAGTAGATCAGTAGCAGCAGCAGTAGCAGCAGTAGCAGCGGCAGCGGGATGGAAACATAAAACGGAATTATTTTTATGCGTGGTGGTGTGTATAAAACGCGACGACGACGATATGGAAATATGTCGGAACGTTTTATTTTTTATTTTCGAGTATTATTACACACTCTTGCTCCCACGATATGTACACATAAATCGATGTGTATACATCATATCGCTATTAGGGCGTATTATTTTTCCTCTCCGATAATTCGCGTACGTTTACGTATCTGAACAGATGCGTTAAGATACTCGAATTGCGTACCTATAGGTGCACCGCGTTATAAAATAATATATGTACGCGCGATTATTCATTCGGCCGGAACCGCCTACCCGGGCATAGGCTTGCGTCGCACTGAAATCTTAATATATATATATATATATATATATATATATATATATATATATATATATATATATATATATATATATATATTTATATATATATTATGTACACGTACAGCCAGGACGAGGAGCAGCAGGACATCAGTGGCAGCTACCTATCTACCTACCTGCAGCAACCCTGCAGGAGCGGGTCCGGTAGTGACGGGCCGAGATTTGTGCCGCGAGAAAGGGACACGAGCAAGGGACGGACGCGACGAGGGACTAAAGAGGCAACAAACTTTGCACGGGGATGTGAAGTGGTAATCGTTTAGGAGGGTCATCCATCATCGTCGGGTCCGGGAACGGTTATTAATGGACGGGGTACGAAAGCCGGGCGCGCGGGGACGGTACGGCGGTGGTTTGTTGCGCAGGGTAGTCCGGGGTGTTGTCCGTTTAGTTAAAAGCCGCCGGCTCCTGACTTAGCTAACTTTACCCTGTCCGCGAGCTACCTCCGTCATATCACCCGCTTCCTGACCACCACCGCCTCCTGCTCTCCTTTCTCTGCGCTATCCACTCCTCGATGCGGTCGGCGGGCGGTTTCTTCACTTTTCGATATGGCAATTTTGAAAGCTGCTGCTGCTACAACAACATGTATATACCGTACGCAGGAGCTTCACCACCGTCTCTGCCACCGTGTTTGAATTTATAATGCATACCGCACCGGCCAGGGGACCGGCAACAACCCTTAACTTAGACATACCCGCGTCGCCGCTCTACACCCGCTTATACATACAGTTGTGTGCTCTGATGGTCCCTTTTCCCTTGGGAATAATGTTGTATTTTGACAGAACGTTTCTGCGAACTGTTCTACTACAATACTATACCGCTACTACTGATATGACGGTGTAATATTCATCGCGGTGTAGGATTTGAACCGGCATGGTTGTGCGAGTAAACATTTTTAATAAATTAAAACCCATCTTCAATAAACTTACATGCGTATTAATGTTCTCGAATTAAAATAAATTGTTTGAGATTAAAGATTAATTATTCACGTATCCATCCCACCATCATCGATGTACATTGATTTATCTTTATTATGTCTACAACAATTTTTTGTACAAGTATTCACTTTGCAAACATAATTTATTATCTCAATCAATTGACTCAAATAATTATGAAGCCGTTTGCCCTAAGTTATGGCCAACAACTATTATTTGATTTTAATGCAGAAACATTAAATTTTATCGCTGTGCATAATATGTTTGTATTATTATTGCCATTATATACGTCGACAATCAAAAACAATTAATGAGATATAATTGTAATATAAATAACACAAAGGTAAAAAAAACTAGAGGCACGCCATCATATTCAGTAACTAATTATTGTCACATTGTTGTCATTTAGTCATCAATAAGTTATGTAAATCAAATATACTTTTGACATTTCAATGAAGAATAAGTTAACATAGTATTTTGTTGAAGTTATAATAATCATTTTCCCTTATCAAACGGTTATGAAAATGCCCTCCGAGTTTTGTTAATATAAATTCTAGCATTACTTATTTAATTATTTTGTTTATATAAAGGTATTGTATTTTGCTGCATGCAAATCAAAGTCATAGACTTTAATCGTATTTTTTTATTTTTATTTTTTGAGTATTGTAACTTAGTAATACTCGTAATTCCTTAAATTTATGTACATGTAAATATTTCGCATAAAACCTATTACATTGTTAACCGAGTTTACATTACCTACGAAAAAAAAAAAACCGCAAAACATAAATAGCATTGGTAGATCGAATAAAAAAGAAGAAGATAATCCTTAGAGTATATACAACATAAGTATAATATCGTGTTGTTTTGTATCAAAGCCTATATGAATCGTAACATATTGGAGAGGTTTTTATGAGCACTCGCGCTTAAAAAAATACAATGCCCATAACTCAAATCCGTGAATACACTGTCATATAAATGACGCACTATGCACGCAATATCGGTGGTTATTTTACTTTTATTATTTTTTAATAGCCACCTCGAACAGTCATTCCTCGTCGTGCAGATTACACGCATATGTCGCGCACCGTAAAAACAATATGCACAGGAATTTTAATATTTATGTGCACGCACATGCATACACGCATTTGCACACACGTACACACGTTTACATTATTGCAGCGATATACGCGAATAATGTTTCGGCGATACCTCGTCTGCAACACGGGACCTGGGTGAAATCCGGAAAACCTTGTTGGACGAGAAGATTTTTGGTTCGCACCCGTCACCGCAATTACCGTGAGAACTGCGTCCGGCGGAACGCTCGGTAGGTACACACTCACGGTTGCTTGACGGGCAAGAGGTGTGTCGAAACCTCATCGGACCCGTGCGATCCCGTTTCGAACGTCTTCCCGCCGACCTCGTAAAAACGTACTCTAAGACCGTGCCTAAAACGAAAATCGCGTGCGCTACACGAATCCCACCGACTCGGCGTGGTCGTCGTTATCGTGCAGCGTAACGTCGCAAACGTCTTTAACGGCGGACGCGCGTTTTTGGGTTTCGACTCATCGACACGTACTACCACCCATCAAAATAACGATACGTTAAAAATGTTTTTACGGGTTAACCGGCCACGAGCGTCGTACTCGACGTTCGGCTGTTTTCCTTGTACTGCCACACGACAGCACCGTTTTTTTCTTGATGATCTAATCACACGTCCGTGCACGTGTGGCACGCAGTCGATAGCTGAATCGAATCGTAATTAACGGTTCGTGGATGTGACGCGCGATACCCGAATCTGACGGTCGCGGTGTCGAATCATAAATATTTATTTATTTATTTATTTTTTTTTTTTGTGATCAGCATCGCGGGACGGGCTCGCTTGGACACGGTACATAACAGATCAGATCGGTGACGAGATAATAGGATCCTTTGAACGCGAGCGGCGCTGCAATACGTCGGCACATGCTTGCGCGGCGAAACGGTCGGGAAACGCGTACGCGCACGTACTTCTCGTCGTACCGCGGCACTCGGACAGATATCATCGCGCACCCGGAGTGGCCCCGCGGGTTAGATACCGATCGCTTATGAGTGCGCAAACACGTCGCGCACCGCGTCCCGACCGAAGTCAAAAACTCGCAAGCGGTCTGCTCCGTACGTTCCCCGTAGAACAATGAGAACGTCGAGTGGTGACGTCTCCATAACGTCGTAGACAATGTACGCTCTCGCGCGCGCGCGCGTTTGTGTGTGTATGTGTGTGTGCATCGGATTGAACGACAGACACGGCTTATTAGAAAGTGCTCGAGATTTTTTATTTGATTTTTTTTCCCTTTTCCGTTTTTTTTCCTCCGTTCCCGCTACAACCGATTTTCTAGTCATCCATTAGAGGGACAATATACACCGCGCGCACAATGGCTTGTCGATGCCGCTCGCTAAGGGTGTCCCGGTGATACGGCAATACGATACTGCACGATTTTATTACTATTTTTTTTTTTTTTTTTTTTATCCACGTCCAACGTCACACACTAGTTTGAGTGTTTTTATTTATTTACACCCCGAACGGTTACGTTTACCCCAAATACTGGTCGTCCGAAACGCATTTAAACAGTGTAGTGGCGGTGTAGTAACCACTTGATTCCAACTATTTTTTTTATTAATTTTTTTTTTTTTACACAAAACAGGAATCCCTCGTGTATTTCGCGGAAGGGTTGATGAGAACCTGTCACGCGGGAATATTTATTTTTTTTTACTTTTACGCGTGTGGGAAAACGATACCCGGGGAATTTTTTCGGAAACTATTATAACGATATATAATTTTTTTTTTTTACATTCTCCCCAAAAAATATTTGCCAAATAAATAAAGGTACATAATGTTATTATAGTGTTATTACGTATAAACAGTTCGCGTTTCACGTGATATACTGCTCTGTAGCAATAGTACAAATACCCGTAGGTAACCCGTGGAATTCGGGTCCTGGAACGGTATTGTTCATTTGTCATCCGACATTGCGAAAATTCATCGGCCCAAAAACAGGAACTGATTAGCATATAATTTAAACCGTCAGACTCTCTTACTCGCTCTCTCCCTCTCTCCCTCTCTCTCTCTTTGTGTACATTTCCTTATACACCGTCCCGTTTCACGCGCACTATACCGTACCTCCAGTCCATCACACCCCTCTCTCTATCGTCTACTACTCAGCACACTACCCGTGACTTCCAATCTCTATCTCGCTCTAAAATGACATTCAAGACGCGTGTACAAGGGTCTCTTGGGGAGTTAGGGATATCTTCTGATCGTGGACTTTCACTGCGCGAGCAAATTCAATTTCCGGTCCGAATCAGATACCATGTGCAGCTTTTACCTATCGGTTGCAAAACCCGCTACCGCCCTTGTGCTGCACGCCATACATCCTTTCTCGCCGTCCTAAACATATAAAACACACGCGCACACACACACACATATATATATATGATATACGTACATATTCTAAATCGGACATTTTGTTCACAGAACCGTGATCGCACGATACCCTTCTCCGATATGTCATGTCGTGTAAATGCGTATTCTTGTCCTTGTCCTATTTACGAACGAGTTTTGCAGTGTAAGAAATGTATCTACTGCGCGTCACCTGTGCACACGTTATCCGAACAGCACTTGCTCTGCTACGCATTGTTGACACGTAGTTGTTATTATTGCCTATCACACTACTGTTCCGCATGAACCCGAGAATTTTCTATCGAAATGGTTGGGCTTTTATTTCATCGTTTGATGTAATTTTTTGCCTAAACCTCGTTTTCGCTGCCTGACAATTACTTGAGAAATAACAACTAACATACGTTCGATCTGCCAGAAGACCATGTGATCAGCAGAATAATATCAAATTTCAGGTTAAAATGTACACTAAAACATATTTCGATACAAGAAATTGTTCCGGAATTTAAAATGTTTAAAACAGACATTTTGTTATATCTTCCCCAAAATAATACACATACACATTTACGAGTATATCATTAAAGAATAAGAGATCGATTTAATGTAATTGATTAAAAAATTAATTTGATATGAACCTTTCTATTGGCGCCCCTCTATTAATAAATATTAATAAATAATTAATAACAATATTTATTAACTAATAAATTTTGTTATTTTCAAAGGGCATTGTCTAACTCAGTAAATAGTTTATATTTATTGTGATCTGAAAGTGAGTACATTTAACCCTAAAAGAAAACACTAGCACGTTAAATACGTAGGTCACTGGATTTGTATTACATTTGTATTAGAGACTATTGTATTTAACTCATTAGAGGACAACGTGCACGGGAACGAAACCAAGCAAAACCGAGTGAACGGTTGAAGCGGAGTTCGCAATCTGTAAGAAGTATCGTTTTTCAAATAAAATAAACACAAGATAGGTATAGGATCCGGGAAAAATGTAATAAATACACGGCTTGAATCGTGTATTTACACGAATAAAGTAGTCGCACATTGATGATATACTTGCACCTATATTTTTATTCCGTTATATTTTTCACGGGTAAATGGGTATTATTGTTGTTAAATTACCGTACAGACATTGTTTACGTTTCACTGGAACAACGTTCGCGCTGTAAAAGTAATAATGTATAAGAACACAATACGTCGAGCACATTTTATATGAGCGTATTACGAGAGCTCGCGTACACGTGTATTAGCCAATACTAGGTATTCTCGAGCTCTCGAGTAATTCTAGGTATTTTTCTCGGGCGCCATCCGGATACTCGTAATATATGTATACGCGTATTACAATATATACGTAAGGGGTTATTCGCTGAACGCGGTTAATTTGTTTAATATTATATTATTTTTCAATTTCACTTGTACGCAATTTGATCCGAAATCCCGTCGGGGAAAACGGATGATAGTCGACGCGGCTGAGGAGCCCGTACTGCCGCTGTATACGCTCTCTCCCCTCCCCGCGTTGATAGAAATGTCATGTTAAAGAATATTGGCGTTTTTGACGGTGCCATAGTATAATGCGAGCGAACGTGGTTATGCGTTTGTATGTGTGTGTGTATGTAATATATAATATAGGAAAGGAGAGGAAAAATATATGAAAAAAAAAAGAAGAAAAAAATCGTTATGAAAATACATATACCTAATACGAGCAGTGTGTTGTTGCTGCTACGGGAAAAGAAAACACACAGACGACGGCCATTGGGAATGTATATTACGGTGCACATCGCCCGGAGGAGTGAGCCCGTTGGAAAGGACGCGAAAATAATATCAAGAAAATACCATCATCGTATAAAAGGATACGCGTATAATAATAAGGACACACTTGCGCGCGTGTGTGCACCGCGCAACTGTGGCCGGCCGATACGCGTATAATATTATACTTTACGGAAAAGAGATTTTTTTTTTTTCCCCGTCGTATCCGCGCGGCGAGGGTTGTTCGACTTGAAGCGTATAGAATATATACAGATATGTACGTGTACAATGTGCGAACCAAGGTCTTACGCGTTCGGCGGTGACCGGATAGAGGTGTGGATACGCGCACGCGTTATCACATGCGTTGGCGTGTGCACACAAACGTCTTACGAGAACGTATATTACACGTGTGCAACGCGCGTGTGTGCGAACGCCGTTATAGTCCGCGCGTCATTATACGGGACTCCAGGGGATTGTCACCGCGCCGAGACGGTTACTACGACCACCGCCGCGAAAGGTCTCGCGAAAGGGTCTCGTGTGCCGGTCGTATTGTAATAATTTTACGCGAACCCCCTACGCTTATACGCCGTACGCACGTCGTTGATATGAATATCATTTGTCGACGACCGGGCAAATAGAAAACGACGACGGCGTCACCTTAAACGTCGTCCCCGCGGACCACTGTCACGACGCGCGCGAACCGCTGCGCAGCCGCCACCTACGTTATAATAATATCTCGTTACGCAGCGGTGCGATGGATAACGGGTGGTTCGTAGTGCGTCCGTTTACCGCGCGCAATATGGTAATCGCGCGGAACGATCGGTACACCGCACTCGGTGTCGTACGGGAATTCGTCGTTCGCGGTGTCGATCATCCGCTAAAACGGTTCGTACAACACAATTACGTGGGCAGAAGAAGGTACGCGTTTAGACCGTACGTCTCCAAACGGCCGCGTCACCCGTTCCCGTTCCCCGTGCGTTCGGTCCGAACCCGGGTCGTCGACGCGCGACAAAAGCGCACGTCAGCTAACGTTGTTCGCCCCGCTGTCCGCTCCGAGCGCGTTACGTTCTCGAGTACACCGCATTGCTCCGAAGCGGGGGCGACACGATCGTGCACTGCGAACGCGCGAAACGCGTGTTATTTGACATCGGGGTAGGTTTTATTTTTATGTTAAGTGGTCGCCGCTGGATCCGATCGGTGTGTGGCGCATCGGCAAAACCGATAAAGATTCGGTATGTGTGTCGAATAATCACGAATGCTTCGATTCGTGTTATGATCCCGTTGTAAATTGATTTTGAATTCCGTTCGTGTCGTTATTCAAACGCGTTTGACATTAATACTTACAGTAGACAATTCAATCGGACCGAAACAATTTTAACAAATAGGCATATTGGTATTATTTTAAACACTTTCATAGATCAATTCAGTATTTAATTCGCTGTTAAAACATCATTGATGAAACGTTTACATTTGTAACATAGTTGAACGTTTAATAAGTTATGTTGAACACTTTTCCCTAAAAATCAGCATAGCTTCTCTCATTCCAATAGGATTTCGAAGTTTTTCAACGTTCAATAGTGTGTAAAACGTTTATATATAATATATAATAAAACGTATTAAAACTTGTAAACGACTTCATTTTATGCCCCCAAACTGATACCGTGAACGATAATAATGAACAAGATAAATAACACATATCTAAATACGTCCTGCCCGTACTTATATTCGTCGATAAAAATATATGGTTAATAAAATTAACCTTGATTTTAATAAATAGCCACCATTGTTATTCATAAAACGTGTGCCTTTTTACGCAAATCTATACTGTTGTCGTTTATCTATGTCCACTATGTCCGGTGAAAGTTTTAAGCCATTGAAATCCTCTGATAATCCTACAATACCACCCCTAAAACCCGGTTTAAAGGTATTTTTGGTTTCTTGATAATACGCATCAAAAAAAAAAAAAAAACGTTATTATTAATTATTATAACAGTTACCTATTTTATTTACATATGATAAATTTAGTCAGATTGTATTTCTTTTTTCCAAAAAAAAAAAAAATTTTCCAAATAATAACAAGTCAATGGACCTGATATGGAAACTTTTACTTTAATAAAAAAAACTTCATATGACAGTGAGGTAACGAACATCAATAAAAAAAAAAAAAATTACAGTAGTTGTTATAAGCAACAATAATAAATCTATAATCTATAAATGTAAATAAAATTAAGTTATCTTTAATTTGTTTGAATTTTTCTGCAACGAATTATAGATTCAGTATTATTTTTATTTTTATAGAAACAGATAAATGTACAAAGACGGGAAAATATATCATTATGTTAAATGATTTAATCTGCTACTCCGAATAAAATAAGCTCTTTTTTCGATTCGCGATAAACACACCTTATACTAATCTTACTTACACCATAATAGCTGCACAAGATTTAGACAAGTTGTTGGTCAATAATACCATAATTCCGTTCTATCCGATTAAATGTATTGTATGTACTGCTGTTGTACGTGTATATATATATATATACAATGCAATACACATCGTCAGTTAGGCTGAGAATGTCCGGGTCGGTTTTATTTATCTTGGACGATTCCTAATGTTTATAAATTTATCGAATTCATTGTTTACATAACGAAATCGAAATTCGTAATACATTTTTTGTACGTACCTTTATTTAATAACATATTTTTCAGTTTTATATATTATTTTCTTAAATTTTTAAATCGATAAAATTGTCAAAGTGGTCTTTGTTGGTTTAAGTCGTATCAAAGTTCAAGACGAAACATTTTACACCAATTTGTATATTGTAACGTCCCCTCTTTGACTCTTTCCGGTCCGGCTTCGTGGTGTTCCGAAACTTAAAGTGTAAGTTTATTTTTACGAGGTCTCGGGGACTCGACCTCGGTGTGTGATACTTATTAAATGCTACGGAGCAGGGTTACCTCATATAATTTACAAAACTGCATATACAATTAATTATATATAATATAAATACGATACTGTTTATTGATGCCAGGAATAAGTGATGACCGTAGGGGCTTTATGTTGATAATAGATCGTCCCTCGCTGTACGGCTCTGGTCCTCCGCTACAGGTTGTCCGCTTACTGGTTGTCCACTACTAATTGTCATTATATACCCACGCCAATACTCATAGTTAGCGTTCGTCATGACCTCATTCCTTTTCCACACACTCAACACATTAGCTGGGTTATATTTAAGGAATATATGTAAGATTTTGATATATAACAATCGTTACAATATGTTACCGTCAATGTCGGCAATTCAGGCAATGTAGATAATAACTAGGCGCGATGTCAGCATTGACGGTAAATAATATTTTCAATATTGACTGATCGAAAAAATCGTAGCGAACAATCAAGTTTTATGCTTTTTCGCTGACCAACAATAAAAAGTTATAATTTGACGAATGCATGAGCATATTTGCGTTTTTTTTTTTTTGGTTTTTGCTTATATTTTGTGCCGTGTTGTAATATAATTGAATTATATGTCGTGTTTACCATATGATATATTGAATAAGTATAACTGACAAAAGTGATTCGCAAAACGCCAAACGCGTTTTGACCGCGGTAAATTTATGTAACTCGGTCAGGAGTGTTTTTGAAGTCAAACGCACCCCTTGTCCAATTAATTCGACAGTTGTTTGTCTTTAGATTCCACAACCATCAAACTTTGTTGTTGTTCGAACACCGGGCGCACAACGGTCGAGAGAAGAAAGAGAAGCAGGAGAGACGCGTACAGTACCAAATATGTGTGTATATATATATGTAACTTGCTCATTTCGGATTCCGGTGACGCTCCGTCCAAAACATGCAATTTGGAAGCCCTAGCTGCTCGCATTTTTATGGGTTATCAGGGATCTCCAGGAAGGAATGCATGTACAATAAAAACGGGATTTCGAATATAGCAGAATACGTATATAATACATTTATATATATTCGGTGTGTGTGTGTAGGGAAAAGAGAACACGGAGTTAGATAGGGAGAGAAAGAGTGAGAGAGAGGAAATAGCGAAAAAGAATAACACGGAACAACCGTTTCGACTGGACCGTATTTCGTATTCGGTCGATTGAGGCCGATTAACCTCGGGGATTTACTGGCGAATGGAAATTCCGACAGCTCCGCCTAACCGTCTGGTGGAAAAAAAAAATTTCTCTGCGAGTTTTCCGAATAATACGTCATTTGCACCCGCTCGCACGGCGTGAAAACAGGGTGTTACCTCTTGCCCCGTTTCCCTCGCCGTATATGCATTATAATGGCGCGACTACCCTAAACCAAATTTATATATAAATATATATTGTAGTAGTGGCTGCAGTAATCCAAAGGAACCTTTTGGCGAAATCACTTTGAACGATGCGCTTGAATTATTACAATCCGCGACAAAGAAGACGTCCAGCAGAGTCGGGCAACGCCCCACGTGGCCCGTGTTAAATAAAATAATAATAATTATTTTCTTTTTTGCTGAATATTGGTCTGAGCCTGACGGACTGGGATTTATTTGTGTGTGTGTATATGAATGTATGTGTGTGCGCGCGTGTATAGATCGCGAACCCACCCTTCGGCCACGGTTTTTTTGTGTAGTTCTTCAAAACGCTCGTACTATTTTTTAACCCTTCTTTTCATTCGCATGCACATCACAGAGAATGCAAAACATCTGATGATAAACCTTTCTCTCTCTTTTTTGTCACCCTTAATTACCCCCCGTACGGACTCTCCTTCACCCCATAACGTTTTTAGATGGGTTTTGCAAAAAAAAAATAAATATAAATATAGTGAGTAAGAACGAAAGAGGGAAAGAGAAAAGAAGAAAATAATAAATAAATAAACATTTGGTCGACGCAGCCTGTTGTAAACAATTATTTTCGCGGTTATTTTGTAAAAGTTTTTTTAGTTTATTTTTAAACCTTCGTTCGCTGTCTACATTATTATCACTTAATAATACAAAATGATAATGAACTCGTCAATGGTTAAAATATTGTATTACATTGGATACGGATAATAAAATAATCGACTTGAGGTAATATTAAAAATACACGATTGGATCGCTCTTTTCCTTTTTAATCCTTTTCTGGTTAATTTATTCGTTCTAATTTATATTCATTATTCCACTTATCAATATTTCCCAAACAGGAAGGGGGAATGTAAAATTAGTATAATAAGAAATATTGGGAACCACTAATCTAAATTAATTAATTGCTAAATAATTTTGCACACATAATTTTTAATTTATTGCTGCAGTATCCGTTTGATGATTACATAACTATATAATGTTATATTTAACATCGATTAAATATGGTGAAGCGTTTCCGGATCATTTTTTCTTCGATTGACCACTACAATGTTGTTTCAAACGATTAATCGAATTATCAACGCTTACGTGAATATATAACGACGATTCTTTCGACTTGTGTATAGATTATTTTTTCATGAGGGTGGCCACAACGATATCATTAGAAAAAAATAAAAATAAATGGAAATAATAAAAACAGAGTGCCCATTATTATTGTTATGCACGACATGATGGACGTGACGAAACGCGTGCGCCACACACATAGTGTAAATGTATTATAACTCGCCATCCGTCACGATGAGTATGTACAGAGACCTTCGATGATGATAATTACCACGGTATTATTAATTTTACACGTATATATGTGTACCGTTATGGTGCGTTTCGTTGCTTAAAAATCATCGGTGACACATCGAAAACATTAACAACAGTAAAAAAATAACAACGAAAACAATAACAACAAAACGGTTCTCAACCTTTTTTTTTTCACCGAGCCCATATGGTGTTAAAAAAAAATTCATGGAACTCCAAAAACCAGAAATGCTAATTTTTTTTAACTACAACTGATAAAAAAATATATATCGATAATCTTCTTTTTTAGTGCGTTTCTTTATGAACGTACTTATAGTTCGTATGTCAGATAAGTGTAAAGAATTTAATTTAAAGAAAATCCGTACTATAAATATTATTCATAGTAATTTTTACGTCCTAACCAGAATAATGTTATTGTTCAGTACATAATTTTTAAACTTCGTCCACTGTCGCAGTGTCCATTCGACGCATGAATATATAATTTATATATATTTTATTTATTTATATATATATTTTATATCTATTAATTATTGTGAAATTTTTCGTAGCGGTTTTCCTACGAGTGATCGTGGGTTATAAGTATTATTTAAAAAAGTTAGTCGATATGGATACTTACATTTTTTTTAAAAAATAACTTTTATTAAAGATACATACTTAAATAAGTAAATAAACTAAGCACATAAATATTTAGTTTGTTGGACGAAAGTTGATCGCGCATGAAGTCTGCTAACGTATAGAGTATACTAATATAAGTATACTAGTATAAATGTAACAATTTAACAAATACAATAATGTTTGAATTTGATTTCACTAACATGTACAGACAGCACAGATTATTCTCGTGAAGCCACAAGGGCGCAGTCTGAGAACCGCTGGCATTCGGAGACGGACTGACAAATCGGGTGAACGGGAAATTTCCCGATGCGTCGGCCGAAAGTCGAATTATAGTACGGTCCCTTAGTACCAACGTTTTATTGCGTTTTTTTTTTTTGCAATTCAATACAGATTTAGCTTTATTTAAAGTCTATAAATTACAACAATGCCCAATACTACGTTATTTTTCGCACCAAAAATAATTACCAAGACGTAGTATACCACTAAGCACTTTGCATAGATCCTTGATCCTTTAATAAATAATTGATGCTATACATTTATACATAACGTGTTATGGTTCATGTTTGAGTACGCAACCGAAAAAAAAAAAGGGAGGCATCGTAACATAAACAAATGTTAAAACGTTGTAACGGGTTAAGCGATGGTTTTAGGGCGGTTTTGAAAAAAAAAAATTCCGGGCCGCATCGATGGTGCCAGTCCGCCCCGGCTTGCACTACAAATAATATGTAGGTTAACGAAGTGACACTGTGTCATCCGCGTACGTATCAGTACGTATGACGCGTATACGTACACGTTACAGGTATGTGGGTCGTTCACGGTGTGCACGCGAGGTGACCGTGTGACAACTGAAGCATCTGTTCCGGTCGATACGGTGCCGTATTGGGACATCTGCAAGGCGAAATTTCCACCGAAAAAAGTACTGACGGGGGGCAGATGATGATTAATTTAGTATAACCCTTTTTTTTTTATTATTATTATTATTTTTTATTCGGGACCGATATACGCGAGCGCGCGCGCGCCCGATGTATCGACGAACGGGTTCATGCAGATGTTGTTGGGTGCGCGCGCGTTCGCGGGTCTCCCTTTCACAAGGTGTTCGGCGCCGACCAGGTAGTTCGGTAATAGCAGTAGTAGCAGTAGTTGTAGTAGTAGTAGTAATAGTAGTAGTAGTGTTACTTCCGCATTCACGTATACAATATGTATATTTGTATAATACGATATCCCGTATTGTGCGGGAACGTGCCGTGCCTGTTTTGCATTGTCTGAATAATAATATCGTATTATATACGTTATACGCTGTGCGTGCGTACCAGGAACCACCGGCAGGGTCGTCATCGGTAATCTGCGTAGAAAACGATCGTCGCCGTCGACGGAATAATGTGCACGCATTACCCTCGTACGGTTATTTATTTTTTTTCTAATTCATTCATTCAATAACGTTTGAAGGATAAAAAAAAATACAATTCGAAGGGTCGTCCTATTCAAATAATAGTTCGCTTATATGTTAAGTGCCCGTAAAAAAAAAAAAACCGTCGGAGATCATCGTGTATATGCGCGCGTATGGCTCGTATAGAAATAGCTGTATATTTTTATTGGTTCTAGGAACTGTTTCAACATCACATTTTACGTATCGCGGTACTAAAGTTAAAACTGAAAATGAAACAAACGCAAATATCGTAAGAACATGATAAATAAAGGATCGTTTCACCGTGCCTCGCTGCACATAAACTATGTGCACGTATAAATCTATGTACGCGTAGTATTAACCGTCTACGACGTGATCGCGTGTAGGACTTCATTAATATTTCGTTTTAGACAGGTTTCCGGCTTATATTCAAAACGATATTCTCGATATGATTTGTGACGGTATTGTACATGTTACTGTTTAAGTGTTGAATTTCGTTGTTTTATGAAATAAATAGGTATTTTATGAACACCTGTTAAAAATATTACATGAAAATTGTACTTTAACTTGTTATTTCATAGAATAACTAGGTACTCTGCACGGTTTTAGTTTGATTTCCATTAAAGCGTAGAATACATTTTAAAATGTATTATAATATTTCACTAGTTTCAAGCCGAATAATTTATAGTTACATTATTTATTTGTACGTTCAAGACACATTCTGTAAACACAATCACAATCACATTTTTCGATACAAGTGCACTTAAAAAAAAAAAAACCTTGATCAGTTCAAAGTGACTGATCGAAGATCTTAATTTAATACTTTTATTTGGAACAAGTAAAATAACGATATTGTACATAATTTGTACAATTTGACGCATTAACGAAACGGACACCGGGAATGTATAAAACAAATAGTTAAATTATAAGCTTACATGCATTACTTACACGTTTTAGTTAATTCATAAACTAACTGATTTAACACTTTAAACATGTTACATATAGACACTGTTTCCATTATGGACAGGTTTCCGATTTATGCAGGGTCCGTTTTTAAGACCGGTTTCACTGTGATTATATTATAGTTTGCTCAACTAATAGAAAAAAAAATATATTTACGATTGTATTATCTTCGTTTAAAGATATTGCAATGTGCAAACATATCTTACAAATGTATTTGAACTGATGGGGGTAGAGTTTATTCCCCCCTCCCATATTACCGAACAAATATGAATCATATTTTGCAGTTTTAACCGATTGTATTAAATAGTTTATAATATTATTTGTGACAGTGTATAACATATATGTTATATGTCATTGTAATGATTTACTACTACTCACAAAAGTCAGATAAGTAAATGTTGTCCCTTTTCAGCCGATCAATTTTTTCTTCAAAATTAACTGTCAACCATATTATAGCGATTATTCGTTTAGTTTTAAACACATTGCAAAACCATGTTGCCCATTGTATATTACAATTGTAAAAACTTTTTGTTACCCTTAACACAATAACCTATCATTTTAATTTTAGGCAGCACAAATATAAACTAAAACCGTTTGCATAGTTTCAATTGGCATAAACATGTACACGGTATATACGTTAAATATTTCTTCTATCTAGTGAAGTAAAATTGAATTTATATTAAACAATATATATATATATCCATAATATATCCATATAAATATATAAAATCCCTGATGATCTAAGAAAAATTAATGGGGTATTACTTATGATAAATAAGAATATACTAAATATATATTATATATATGTACCTATATCATATATCATTGGTATCTGAGTAATATTAAATAATTCTTTTACTTTTTACAACATTTATTTTATATTAAATATACCTTATGTATGATATTGTGTGTTTATAAGAATACAAATAGCATTTCAATTATATGAATAACTGCGCGTATATCGTACAACGCCGCCGGCGGGGCCATTGTAGACGAATATATAATAATGCATTGTGATGTACTTCATAACAATATGATTATATTACGTTGTCTACGCGTCGACCCGACCTCTTCGTTATCGACCAACTTTTTGCGTTTGACGACTCGGTACGATCAAAATATTGTACATAATACGCACGTCTTGTGTGGATTAAACGTATGATTAAAAACTGTTATTATTCGTGAGTGGAAAAAAATTTAAAACATTTTTTAAATATTTTGATTGAATTCGGTACATATTATTTATTGTTGATGACGACTACCTATATACTATATACCTGACGACCGTGGGCACAGAACGCGCGTATCGTCGAGTTCTCGTTAACGAGTTTTATGCGTCAAAATAAGCGGCAAGTTTTAATTAGTTAATTAATACGGTCTGAAAAGTCCAGTCGTTGCGCTTGATGTATTGTCAATACACGCATTTACCTACTGTAGCGATAGTGAGTGTTACGTATAACACTTCTGTCCAAAGTATCACCTCATTACAATATCTACAGTGACAAAATATTTATTTTATTTTATTTTTTTCATCTCCACAAATCAATTCACACGATGATCTCAAAAAGCAAATTGTGTCAACGTCTCCAAACGTTAATTTTAAGTTCCATTTGTAGTATTGTATAATGATTGAAGTAGGTGTACTGTGTAGAGCTTTATAATGGTTTAATAGAAAATCCGACGGATAACATTTTCAATTCAGTATAGAAAATCATTTTAATTTTTACAATTTTTTTCAAAATAATATTTTCTGATTTTGTATTCGAAAAGTGTTATGCACTATTGTAAAAATTTGTCGATTATTTTCGTTTTTTTTTTTTCAATATTCATATTTTTAAAATAATAATAATAACATTGGTGATTTTAATATTTGTACTTCCACATGTATCCTTTAAAAACGACAAAAAACCAACAGTCATTCAACTATAATTCTTTAATAATAGTTGTACAAAGATAATGACAACCCTAATGATTAGTCGGAAAAACTTATTCTTAAAAATAAAAATAAAAATAAAAACACTTGTTAAAATGTTATTAATATTAAGTTATATATTTGTATTGATATAATAATATTTTTAAAATTTATTTCGTTAACATTTCGAAACTTTTACTTAAAAAAGAAAATCTCGATGCACCCCTGCAGATATAACAGCTATTTAACGGTTTTCAAATGTATTGTCAGAGATTTCACGTTATACATTTTAATATTCTGGTATTAACCATTATCTAGTTATTCGAATGAAAAAATATTATTAGTCCTTCGAATATACGTAGTGATGTACGGGGTTTTCTTTTTTTTTTTTTTGTAATACAGTGCAAGATCTAAATAATACAGTATATGCAATGGAATCGCTGGCGGTCGTAGCTTTTTAAACCCCGTTTTGAATTTCCCCGTATCTATAATAACAATAATAATCATAACAACAAAAACATAATATTACTTGTACGAAAATGTATTCCCGACCGTAATAATAATAATAAAAATAATAAGTAGCCCTGCAGCGGGGAACATGTATAATATGCGTGAAAAAAATGTATAATATATATATATATATTTGTACAAAACTAATTTTTCGCTTATTTAAAGCACTCGTCACCACTGCTTGCATGACAATAAAATTGTTACTGTCGTACAGGGAGAGTTTCAAAAAACCCCACGCACGTCGTTAATCACGGTATTCGCAATGTCTCGTGCAAAAATTGCATAATATTCTTCGGGTCGCAGAAACGGATGAACGTCGACTCCCGCACGCTTTCCACCCTCCGTGCCTCGCCACCGCGGCGGCGTTGTCCTGCGAAATATTCATCATCATACCACGCGTCATCGCCAGGCGTTTCAATAATAATAATAATAATAATATTAGTATCAGGTTTAGCCAATATATGGGTCATTCTGTCGTACACGCACACGTCCCCGTATGATATATATATATATATATATATATATATATATAAATAAGCACCTTACAACACGTCATAATCAATAAGCATAACATGGGTATATATCATTATAATATATTCGGGATGTTTATAGTCCACGTAAGAACTCTTGATGCATCCCCTCTTCAAACTACCCTTTCCGTTGTTCCACGTCGGTGCGGTAGAATTCAATAATAAATAAATATTGCAACGCGTACGTAACGATGTCGGCAAGGGACCGCAACGAAAACGTGTATTTTTATCCGATGTATTTCGCTTAACGACATTATGTTTACGTAACTACTATGTGTTCATTATTTTATGCGAACTCTCTCCGTGAAAATACCGTCTTCGGTTAAAGAGTCCCATAACAGGTAGCCGTCGTGTTAATCGCGATCTCGACACGAGTAATAAAATCGGCGTATAATGAAATCAAATAAAAATTGTGACCCGACCGAAATCGCCACAACACAATTGCCTCTCTCAATTCATTAAAGTTCGTTCCTTTGATTCTTAATCACGATATTTTATATAATGTAGGAAACTTAAAAATGTAAAAACAATTCAGTTTTGAAAATAAAACGCATACAAAATACTATAAACGCTACTGCAATAAGTATTACACTCCGTTAAAATAATCCTATAAATAACTAGAACTCGGTCTACTCTCGACTCGAGCACTAAGTTCGGACGGTCGTATATGTTATAATTTTAATACTCTGCATAAACTGTCTTATGTAAATAGCGGAAATTATTGAAAAATTCCAACACTAATTAGAAATCTTTCGGAGAAAATTTTTGTGAAAAAAAGGTTTTTTGTTGTTTGCTTATCGATCAAGATTGTGAAGTTTTAAGGGATGTTTGTGAAGTAAATGACTGGTTTTTGATTTCCTCACCCTTAAATCACAATCGGTATTCACCCTCAAGGTCATACAACCGTAAGCGCACTGCTATAGCAATTGTAGCAGTAGACACGCAGCATGCAACTCGGTGCACGTCAAATGCAAATTAGTTAACAATATATTCGGTCAATGCGTGAATATAATATACTCGTAAGGGCTTTGAGCGATTAGGATGATATATCAAAGTATATAAGTAGTGGTAAATGTAAATGTAAATCTATTGTTATCCGCTATTCAAACCGTTAATCGAAATAAGAACATTACTAATCAAAACTATTCCATCGAAATCGCAGCAGATACGATCTAACTTGTCTACGACGAATGCTTTCATATCACTTGCAGCACTTGATTAATTTAAATATTTTTATATTATGTACCAGGTGGAGTAAAGTACTTCAGAAACGTTTAGGCAACTAATAAGATTGCAATCCACTTATATTAATATTTTATTCGTAAAATACAAACTAATTTAAGCTATTTTTGTGCAATGGGTTAGAAAAAATAACCGAGTAAAATATTTAGGCTTATGCGTAACAATTATGTTTTAAAACATACTAAAATGTACAGTTATCTGATATAAACAATAGATATATGTATGTCAAAATATTATAAATGTGTATATCTTTAAAATCTTTGAAACTTAATATATATTGTATATACACAATTTTTGATTATTTCGTACTTTATCTCATTGTTTTTTGAGCTTTGAAACCTTAAAACTGCAATTCTCAGCAACTTTGAAACATTAATTACTATCGTATTTCTTCGTAGCATGATACATATAATTTTACAAAGTTCATGATACAGTGGTCACACATAAAACGAAGAAACAGTCGGGCATTTCATAACACACAAGACGGCGATAACTTGATCAATAATGAAATTGTATAATACACTTCGAATTCTTAATATTTTGGTTAGTACATATTGCATTTATAACTCGTGACGTTAAAATGAACATAGAAATCGAAAATGTTTAAAAACAAAATGGGATGGGAAATACAGGTCCAAACGGGCTGTTTAAAAATAATATTTTTGAACCTATACGAGTCTTCAAAACGAGCCGTGTTTTAGAGAAATTGGGTCAAACGAGTACTGCTCATCGAGTACTCAGAATTTTGCGTATCAGAGGTTTTTTTAATTTTCTACATGTCAAGTATAGAAAAATTAAGTAAATGAAAAGTGAATCTAAAAATTTGAATCTTGCCAATCATTTTTGATCCTTCTGATTCATAACACTTTTATTCACTATTACACACTAATGTTTTTCTCTCCGTATTTGTATTTATCGGAAAACCGCTGTCGCATCAAATTTTAATCATCTGGTAACAGATTTGTTGCGAATAAATGTCACGATATCACCACCGTATAATTTATTGTATCGAATGTACACATTTACTCGGTTCACGTAACGTTATACCAAATATGAGTGGAGCAAATCAATTGCGCTCGTTAAAAATACAAACCACAAACAACAGCTGCGCCTTTACTCTTTAAATGTCTTAACACATTTCGCCGTTTAAAGTATCCGATCATTCGGACTAATGGGTCAACTGAGAAACCACAATACCGGTCTACATGTCGTGATCAACGGTCATTTTACCGATAGAGTATTGAATTCTTTAGGCCTCTTTCACACAGTCCGTTTCTTTAACGGCAACGGAAGCGGATCGGATAAAAAAAGAAAACGCAGTAGATAAGACACATAGTTATTTATACAATCCGTTCACACTACCCGTTTTTACCAACGGACATTTTTATCCGATCCGTTTCCGTTGCCGTTAAAAAAACGGACTGTGTGAAAGAGGCCGAAGAGGCCTTACGCTACGAGGCAAATGATTTTTCTCGGAAAATTGTCGTTGGTCACGGGAGCAGCAGTGGCCTCGTGGCTGGCTCCGAATAAAAATTTCGCCTACGGTTGCTGCAGATCCGTCGGACGGTACTAGATGGAACGGTCGTAAACAACAGTTAAAAGACGCGAACAATAGAACGATCGCCGCCCGTCGACGAGGGTCGAAAACGATACAACAGCGACATCTACCGTACCGTATTGGCGCGGTTTATGAGATTGATACCGTGGTGCCGCCCCGTGGTCGTACCGACGAGTACACGACGTGCTGTTTTCGTTCGTGATTATACACGTGAACGATGCAGCGGTCGGTGTGTTCAGCGTTGGAATTCGATGGTTTTTTCCCCGCGAAAACGACTTTCGATCGATGCACCTGGATTTTCGGTACGGTTTTTCGCGCACCAGCGAAAACTTTCACGGCGCATCGGATTTTCTTCGATCAAAATCGCACGTTCCCGTACTCGTCTATAAACCGAACGCCGGACGTGGGGTTATTTACGGGCCTCATTTCTGTTGCGGTCCGACAACGTCTGCGACTCAAAACTGGTCCGTATAGCGCTCGCTTTTCTCGAATAGTCGTACTCATTGTCCGTGCAGCGTGCGTGCGGAAGTTGCCGAACAACTTGATTTTGCTATTCGCACCTCCTCCCCCTCCCCCCGCACGAGTACATAGTTTTCGAAGACGAGCTCTTTCCTTCGGGGGAAATATCGTTCGAAAACAAATACGAACAGAGATCGATCGAATACAGTAATGCAACGAATGATTAATGCACTTATTAAGTAATGCACCGGTGGTTGCCGGTCGTTTCGAGTCACGATTTTCCGTCACTTGTTTCGCGCCGGACCGCTGGACAGACGCGTAATGGTACTCGCGGGTACGGGTTGTACGTTGATGGAAAACGTGCACGTGGTCCGCCGCGTTACCGTGCCAGCGAACTCGACAGATATTTATATCCGTGCGTAACGTACCGAGCATCATGAATCGCCGTCGACATTTCATATTAAAACCAAACGTAATATTCAATAGAAAAACGTATCACTCGTAGTGCATTATGCATTGTATTCGCCTGGTTTGCGGTAAAAAGAGGAAAAAAAAACCTTAGGGAGAATGCGAGCTCGGGGTAAAGTAGTAGGATTTTTATTTTTATTTTTTTTTTCGCGGCCATCGCATTTTTTCACGTGGCAGATAAACGAAAGATCAGTATAGGTAAAATCCCCGGGGACTCGTACGAAGAAAATTACATTCTAGACCCTCCATTCTAGTCCTCTGCGTTTCGCATCACGTGACTGGTTTTTGTAAATCGACACACAACACGAGCATTGGACCGAGCAAGAAACTTTCAGTACAACCCTTTGTTACGTATGATATTATATACTCACGCGTAAACCCCTGCGCGCATACGTGTTCAAAAATATATACGTAGGTGCAACAGTCAATGGATAAAATTGATAAACAAGTTACGTTTTTTTCATTTGAAGCCAAAGTCGACGGCACAAATCTTCTACGTTCGTCCGATTCAAAATTAATTTTAGCGAAACAAAACGTTCTATATCAATATTGTCATGAATTTACATAACATTTACATACAGCGTTCCGTGTTTGCAAAATAAATTAGTGTTTTTTTTTTTTTTTTTTAGTGCGGTATAGAACATAGACTATAACGTAGCGGTACAACGGAAACGGTTAAAAATAATTTTTATAGAATTATTTCGAACATTTTCTGTTTTATAAGAAAAGCAAACGTAATTTATTTTAATAACTTTTATTATGCATAAAGAGATTAAAAAAAAGAAGCGTTTCTTATTCGGCGGATGAAATACAAAGATGGGTGAATGGTATTACTGTATTGGTCTTTTAAATTAAAAAAAAATTACTATTGCTCTTGAAAATACGCACGATAATGTGTGAAAAAAGTTTATAGTTCTTAAAATAATCGATAAATAAACTGGGTTCTGCTACGATTTTTTTATGGTCATTAGTATTTAGATGGATCAATTTTCTTAATAAGGTAGGTTGAACTTTTAATGTTCTAACTTTTGCAAATAGAAAAATATAATTGAAAATTGGGAAATCGAAAATTTCAAGTACTTAAAACTAAGGTAAACTTTATTAAAATAATTGGAAAAAAAAATTTTATTTGCTTCAAAGAAAATCATATAAAAATCTTGCATCTAATTTTTAAGCCTTCGATGTAAAAGCTGAAAATTACTAAATATTTAAATGTAAAAATTAGTGAATTTTTATGATTTATAACATTTTATCAAATGTACAACCGTAACATTTGTATTTCTTTAATATTATAAATTATTTATTTTCTTATTAAACAGTATTATATATGCACAAAAAACGTTGTATTAAAATTTCAACAAATATTATGAAACTAAAAATTTTTTAAAGATCTTGTAGAAAAAATATTAAGAAAGCATAAATGTTTAAATTCTATTTATGTAGTAATAAAAAAACTTGAAAATCATACCATGATGAAATAAACATTCAGTGAACATTTCAAGTCTCTATGATTATTTGCCGTACATTTTGTTATATTTCTTTAACTTTTTGTCACTTAAATTGTTTGCCATTATCAAAAAAACTTTTGAGAAATTCGAAAATGACACTCTCAGAGTACCAATTAGATAATATTTCCTACTAGAAATCTCTCAAAAGTCTCAAAAAATAAAAAATAAAAAATTATTAGTGCTTCACAAAATGGTGAAGATTCGAATCTCGGCTGAAATTTTAAGTTTTTTTTACATTTTTTCTCGATTTTTCTCAACTGTTGAGAATTTCAAAAAACAAAATCTAATTTTATATAATTTTTATTTTTATTTGGTGATGGTCAGAGCATTTTCTTCTTGTCAAAATCTTGAAGATAGACAAAAAATACACGATTCTTGATAAAACCAATACATATCTCGTTTCATTCGAAATCTCAAAAAATGCATTACATAGTCCTGGTAGTTTTCAAACTTTTTTTACACGCTATGCTCTTCACAAATTTTTTCTCGGCACGTATGTCTCAACATTTCTTATAAGTTCGCAGTATCCAGTATAAATTTATATTTTTGACGTAAAATAATGATTACAGAACAACAATTAAAAATAACAGTATTATATAAACTTAATAAATTATAATATTATTTTTATGTAAAGATAAATAAGAAAACATTTAAAATACCAAATACAACTCATGAAAAAAAATAAATCTTACCTTTAAACTCTAATATAAATACAGTTTAAATCAGTGTACAACCCTCAATCATATCATTGTTCTAGAAACGTCGTTTTAAACGAATTTTAAACGTCTCTGAAGAATAGTGATAGTTATACACTCCATATTTTCATACTAAGTATGAAAGTTTAATGAAAACTTCTTTGCTTTCGTAGCGCAGTTAAAATAATCGCTAAAAATAACATAACAATCGAAAATTCCTTGATTATTGTGTACATTGAGTTATCTATATTCGATTTTTAAAGGAGCAAGCATGTAATGTAGTATAAAATTAAACAAATAAGATGACTTTATTTAGATGATATTAACTTAAATTTTCGCCAATTAGCTGATATACAACATAAGTAATACACAGTTATTAATACATAATATGAATTTAATAAATTAACAATATAAAAATGGGATTTTCACTTTATCACACGTATAAGATATTTTCATATGCAAATATAACCTACAGTATTTAAACTTGTTAAATTGGTATTGGAAGTACGATATATGCTCTATGACTTCGGACGAAAATAAAATATGAACTAGAGACCCTTTCAGTATATTTAAAGTACATTTAATATTATATCTTATTATTTAGTAAGTAAAGAAAATAGTATTACGTACTCAGATAAAAATAAAATAAAAAAATTTAATCTACTTAACAATAAATCTGAATCCAAAATAAACTTAAGTTAATCTCTAACGGTTGGATTCTAACCGACTATTAACTGCATGATTAAATTATTTACAATAATTATAATAAATGAGTATAAAATGCAATCAAATTATTGAATAGTTCAATAATTATTAATTTCTGTCCTATTTTCGTCCTCCCTTCCTTCGAAAAAACATCGTTAATCTCTTAAGTTTGCTTTAAATACATTTTTTCATCAATAAGCTTCTTTAACCAATTATTTCTCCTATTAATATTACTTCCTCAGTCTCATTGTGATAATATATTATCTAATTATTATATTATTATCCATTATTATTATTTAAAACTGTTGTTGTTTTCAGTTTGTTGTATTATGTACATTAACGTACTAAGTTAAATTTTGTAAAATTTTCGTATTTAATTGTTGAGCTATAATAGTTCTAACTGAAAACTCATAAATGAATAAATTAAACAAAGTCATGTATTTACGATATATGACATTTATAACATATTATATAAATATTTTTATTTTTTTATTATTATATATATATATTATCATTGATTATAACGATATTCTGGTGTCAGTATAATATGATCAAATTATAATATTATTAATATTATTAGTATCACTAATAACCGTTAGGAATAAACATTTTATTGGTACAAGACCAAGTGTTCTAATATTTATTTTTTTTTTTTATATGAAAAAAACGAACATTGTATTGGTACTTATGTGATATTTTATTTTTATTTTTATTATGGATAGTAAGTTGTAACTCGTATTAGATTCTTTTATATTCATTGATTTATTTATGTCGGTTATTTGAACATTTACACGAATCTAACAAAACGACTGTTAATTCGTCACATTCTTTTAGTCCATCTGTACGCATTTTTGAAAGTATATGTAGACACAGACGCGGATACAAAGGGGTCTATCGTGGCTGAAGCTCCCCCCTAGGCCTTTTGTGCTTAAAATACTTCAAAGAATACCTAAATTTTCAATTAATTAATTACATTAAAGAAGAGCAAAATTGACTAGTAACATATTATATTATATTGCATATTGACTTTTAGGAGCGATTGATAATAGTTATCATAATTATTATGATTATTAATATAGTCTAAAATAGTCCTAACCTAGAAAGATAAAAACAGAGGATTGGTCAAATTAATTTGCTAATAAACTGTGATCTTTTTTTCATCTACCAAATATTATACATCTTGTTTATGTTATTATATAATGTATGCAATAAAAGGTAATTTTGTTATTAAAATTTTTTATCATTATTTCATAATTTGCATGTATGATTATTATTTTATTAAATTGAAAACTTAAACTTAATTTTATGTACTTGAAGTGCATTGTCTGTCAGTCTTTTCCCCCTCCTTTCCATTTTTAGATTCCCACTGGGATGTGCACACTTAAAATTCATACCATACATGCATTATACAAAAATGTTTAAAATTCTGGATGGAAAATAGATAAATTAAAAAAAAAGCACATATGTTTACTAATAAATGTCTAAATGAATAGTAGTTTCATGTTCAGTTTTTAAAACCTTTTTAAATTTTTTTTTTTTTTAATTTTTCTTATTTAATACTTACCTAACTATATGACATGTGTGTTATAAATTTACACTTATTGAACATTAATCATCTTATATGCATTACGTGTACATAAAAAATACATTCTATTAAAATACAGCAATACATGTGTGTTTAGCCTTTTTTTTAAACCTTATGCAAATTCACACAATGTAATGTAATTCTATAGATCGAAGTATAGAACTTAAAATGTATAACCTCGCGATATTACACCATCGTAGAATTGTTTACGATTTTAGAGTCCTGATTAATTTGAATTGTGCTTGATATACTACTCTGAGATTAAAGAGTTTTTATCATCTATTCCGTAATAAATTACCAAAAAATAAAAATATCAATAATATTTCATTCGAACAAATGTATTTATGTATTTTAATTGAGAGTGTCGTCTTCTTTAAATAATAGCTAAAATATTAACAATTTTTCTACTTGAACACTGTTAATAATGTATAATGCCGATATTTTCCTTCTTATATTCAAAATGGCATTATGAATATTGTAAAACATTGTAACAAATCAGACCCCAGCAGTAAAGAAACATAAAGCGTATTTTCAATATTGCTACACTTTTTTTACACATCATTAATTAAATAACACTTTTTTTTTAAGAAAAAATAGTTATACTTTTATTTCAGTTTTATATAAATGTATGCAATTCCAAGGAATTTTTTTTTTTTTTGGGAAAACACAAGTGTCCCATTACTCGTTTAAAGGTCATTCATGAACATATTATACGGGCATCCATTATTTACGTCAAGAAGTAAATATTCGTTTCCGCCAACATTTAATAGGATTAAATTTTCGTTTCTACCAAAGTAATATTTTACAAACTTAAATCCAACTTACGTTTATCGGATTCCGTACACTATATACCAGTAGGTATACGCTATAATATACGAATGTTGATCCCAAAGAAATAATCTAATTACAATTTAAACGAAAATAGAATAATAATAAAACCAATAAATCTAAAGGCAATATATAATATCGGTAAGACATGCAAGTGTACGTGATATATTATACCCGTTGAATATGCAAGGATTGTTAGTGTTTATATAATTTTTTTTTTTTTTATCTATTGTGTAAAACCAACACGGAAATCTAGACGATGGTATACGTGGTAAAAACATGTTGGTGCTACGTGAATTTAAGTGTGGTTTCGGATATAATATTATTTACATCAGCGGTTCTCAACCTTTGTGCGTTGGTGACCAACAAGTTATATATCATATTTTGAGTAATTCAAAGTTTTGATAAATTTATATAGAATTTAATAGTAAAATAGAGTAAAATATTTAAAAAAAAATGTATTTTTATTAATTTAAAACTAATATTTGTAAATTTTTTAAGGACATTTTTTGCCATTTTTATGTCATATTTGCATATATTTTTTAAGTCATTTTTTATTGTTTATAAGATCATTAACTTCCGAGCCCTACTTATAATACAGTATTTGAATTAAATATTTAATAATAATAAATACTATAAATATATAAAATAATTATATAATGTTTTATATACAATAAACTATTTGGTTTAACTATATCAAGAATTTTTTTTTCCTTATTTTTGTATTAACATAACTGTCAATAATATTCTTGGGGCCCCCCAAACATTTTAAAGTCTCGAGACCCTGGTGCAATGCACCGCTTGTACCGGTAGTTTATTCGGCACTGAATGACTTCTTCGGTTATTACCTTATACAACCATATAGTTAATTTAAGGTAAAAATATCAAATCAACTTTTTAAAATTTTTGAAGACCCATTCAAAATTGTTCAGTATCAAAAATTGGATATCTGTACGTCGAAAAACGCTGGTTTGAAATACATACATCGCGATTGCAATTACAACATTTTGGCAATATTGTAGCACGAACATTACATATACGTTATACTTAAATTAACCTAAAGTAAAACGGTTATAACCGTTGGTAATGTTATACCGGTAAAAGTAAAAATAAACACAGACGCCATTGTTGTCGCTTTCATTCCAACTTTTTTCGTCATTACTAATCCGGACTAGGGCACACGTGTAACGTTAGAATTTATACATGTCCCGTAGTCGCCATGTGTTCAGAAACCCAATTTTAATCGAATACCGTTCGGTACCATTTCTTGCCAAAAAGACGCGTGCGACTTCTACTCAGCAAAATGAACGCGGCGGTGCACAGTGGTCCAGAAATGTAAAAAAAAAGAAGAGTCGGTATAGCCGTTGGACGAGCAACGTGATCGTTGCGTCGGTATATGACTCGTATTATTTCGGGGGAGGGGGGGCAGGATTTTCGAGCCCAATCTCAACACAATTGTTACACATTCAACGAATTTTTGAATTTGAATAATTCAACGAGCACGACTCGGGTTTTTCATTCGAACACCGTGGTGCATTAGTCCCAATGAACATATTCTCCATGAGTCTCGTACGGTTTCCCTAGACACCTTCGATCGTTTACGATTTGTACTTCTGCGTTCAATATAACCGTAGCCGTTGCACTGTCGTGATAATGTTTTCGTGCGCGAAAACTAGAGAACGTTTTGCTTTATTCCGTTTAGTACGAAAAAAACAACGCCGGTCAACATACGGAGTCCCATCATTCTTGGACTCTGGGACCTGTTAGCAAAATTTTGAGGGGGAGGATAACCAGGAGTATACCCGGCACCCCCCGTTCTCACGTGTGTCGGTGAGATTCCGTAAGTCCCCGCATAGGCGAAACACGTTTTTTTCCTCTTACTCTTTCTTTTCGTCTGTAACCGTTCGCAAGTCGCGACGACAACGCGTTCTTCGGAATGCAATACATTTGCGCGTGACGTACACGGCCGACGGACGAGACCGGCAACGCGTTCCGGCCGAACACAATGACGTGACGACGAGCCCGGACTGGGGATGGGTCGTTCGCGAACGATTCGTTCAATTTGAACGAACCGATTCGGTGAACGAAATGATTTGGAAAGTTAGAACGGTTCGTTCACGTAATTCATTTCGCTCATAATTTCATTTGAATTTCGACCGACTACGAATCACCATTAATATTGCAATATTATCGACGGATATGATTCGTTGTTTCGTTCGCTGATTTACGTCTAGACGGACAATGTTATTATAGTTTTCAACAACGATTACAAGTGGCTGCGTGTTTAACATTCTCTTAGAATTCAACTGTTAAAATGTTATACGAATCAACGGAATTGTAACGACCAATTTATGTTTAAATCCAAAGTAGAATGATGCCGTTTACCATTCAAAATTGATTCGTTTAACATTTGACAGTTGTTATGTACTATAAAGTGATAGGAATTTTAATTAGGTTCATTACCGGTGAAACGAGTGAATCGGATGAACAAATCAATTAGAGAAAAAAAAAACCAAATTAATTTATTGAATCGATTCGAGCGATTCGAATCAGTTGAATGATTCGTATTACTCATCCGGAAAGCGGACGACCGCCAAAAAGTGTGTGTAAACAGCGGCCGATTTCAAAACAGAGTTTTGGAACCTCCTTGCACGGGTTATCGTGGCTCACGAGTGCCGGTTACGGCGGCAGCGGTGGGCGGCGGGCCGATCGTCAGTAGCGCATGGCACGCTGCGTTCGGGGGCATCCGTTGCTAACTTCAGTCTTGTGTCCGGTCAACAAAACGTAACATCCGAAAAAAAACAAACGCAGTGAAACCATCCGTCCGCGCACGGAAATCAAATTAACGTAACAACAATAATAATAGTAATAATAATAATAATAATAATAATAATATATTAATTTTTCCCGTACACATTATCGTTCCCGGTCGTATCGCGTCCCTGCCGCTCGCCGTCGTTCTGTTATCCGTCCGATTTCCTTTACCGTCGTCGGAGTTCCTCGTGCCGTCTTGTCCGTTTTCTCACCCTTTCCCGGTGTCCTTTATCCACTCGGTCGCTGGGTGAATCCCGCCGTCGTGTCCTGTGTCCACCACGGCTTGGCGTCCGTTTGACCGCAGTCATTTGATGGTCCTCCGCTCGCTGATGTGTTGATGTGTCGTTGGAAATCGTAGAATTCGCTATGGTTAGTGCAACCGAGGCGCCTGCCAATGTCCTGCTGACGGTCCGCTATAGACGTCTGCGCCCCAACAGTTTTTCACCATTTTGACAATTTGACGCTTTTCAGGAATCTCCGAATTCCGCAGCGCAGCTGAACACCCGGATAGCACCTCCGATGATACCACCGCCGGCGTACCCACCACCGTCGTCGCAGATGGGCTTCCCACCGGGCGCCATACCGCCTGGCTTCATGGCTGCTGCGCCGATGGGCATAGGACCACCTGGTATACCACCACCTTTTATGCCTCCTTACAACATGAACATGCCAGGTAAATGGTTTAACTCCTTGTTTATATCATAGTATAATGTTGCTTAACGGTCATCATGTAATTGATGAGCATTCATAGAACAATCTATAAGAAATTACTGTTTTTTATCGTACACATTATTTTGATTTTGATTTTATGATTACATTTGAAATTAATATTTATATGTTTCAAATATTTTGTTATGTATGTTAAACTAATGATTGCAAGTATTTTGGAATAATCATTTAGTCATACTATGCATTTTAAACTTAGCTTTGTTTAATTTATGTTGTATTAAATACTTTGATATTAAGTTATTTCTATGGGTATTATTTTTTTAATTTTATGTAGGCAGTCTTTTAATATATATTTTATGTAGAATTGTAATAGATTTGAAAATTCAAAATTCTGGGGTCAAAGTTGATAATCATATTTATTGTATATTTTATTTAAGAAAAAAAAAAATTAAAACTTAATTTAATAAATCAATTATCATAAAGATACATTTTTTACTATAATTTGGTTAAAAGCATTGTCTCAAGTGCTGATGACCTTGAAAATCACAATACAATTTTTCTCATCCATTTTTACTGACTTTTTTAAAAAAAAATTGATGTGATCTTATGAAAATAAAATGCTCTTCATTGTCCTAGTAATAAAATACATAAAATAAATTTAATGGTTTATCATTAAATGTTCGACATACAGCACTGCTTGTAATATTATTAATTATTCCTTGACATATGATCTATGTACTTACTGAAAATGATGTGCGTGTATTTCAGTTAATATATAGCTTCCAATATTGATTTGTGGAACTTCCATAATGGAAGGTACCAAATACATTACTTTTAACTTACTTATTATACTACTAAATAACTTATTACTTTTTACTTTTATCAGTTATATAGAGTACTTTGAATTTTTAAGTTTATTATAAGTGTTTATATGTATAGCTAAAAGATATTTATTTTTAATAGTTCATTCAGTTAAAAATTTTATATAATTATGTTTTTTTTTTTTTAGGAGAAATTGTTGGGGCTCCAGTTTCTTTTGCCAAGTCCATTCCTCAACCAATAGTGTAAGTAAAACTTTCATAAATCTTAACAATAATTTTAGTTATATATATATATATATATTAATAATTATTTATTTGTGATTATCTGTATTATAAACATTAAATCATTATATACTGCATGCATTTATTCCATTAATAGGTGTAATTTGTCAAACCTATATTTGTTGTAAAATAAAATATATTTTTAACATTGCATTTATAATTAAAAAAAAAAAAAAATTGTAATTTAGTCATGAAATTTTATTTTCAAAATTATTTGTTTGTTATTGATGTATAAATAGGCTATACTCTTAGTTAAGCTTTTGATTATGAATGCTCAAATTGTGATAATATAATATCCATAATTTTTTAACGGAAATGTGATAATTATTGAAATTAATATTTAACTTAGTATCAAGTTATGATATATAAAAATAAGTATTATGAATCGGATTTCATAATACTAAAAATTATTTATTATTTATATATTTGGAAATTAACTTTCATAACATTTAATAAAATAATTATTAATTATAATTTAGTTTTTGTAATACATTAAGATAATAAAAAAATAATTAGAATAAAGCTCTTTTAAATGAATCTAATATTTTTCCTCTGTAAATTTAAACAATTTATAACTATAAACTTCTTTATTTTACTAGACTTAATCTGTTTTTTTATTAGACATATTGAGTTCTTTTAATTTTCGTTTTATATATGCATGTTTATTGGTAACTGGCCCTTAACATTCTAGACTTAAAATTTGATAAACTTTGATATTAGGCCATACACGATTCCTATTGATTTTGCTGAATGTCGGTACTACAGTTTCTATGATTGGTGGTGACACCCGAGAGAATAGGACTGCGATTGGTAAGAGTCATAATAATTGAACAATAAATCATTATTACATTTTAAACATTTGCGTTTTCAACATTTATTTACTAGAAATAGAATATTTTAAATTAATCAAACTATCTACTTGTTTGATTGAAAGCTCTTAATTTTGTTTTGGGTAAGTGGTATTTGATGCAGTAAACATTTAAAATACATTTGAGAAGCATGGTTTCTAATAAATTTATTTTATTTTTTAAATAGTTTACTTATGAAAACATATGTACTAAAAATTGTACATTCGTATCACTGATGATGAGCTTTCTAATTATATATTTTGCTGTTATGTAATGATATTAATTTATTGTACAGGAAAATAAGTAGTTGCTTATTTTTTATTAATGTGTGCGATTTTGTTTAGTGATGAAACTAAACCTACAAGTGATTGGACTGAACACAAAGCTCCGGATGGTCGATCATATTATTATAATTCAGTAACCAAACAAAGCTCTTGGGACAAACCAAATGAGTTAAAATCAAAGGCGGAGGTTTGTGAACCATTTTTAATTATTTTATTTTATTGATATTGTGATAAATAACTATTATTTTAGTTACTATTAGAACAAAGTCCTTGGAAAGAATACAAGTCAGATACTGGTGCTACATACTATCATAATGTTAATACTAAAGAATCAAGTTGGACTGTACCACCTGAATTAGAAGAGTTAAAATTGAAATTAGCCTCTGAACAGGAAATGTAAACAATTAATATATAGAATTTATATTTTATCTTTAACGTTTTATGTTTAAAATTATGATTAACTTTTTTTAGTCAAACACCTTTAACACAACAGACTATAGAAATTCCAATTGATAGAGGATCAGATTCTTTAGGTAATAATTTATTTTATACTTAACATAAGTTTTATAATTTAATTGTTTTTAATTGTTTGACTCAAATTAGAAAGACAAGTCTCATTATGATTTGTTATTTTTATTTCTGATACATCATCATACAGATATAAGTTCTTGCAGATTGAACATTAATGACTAAAAATTAATATTTACTACTTGGCTTAATTTATGAATAGTAAAGATTAAACTTTTTAAAACATTTTATTTTTTACATTGAATGTATTGTCTAATTTAAAATACAGTTTTTAAAAATTACTCTATACCACTTGAATTATAATTTTTTTATCACATTAGTTAAATTAGGAGATATACTAAATGATTATTTCTTCCGCCCTAATAAAATATATTACAGCATTAAAATTAGCTATTTATGAATGATATGCTTGTAAACTTTATTTACTTTATCTATTCAGTTTTATTTGATAAGGCCACATTTTAATTTTGGTTTTCAAATAAAATAATTTTATTGCCTATCCAATTTATGGAGATCATTGTTTCCTAATTTTTTCACCATCATGGACCACTTTTATAATTTTTAATTATTGGTCACAGACCACCTCGATTAAAAAAAATACATAAAATCATTTTCAAAAAAATCGTGTATATTTATTACTGTACGATTTGATGTTAAATTTTGCTATTTTATTATTATTATAATTATACTTAACTAAATTAATATTTTTTACTATTATTTATTTTTTTTCTCCTGAAAAATGAACAAGCAAAAAAAAAAAAAAAAAAAAAATGGACAGAAATGAAAAAAAACTGCTTATAATAGACCCGTGGACCACCATTTGGGATATTCTGATGTAGAGTAATTATTAAAAAAAAAAAAATTTATTATTTATGACTGACTATATTTTTAAAATATTAGATATACAGATTAATTATAGTATATTAAGTTTACATAAAGTATTATAGAAACCAATTAATAAATATCATAATAAATATTTTCTCATATTATTAATCCTGGGTATTATGGAATGATTAAATAGCTATAATTGTGAAATATTCTTATATATTTCATTATAGAACAAGGTTTTTTAAAAAAATATTAATTAAAAGTCTATAATTCTATTGGCGGATTCAAATTGTGTCCATAAATGGCATTTTGTATGACTTGTGTTCATGGTTTTCTCATGATACATTCGTTTTATCCACAATTTTTTTACAGCATGTCCATATGCATTCTTAATTTTTTATATACATTTTGTCTGTTTTTATCTCATTCAAATTGGTTATTGCCAAATGCAATTCTTCTAGCTTGTTTGAATAATTTTTGGAAAGAAAATTTTTTATTTATTTATACCATATAATTGTTTAATTTTTTTTTCTCTAAAAACTTTACCAAATATATAGACTTTTATGTAAGAAACCGTGGACAAAACTTAGTTATCATGATGTAAATTTTTGTTTTTAAGGATGCAATTTCATTATAGCCAAATCTATATTCTTATAGTAAAAACTTAAACTAGAAACAAATACTCGTAATTTATTTACTCTAAAAATATACACTTGTTTGAAAAATTATTGCTGTAGTGGCTATTTTTATGTTAACTTTTTAATATATATGTGAATAATATGATATTTAATCACAAATAACTATTTTAAGATTCTGGATCAGCCATGGATCAAGCAATGGCTGCGACTTTAGCATCAATAGCGGTACCTGATGAAAATAGGCCTGCTAATCATGTATCTGGTAAAGGGTCCAAAAATAAATCCCAAACTCCTGAAGTTCCAATTTTAAAAAATAAACAAGAATTAATTGATGCTTTTAAAGAACTTCTAAAAAAAAAGGTCTGTGGATTTATTAAAATACGAAAAAAATTAAGCATATAAAAGTTAAAAATGAGAATAAATATTTATGATTTTTAGAATATTCCAAGCAATGCTTCATGGGATCAAACTGTTAAAATCATTAGCCGTGATCCACTTTATCCTCAAGTAAAAAAGTTGAATGAAAAAAGACAGCTTTTTAATGCTTACAAAACACAAAGGCAAAAAGATGAAAAAGATGAACATCGTTTGAAAGCTAAAAAAGCAAAAGAAGACCTTGAAAAATTTTTAATGAAAAATGAAGATGTTACTTCAAAGACTAAGTACTATAGACTAGAAGAAAAATATGAGCATTTAGATGTAAGTAACAATATGTAACATAAGTAATAATAAAACTATTGATCTTAGTTATATTTTATTTTTATTACTGAATGAAAGTTTATTTAATCATTAAATTTTGGAACTTTCTTAACATTAATTAAAAAAATATTAATCAATTAGCTTTGTTGTATTGGGTAAATTCAGTAATTTCCTTACACAATGATTGTTTATCTTTTGTTTAAAACATTTTTGTCAATATTTTAGTATAAACATTGATTTCATTATATATTATTTTTTAAAGTTTACGATTTCAAGTTCTATTTATTGACTTATATTGAATCATTGAAATTAATTAATGCTATTTTATTTTTATATAACAAGAGCCACAACAGCTTTTTTTTTTTTTTATAAAATTGTTCCAGTTTATTTTAAATTTATATACTCTTTTTATTTAAATTTTATTGTGCATTTGTTTTTTTTTTTTTTTTGTAAATAAACTATTTTTAGTTAAACAAATAATATTTTTAAGCAAAATTTATAAATTTATCTTCCTAGTATTTCAGTACATGATTTAATTTAATATTTTTTATGGTTTTTGTTATTAGATCTGGAGGAATGTATCTGAAATAGATCGACGTGATGTATACGATGATGTTATTTTTAATTTAGCTAAAAGAGAAAAAGAAGAATCTAAATTACAAAAAAAACGTAACATGAAACAATTAGCTGCAGTATTAGATTCTATGACACTAGTTGATCATACAACAACTTGGTATCAAGTTCAAGAAATGCTTCTTAATAATCAAAACTTTGTTAATGATCCAAAATTATTAGGTCAGCTGAAATATATTTTATTTTTTAGTTGCTAATCATATTTATTTATGATTGTATTATTATTGTATAATAATTATATTTTTTTTTGTAGGCATGGAAAAAGAAGATGCTTTAACTGTATTTCAAGATCACATTCGTGAATTAGAAAAAGAAGAAGAACATGATAAAGAAAGAGAAAGAAGAAGAAGAAAACAGCAAGAGCGTAAAAACCGTGATAATTTTGGTGTATGTATTTTAAATGATTTTATCTTACAATTATTTATTGATATTTTATATCTTAGATGTTCTTAGAAGAACTTCATCAACAAGGAAAATTAACTTCAGTGTCTTTATGGAAAGAACTATATCCCATTATAAGTACAGATATAAGATTTTCTGCTCTTCTTGGCCAACCTGGTGATATTCTATTTTAAAATTAGTAATTATTATTATATTATAAAAAATGTTTATGTTTAGGTTCTACAGCTTTAGATCTTTTTAAATTTTACGTTGAGGATTTAAAATCAAGGTTTCATGAAGAGAAGAAAGTCATCAAGGAAATACTCAAAGAACATTCATTTGAAGTTGAAGTATGTTATTTTAATTTTATTAAAGCTACTTAATAATAATTTGGTTAATTTTTCAGGTTAATACTACATTTGAAGAGTTTGCTCGAGTAATTTGTTTAGATAAACGATCAGAAACTTTAGATGCTGGCAATGTGAAATTGACTTATCATGGATTAATTGATAAAGTAATTAATAAGTTATTAGTTTTCTAACTAATTTATTACCATTGTCAAATTTTTAATAGGCTGAGGGAAGAGAGAAAGAGAGAATACGTGAAGAAAATAGAAGGCAACGAAAATTAGAAACTGCATTCCGAACGTTGCTTAAAGAAATGGATATAGATTATAAATCTAATTGGGATGATGTACGTGAACAAATTGAAAACCATCAAGCTTTCCAAGCCATAACTTTAGAATCTGAAAGACTTCGTATTTTTAAGGTAATGTAATATTGATTAAATATATATATATATATATATATATAAACTATGTTCAATTAATTAGTGGTAGACGTACCGTGTACACACTGTGTATAATATAGACAATTTAAAAAAAAAACATGAAAACTAATTTTAATTGGACAGTATTTTCTAAGATAAAATGAATTTATTATTTACATATTCTATAAATTACATGAAGTACATTTTTTTTTTAATTTACATAATATATTATATTTAATATTATAAATTGAATGATTAAAATGTAATATTCAAAATAAATAAAATAATGAGATTCTAAATCTATCAAATTACAATGAGATGAATATTATATAATATTATTTTTAAAACCTTCCTAACTTCTAGATTTGTTTTAAGAATGTACAAAGACAGTTAAAGGATATATTTAAGGTAATAATGTTTTAGTTTAAAATAAATAATATTTACAGTATAATTTTGTATTTATATGGTGTAAATTAAGTTTATTAAATATTTTATTTTAGTTGAGGTAAGATTTTATCATCATATTCTTGGCCACTTGAAATAAATTTAAATATTTAAAAGACACCAAGTGTGTAAATTCATATTTACATAATATATTAAAATAAAATGAAATAAAATTATTTTTTGTTATCTTATAATGTTTTTTTTTTTTTGCTATAATTTTTTAGAGAAACTTAATTAAAAAATATACATGTTTAAATGTATATAGTACTGATTATTTAAATAAACAAACATTTCAACATGTAAGTTAATAATTTCAGAAAATATAAATAATAATAAAAAAAATAATAATATATAATTGTATAAATTATTATATTTTTATAATTTTTGTTTATTATGCAGGAATTCCAAGTTGATACAGAAGAAGTTTGTAATCATCATCATTCAAAAATGAAAAAATCTAAAAAAAATAAAAAACACAAAAAGAAATCTCGATCAAGATCATTTGTAAGTTGTTATGTTAAGTAATGTTAGCAACTAAGGTATACTACATAGATTTTTATTTTTATTAAAACTCAATTATGCGTAAGATGATAAGAATTGTTCCCTGGAAAAAAAAGCATATTTTCTATACAAAGAAAACAATTACATTTTCCATTGAAAAAAAATATAACTGTTTCTAAATTTAAATAACCTGTACATCTATTGGTATTTATTGATAATTATAAAATAAATAATGCAACTTAATTTTCAAAAAAATTTGCATTCACTACAATGTATTAATTAATTATATATTAATATTATTATCTCAGTTCAAAATTACAGTAAAACATTTGTTTAGGAATAATAATTATATTTATGTATATAAGTTTTAGATTTTGAGTAAACAAGAAATCTTGATTTTACCATGATGTATTGTTAGGTTATTGTCTATATACAATTTTGGACTAGGATAGCTCCAATTATTATAATTATAGGTAGTTTTTGATAGGAATCTGAGTCTAGTTTGTATTTTAGGGAAGTGTTAATTTTTCAATAGTACACATGTTATATAATTCCAACTTTGAATGTAACTTATATTATGTGTATATTTAATTAATTAATTTATTTATTTAAGGTAGTTTCATTTTTACATATAAATTATTGTACAGCAATTAAAAAAAAAAAATCTTTATGTTAAAAATTTATTTTTAATATTTTCTCTAATATGATTTGTCTTTAATTTATATTCTAATGTTATGATGTATTTAGTTTTATACTAATTTGTTCTTCTAAAAAAAATATTTAAATAGGTCTGAGGTTCTATATTCAATTTTTTGTTAAGTTGGAAAGTTTTACCTCCATAAAATTATACCAATAAATTAATATTTGTAATATATATATTTTTAGGACTCCAGTGATTCTGATCATAAATATAGAAAAAAAACCAAAGATGATTCACCTGATATTATAAGTGACAGTGAGAGTCGAAGAAGAAGAAATAAAAAGTCAAAAAGAAAGAAATACTCTGAAAGTCCTCTGAACCGATCACGCTCAAGGGTAAATATTCTACAATAGAACTTTGATTATTCATCAGTCTTGAGACAAGAGCCTTTATAAATTGGATAATCAAAAAGATAGTTAACAGAAAATAAAATTTTTTGAACATACATACATATTTTTATTTTTTCAATAATTATGATATGCATTATTCATTATTTTTTTAAATTTACTATATGTTTATTTAATATCTATACATTGTTACGGACATGTATGATTATAGTCACTAGGTTATTAAGATTAACATGGGGTTATTAACTATACCATGTGCTTTTTTGGCTGTCATATTTCTTATTTGTTTTGCGTGAGTAGTGGTGGTTATTCGAGAAAGACAATTAATGTAGAGAACAGATAATAAGAGTTTTACTGTATTGATATTAAATTGTCCAGTTGTATAAATGTCATATTATTATATCAATTATGAATTATATTTACATTTCATTAATATGTTGATTATTTATTTAATTTTACAGTCATCAAGTTTAAGAAGACCTGACTTTGATGAAATTAAGAGTAAGAAAAGTATAAAATCCACTGAATTAAGTGATGATGAATTAGAAGCAAAACGAAAAGCTTTGCTTGCTCAGCTTCATGACGAAATGAACTAAATTTAATTAATTTTGTTGTATATAATAACAGATAAAATGTTTTCATACTATGATTTATTTCATGAATAAATATTATTGATTTAAAATATTTCAATATTTAATCATCAGTCAATTTTCAAGTGTACCTTGTCCCTTTTATATAGATTATTTAAAATTGAATATTACCATCTTAATCATCATACTCATCATAAAGTGATTTTTATTGCTAAAAAGTAACATAAGTATGTATGGTATGAGTTCATTAGTGTATTATTTAAATTAAAGTTCTTAATTCATTGACAGTTTGTGTTTGTTTAATCTGATATTATGTTAATGTTTTAAATTTTTTTATCTGTATTTATAACATTGTAAAAAAAATAAATTATAAGCGTAGTTTGTATTATAAACATGTAAATTATATAAAATCATAATACTTACCTTTTCATTATGTCAGTATAATATTGAATTGATTTTAAATTAAAATAATTAATTTAATATTTATTTGATTTTATGAAATCCCACATCATATGTATCATACAGGCTTAATGATAGTTTTTTTTTTTTTTTATAATAAATCAGTGGTTCTACCATGTCATAATTTTGTTATTAAGATATTATTCTCTAAATACGTTTATTTTATTATTATAATTTTTTTTTTTTTTAATATTTAAGAATATGTTGTTTACCAAGTATAATTTAGTTTAGTGATTCAATATTTCTACATTTTACTTTTTATTAAAATGTTATCCTTTAATGCATATTATATTGCAACAACTTAAATGAATTGTCACTGCATTTAGAACTAAAATGTGTTCACGTTTCAGTTCAACTACAAGTCCGGATTTTTCAATAAAATAACAAAAATAAAAATAAACCTCGTCCAAAGACACCATAACGGGTTTAAGCACTTAAATAAGGCCCCTTTCACACAGTCCGTTTTTTTAACGGCAACGGAAACGGATCGGATAAAAATATAAAACGGAGTAAATAAAACACATGGTTATTTATACAATCCTTTCACACTATCCGTTTTTACCAACGGACAAAAATTGTTTATATATAGTAATATTATATACGGACATTTTTATCCGATCCGTTTCCGTTGCCGTTAAATAAACGGACTGTGTGACTATGTTAGACTGTGCCTAAGTGTTTACTTTTGGGAAGAGCGATATCAACTTTTCCAAATCATTGGGGCTCGAACGATGTACAGTAAAGTGGTATGCATCGTATATCCTTAATTCGTGGATATTTGGGTGGGGGATCCGATCTCCCACCCCCTAAATTCCGTGCTTGTAACAGTTCCATTGTAGTTTTCCCGGTTCACTCGAGCTGCGAAAGAGAAAATCGAAGTTTTTTTTTTAACTGTAGTTGTTTTTAAATCGGAAAACCGAAAGAAACAAAGTGAAAATTAAAAACGGGTCGGTGGATTTTATTTATTCGTATTACTTTTTTTTTTTCTCTCTAAAACTTGGACCCGGACTAGTCTTGTGCCGTTTGTTCGGGAACTCGGATGCACGGTGGCTTTAGTTCCCAGTGTACGGGCGGTGGGCACGCGTGTCGAATAAAACGTCCCGATTCGGACCGTGTGCGAGAAGACCGGTTACCGTATGTTTTAACCGAAACGAATTGCCAAAACAGGTAACCGTCGGAAACTGAACACTGAACCAGCCACTATTTTTGCATAAAAATTCGTATTGCACGTGGTACGAGTTAGAGCACCCTTCTACCCCACTTCCCACTTCCGTATGATTTTAATTTTCAATACAGTATCAGTAATAATTGTTAGTAATAGTTTTTTTTTTTTCTTTTTATCAATCGAATTTCACATTATAATCAGGTAACTACCGATCTGTTATTATTTTTTAAGCCGAAAATATACTTATGTCTGGTATAAATCTGAAAACTATCGACAGATTGTTTATTTTTAACGCGGATCATGTAATTTAAAATTTAATAGATATGTTTAAGTCCTCGTCAGCTGTCTTGCTTAAACTAACTTCCCGGAAAATACCTTTGTAGTAGACTTATTTGTTAGTATTCAATACATAGGCGAATCTAGGAATTCATAGCAGGGTGTGCCTTTACCTCAAAAAGACCCTCTGTAGTTCAAAATACCTCTCAGTTATCACACGTTTAAATATGTATGAAATGAGTATTATGGGCCCTACACAGGTTTATACAAGTCGCAAGGTGTGCCCTGGCACACCAGGCACACCCTGTAGATTCGCCTATGATTCATTAGGTGCACGCTTCTCGAATTCGTAGTGAACATTTTCGATTTCGGACTACACCCTTTGTGTCCCCAAAAAAAGTAGGGGTTGCACTGAACATCTCGACGACGGCACTGACACTCCGTATGGGCACTTTGTAGACAGCGGCGCGAGTGGCCCCCGGTGGAAAAATATTAACAGTTCGAGGGGCAGCAGTTTTATAGAGTGTATTTTTTTATTTTTTTTTTGTTCACAAAATGTACAACATTGTTTAACGTGTACTGTAACGAATGGCACGTAGCAAGAAATTGTTTTTGTTGTTGAATCCATGACGGTATAGCCCATGAAACTATGGTAAACAGTGATAACCAGAATATAAATGTTTTTTTTTTTTGTTATTTTGATTTGAATTTAAATTTAGTTTTCTTGCTTTTACTGTAAGTTTTAAGATAAATTCATTATGTTTTCTTGTGAAATTCGCAATGCAAAGTTACTTTTTTTACACAATTCGCAGTGACGCAACTTGAAAGTGACTCGACAATCGAATCACTTGGAACTGATCGCTCACCCGTTAGTAACTAATTGGTAATCAGTAGCGCCGTCTGTTGAGTTCCATTGGAAAACATAGTTAGTGACTAAACGGAAACTGGTTAGTGATTTGCGTCAGTAATTAGTTTCTAATCAATAGCTCCGTGTGTAGACGGCCTAATTGTTTGTTTTCTCAATTATTTAATTGATTGTTTATTGTTTTACAAACTATACTTCGATAACTAGAATGATTTATTTTTTAGATTCAACAAACTTATGGGTTTTACGAATATATGTTATAAAATTTGTGCGAAGAATATGTAAAATAATGAAAATAACAAGTTTTCAAATAAAATGATTTAAATAATTAATAAATTATTTTATGGATTTTCAGGAATTTATTAATTTGTGATTATTATACGTAATTGTTTTTAAGATTTTTTTTAAATATAGAAAATCTGAAATGGAAAGAACCATCGCTTCACAAAGTTCACAGGAAAACCAAATGGAATAAACTTAAAATTTATAGTAAAAACACCAAAATATATTTCAAATTCAAATTAGAAAAAAAAATGAAACATTGATATTCACTGTTATAATAGTTTCATGAGCTATGTCATGGAGTCTACTAAAATGTTTTCCTGCTAAGAGCCATTCGTTTTGCCCACCAACGGGTAAGAAAAAAAATGTAATTAAACTGTTTAATAAAATGTACTTATGCCATATTGTTTGGTATGATTTTTTAATCAAACCAAACACTTTGAAATTGTATACTGTTAAACCGTAGGATATACATTTTAATATGTCATTCAAAACAAGCAAGGGGTATATTTTTCATCAATCGAGGATGAAAAGGAAAGGTCTGACGCTGAAGCGAGTAGCGACAAGTTGGGGGAGGGGACAATAAAATGGGTTTATTTTATAAGATAATATATCTAAATACGCTACTGTTTATAGGAGGAGTTGTATAATATAGCTGATCATAGGTGTATGTAGATGGGAGGGGTTAGGCTTAGACCGATTTACCTACTTTTAATAATAATTTTTATAAAAACATTGATATAAATATAATAAATATTAAAATATTTTCATGGGAGATATTTTGACCGGAGATGTTTTTGGGGAGATTTATTGACCGCCCTATCCATTTGAGAACTACAGGCTGTGTTTTCGGCACAAAATGGCAAATTGTACCGTAAAACAGTGGTGGCGTCAGAATATTTTTATTTTAGATAAGACTCAGGGCCGGCATGTGCGGGCTGTGCAATCGCACAGGGCGAAAATATTGTAGGGACAGAAGTTATTCTCAATACTTATGGTTCTTAAGAATTTAAATTTAAAATTGTTTACCGCATTCTAAACAGACAAGCAGAAAATATCAAATAGTCTAAGTTTTCAAAGCAATTTCATATAATACTATTTTTAGAAACATTCTTGCTTTATTAGTGGTTTTTTTTATCTACATAATATATACTTATTTCATTCATAATTCTATTTTAAAAATAACTGTGCAAGTTCACCGCACTACAGCACGGTATATTGGTGGCTGGGACTAAACGCTAATGTGTTTTGAGTTTACTCAAATAAATAAACGTGCTTGGAGTTAAATATGATCACTTTTTTAGATTGTAGATCGTGCATGAAACTACACAAAACCACGATTTGATTATTTGACAAAACGGTGTAATGAGAAACTGGGTTTCGGCTTTATAAATACTATTCTATAATCAATGGTAATACCAATCAATAATATATTATTACTATACTAATATAATATGCATACGTATAATTTATTTACGATATACGGGTTATATCATAGAAAGGGAATTCGACATTTTGCTGTGTTTCTTGTTTGGCCAAGAAGAAGGATATTTTTACGATGGTAGGTTACGAGAACGATCCGGCGGTGCTAAGAAAAAATGAAATAAAAAAAAAAAATGTTGGGCGGTGGTGGGTGTGTGTGTAGGGCTACAGTTGTGTGGTCGCGGCTGCTTCAAAATGTCTTATTTATATCTACTGGTTATAATATTATTCGGAATTTTTAAATAGGTGGAAGCCTTTGTTCACATTAAATACTTGTACTAATACTACTTACTAGATAGATTTTGGTAGGTACGTTATAAATAACAATCGAACCGAAATAAAATAACTCGTCGTTATTATTATTATTATCGATTATCGTGCGTCTCGCGCGTAACGCAAAATAAAACGAATGAAATAAAATCGTCCAGTATAAAGCCATAGGTTAGCACCTAACCTAGCGACCACGCAAACGTTCAATAACTGGAATTTCGACGTAGCGTTTAAAAACCGTACCTTAAGACGGACCCACGGGAAAGATAACGGATAATATTTTTCATCACGCGTGCCATGCGACTCGCACACGATCATTCATCACTCAGCTTTCGTTCGTTGTATACCATCATCCCTCGATCGTAAAAAAGTTGTTCAATATTTATTAAAAAAATGAACATCTCAAACGGTTCGAAGGACGCCGGAACCGATTGTCTAGCTTATGCAATGTAAAATATGCATACAAAAAAAAAAAAAAAAATAATAATAAAAGCCATAAAAAGAAAAAAACAAATAGAAAAAAAGCAAAGTGCCGTCGGTGGGTACATCCGTTTAATTTAAAAATGAAGGACAGTGTCAAGTAACTTTTATATGACATCGAGACAACGTCCAGAAGAACGCGGCGTCAAAAACGCTCGGTGCGAACGGTATTTGACCATACCTAGTACATTGTGCATCCTAGGTTTTGTCGAATTCAATCGGTAAATGTCCGACATTTATCGACCGGAGTCGATAAAATCCAACTTTTACTGGTATTCGTATTTTTACCGTAATGCATACATATATATTGGTATATTTTGGAAATTAAGAATAATTTTTATGAAAAATACCTAAATATTTTGTTTTTATATATGCCATACTTTTTGATTTCACCATATTTATTTCTATAAATAAATCATCCTTCCGAGCATATTTCCCATGTGAAATAGTTTCGATGTTTCAAATATGCCTGGCGTCTCGCAACGGTCCGGTTTTTTTTTTCAACACCTCGGGACAGTGGCACCGAACGAATGAACCTGTACGAATCGATGATTGCAAAAACGTCCTTTAGCCATAGTTTTTTTTACACTCAACGCGTAGAGACACACGACTGGTATACGTTTTTACTGATACCTCGATTTCATAAAGTATGTGACGTTTCTGCAATCATCGATTCATATTCAGATAGGGCATCTGAGATGATATTTCAGTGGCGGGTAAGTCGAACCAGTTTTCAACGGACGCGTCAGCAAGTCATAAGCTATCGCGAATTGTGAGCAAACGCTGTTTGGTAATCGACTATCTGGTACACACCGCCCGCGGGATCAATCCTCGTTTATTATTTGTCCAATAATATTTTTCACGCAGAGGTGGATTTTACTACGGCGGATTTGCAAAACGACGGTAATTTGTTATTTTGTTTTATTTGCCTATAGTATTTGCCTTTTTAGTAACCTAATATGAAGATAAGTGTTTATTTTCACGGGCGAACCTGGGTAATTCATCAAGTTTGAATAACTGAATGGTTTAAGTAAACATTTGTGACTTGAATAATTAAAATTTTATTGCATATTTATTGCATATTATTCTGCGTATTTGCATATTTATGAGATTTTGATTGCATGTTATACGGCATATTTTGATACTTTAAAGTGCACAAAAATCCACGTTCTAATTATCATACACCAAAGTTGGATGTGATATAGGGAACATGCCTATATATGTTATGTAGACTTTTTAGTATATTTTTGTACTTGTATTTGCTTCAGATAAAATCATATGAAAGATATTGAATCCGACTTTCATTTTTTAAATGTAAAAAGTGAAAATTATATGAATTTTCAATTGCAAAAATATAAATTAAATACACAAGCGCTTGCAAATAATTTTTTTAAATTAAATTGAATTCTTTTTTTCGTTTATCAATAAAAAATATGAATAAGATATTTTGTAGAGCCAAAATTATTTTACAGATATTTTCAACAAAAAACTAAGAAAACATGACAGTTTCAATGATCTTAAAGTGCTCATTATTTTGTTTGAACATTTTGCCATTTTTGGTATTAATTGTGAAATAAATATTCAGTGAACATTTCAATTGTTTTTGTTAATTATTATATAAGTGCTGATGTAAACAACAATTCAATTTTGTCAAAAACCGGTGTGTTGTAATATTTTACTCTCGTAGTCAGTTTTTGTAGTTATTAAGAAAAACTTTTGAAAATTCCTAAAATGATCTCCTTCAAAGTACTAACTAGAAAACATTTCCTATCTGATATATTTTAATATAGTGATGATCGAAGCACTTCTTCTAGTCGAAACCGTGTATCTACACAGATACAGAAAAAAAAACAGAAATCATAATAAAATCAATACATTCCTTTTTTTTAGAAAAAATAATTTGAAACATTATCTTCTTAAAAAAAATATACGCGTCGAATGGTAACTATGTTTTTATATCGTTTAAAATTAAGAATATATAATTTAAGATTTTTTGAAAATCCGGAGACTGTTCCTTATATATATATATATATCCTATATCCTATATCCCTATATATTGATATGGTGTTGTCACGGATTTTTAAAAATAAACCATTACGGTTATATAGATTTTTAAAAGTAAAAAAAATAATATAAAATGATTCTTCTCCATAACTGATCGAAAAATATATTTTATTACATTCTAAGTGAAACGAATAATGTATTGATCAATGGTTTTATCATGTTATATGTTTTTATATTATTTTTTTAATTGTCTGTACACAAGATTTTGATAGACGGATTGTTCCAATGTGTATATAATATTTATGAATATATTCATGCATTTCATCCAACCATTGTATTTCACACGACCTAGGTTTCTCACCCTTTCAATATTATTTCTTAATCGGATTTTTTGATTTTAAAACAATATAAACTGCTGTAATATTTATGTACGCATCGCGTCAGTATGAGTAGTAGTTATGAAATTATAACTTTTCTTTTTTTTTCCTTCGTTTCGTAGAATGGATCGGATTAATAACAACATGAGAACACGATGACCATAACCGATACTAACTGATACGAACAACGTGGTTTTTGTGAATGCAGCCGTATCGATTGGTACAGTTGTAAGTCTTTATGATCGCGAACGACGAAAATATGAAAAAAAATCGATTTTTAAATCGAACATTCAACGTACACAAGTAATGGTACGGAAAAACTGTAGGAACAATATTGATTCAACAAAATACACACGAACACGGATACACGTGTTTATTTATAAATCATATTATACGTGCAGTGGTTTTTTACACGAAAATTGCAAAAACATTTTGTGAACCAACTATCATGTGTAGGTCAGGTAGTGGAACCTTGATAAATTGTACAGTTTCGGTCCTTAAAAAATCTAAAATTTAGGTTTTGGTTTATTTTTGGTTCTTAAAAAATGAAAAACTAATTTCAAATTTTAGTATTATATTTATGTAAGAAAAATGTTGTTCTGTTTTGATTTTTTAAAAAAACATAATAAAGTATTAGCAATGTTAGTTGGCGTCAATTACGACCGACAATATCAATTTTCTATCAATAGCTTAAGATTAAGGAGAGGATTAAATACGTAAAAAAATTTCTTATCACTGTCGTTCAATGTAAGATTCTGTTTCGCATAACCTTTTTAGTTCTTTATAATAAACACAAATCTTGTTTTGGATAAGTACCAGATATATTTCTTTAAGATTATTGAGTTGAGTTCGAGGGTTTCGGTAGATAGTACATACGACTAGTAAAGTCTGTTCCATTTCCACAGGATTTTATACTTATCAATTTATGGCATAGATATACAATAATTACGAATAAGCAGTGTACTTTAAAATAATCTGTGATGTGTGAATGTTAAAACATTTTAGAATACTATACAATAGTGCAAATAGTTAAAAATCTTTTAATAAATGCTTTTAGACCGATGACAAAAAAATCATACTACCAGGTAAGGATAATGTGAAATTATAATAATGAATCTAAAAACATTATAAAATTATGTTTCTTAAGAAGTTTATCGATCATTCAACGACCAATCACGGTAAAAAAAAAATAAAAAAATATTGATATTTGTGTAGAATTATGATTTCTTGTACACACGTATTGTATAGACGAGTTTAATCCTGATCCGAGTTTTTCGATTCAGAAAAGGGTCTGTTTAAACGCAGTCGATTAGATCAACACTGTCGTTATTATTTTGTTATCAAAAATAAAATTGTTATCATAAATATAATCAATTATAAATTTATAATAAATAAATTACATTATTTTATTTGTTCATGTTCATTTAATATATTTGAATTGTCTAAGATATATTCCAGACTGTTGAAAGATCTAGTATTTTCCATTTTAATAAAAATGGTAAATTAAAAAACCGCACCAAAGATAATTAAAAAAAAAAAATTAAAAAAATTATTTAATCAAAAAACTGAGAGTTTCATTAAATATTTATGTATGTCATATTGGTATAAATAATAATAACGTGGAATAACCCATTCATATCAAATTATCTTCACTAATATAGTTATATATATTATTCTTTGTTTTATGAAACACAGCTACACTGACTACACAATAATTATTATATCAACTCGGGTAATCAAAAATATTTTTAAAAGCCTTAGAAGTAATTAAAAAGTGTTTTAATTAAAGAGTTAACTGCTACATAATAAGTTTACTTGAATGTAGATCTAATTGCCTATTATTTGACTATTTAGGTAAGATAAACGATTAATTAGTAAATTAATTGTAATGTATTGTCAGGCACCTATATTACATTTTTTAATTCTTTATAGTACTACTGTTATTCAACTATTAATGTTAATTGCAGGCCTCATCAATGTTTCTATACCTACCTATTCTTATATTAAAAGATTAAGCACGTCTAAATTATAAATAAATAAATACAGGAAAAACAATACATATTGAGAACAACTTGACTGCCTACATTATTTAACAACACAATTTTGAATTTATATCTTAATATTGTAACAAATAAAATAATGTAATTCAATTATTATAAATTTATAATTGATTATATTTATGATAACAATTTTATTTTTGATAACAACAAAATGATAACGACGGTGTTGGTCTAATCGACTGCGTATAGACAGAACCTTCAGAGAATAGTTAAATATATATATATGACTGTGAACGACACGGGCGAGCGTTCTTGATATTACCGTTAATCTTCTCCCGCGGTATTTTCAAAGTAAAACGGACCAGAAGGTACATCATTTCCAAATACCGTTATATTATTATTATAGTAATAATAATAGTCAAACAAATATAAAATCCTAATTTAAAACCCATCTGCTGGCGAATACCGACCGGCGGCGTAGGAACTTTTCGAATATCGAATACCGCGAGGTAGATAATAATATAATATATTATTACGTGATGATATTATTGGATTTCGCGCTTTTAACTCAACCAATATACGGACGACGGACGACGCAATAAATCAAAAATGCGGTGACGACGAGGAAATTGTTTGCCAAACCGCTTGGATCACATGATCCCAATAATAGTATAATATTAACAACAGTATGATTATTATTATTGTTATTATTACTTTTTATTATTATTGGTTTGGAATATATTAATTTATTATTTCGTCCGTGTACACGACTAAAAATATTTCGACGATCTTTGGACGTTTCTGATATGAAATCAAATCTTGTTGATACTTCGAATGGGTCACATTTTCTATTCCCTTGCGGTATTCCAAATAAAAGGGAAAAACGAAAAAAAAAAAAAAAATTACAAAATACTTCGACCCTGTTTCATATTCAACATCGTCTAATATTTTGTTACGTACTATTCCATTGGACTATAAGAAAAATACTTGTATTAACATTAAATAGGCATTTCTCAATTTTCAAACTACGATGTTAGAATATATGCTGGTTACAAGCACTTTAACACTTTCGATTAAGAGCTAAACATATCTTATTAAGATATTTATTTCTACTACTATATTTAGTAGTCAAAAGAATGGGGATAAGAGGGATGAATTTCTTTATTGTTCGTCAACCTATACAAACTAAAAGTGAAATTGCTTTTATAAAAAATCAAACTTCCACGCTTTGGTAATACTCCGAAAATAGGATTTGATGCTATCAGTGTATGACTCCCAATGTGTATTTACTATAAAACAAAAATTTTCTAAAATATACGAATAATCCAATGAAGTAAATATGCACCACGTGTTTACACAGCGTAAAAATTTGAAAACTCAATTTATAACGTTGAAGATCTTGTTTTTTCGATTTATAAATAATGTGGATTAAAATTTATAAATAATGGATTAAGTATAAAATTATCAATATAAAGTATAAATGGAGGAATTACTACATTTTAATTTTTAAATCGGAATTCGTGACACGTGATACTGGGATATTTTTCCTGGAATTTCAGTGAACGTTAATTTGTTTTTTTATTTCGTCACTTAAATGTTTATTTATTATCAATTAGGTAAAAGAGAAATAATATCTCAAAAATAATAAAATTAACGAAAACTAAGTCGATTATATTTTTTTTTTATTTCTATAATACATACATACATTAAAGACTCCATTAAATTTTACCTTCCACGTAATACTAATTGATTCCGATACAATAACTCTCCAGCAAACTGGTATATCTTGGATCTTAGATATTTAAACACACCACAGAATATCTACACGATTTTGATTATTCATTATAGTAAAATTTAAATAATACTGGAAATATTTAGAATTCTAAATAAGATTTTGAATGAAAGCGAGAAAATTATTACCGGGTCTCAAATAACGTTTATTATGATTCGGTTTTCATTTACTTTGATCCAGGGACTAAAACCTTAATAAACTTTACGGTTCAGGTCCATTTCGTTTTCAAGAAAAAAAAAATCTGTTCCAAATTTAACGCCAGATCTTAAAAAACTAAAATTTTGGTTTCGGTTTTTTTTTGTTCTTAAAAAATGAAAAATAAATTTCAAGTTTTGATATTATGTAAAAACAATTTTGTTTACAATCTTTAAAAAACATAATAAAATATTAGTTGTGTTAAATGGCACCAACTATGGCGACTATTACAAATTTTTAAGCAGTTATTCACCATTAGCTTAGAATTTTTTTTTGGACACTTCGTAGCTACTCGGGAGGGACTGTACCGTTAGGTAATACTATTGCCACAATAGCTTAGAACTAAATAAATAAAACATTTACTCATCACTGTCACTTAATGAAAGACCGTAATTCAAAAAACCTTTTTTGTTTTTTTTATAGTATATATTGATTGTTTTTTACTATTTTTAAATTGGCACTTGTTAGGTATATCAGTATTCAGTATTTAATCATTAAAATAGGTATATATATTACTTTTTTTTTTTTTATTATTACCAAATACTTGTGTAAGGTTCATCATTAGGGTTTTTCTGTAGATAACACATAAAAGTCTGTTTTACATAAAAGGTTTTACTCAGAAAATAGCTATTAACCATTAAAATTAATAACATTCTTATTTTTAACAGTATTGATTGCTTTATAAGTAAAACGAAATATATTTTAATTTAATAATTTTAATTATTTTTAAGTTTTAGCTTCATTGTAAGGCAAAAATAGGTTTCTCCGTTTAAATGATAAATATTAAGTTACATTTGTCTTGAGAAATAAGTTCTTGACATTTAAATATGTTGCCAAAATATTCTGGAATAACTGTATAGATAATATTCACTCGTAAATCAATATAATTTGAAAACCTATATTTAATATATGATCTATTCTATTGATGTACAACTTTAAATTGGATTTCAGTAGCTTCAGAATAAAATGTAATAGTATAACCGCAATGAATAAAGGTGCGCCCAAAACAAATATTTAATGGTTGCATAATTGGTCATGCAGTACAAATTGGTTTTTGGTACACCGTGTTACTATCATTGTACTTGAGAACTCAAACAAAGTGAACATTTAATTAAAAACCATTTTGTTTATTCAATGTTTTAAACCGTATACATTATACGTTTCACAAACGGTTACATTCATAATTCCTCATTTGAATTAACATTTATAAAGCTCTGGTACGAGATAATATTTTGTCCTCGGAGTTCAAAAATGTCATGTATAAATTTTAAGATTTTCCGACATCTCTAAGTTTGACACGACGTACATAATATACTTCCTTAACTTAAACATGCAGCAAGTTTAAATGTTTGCAAGTGTATACGTATAGAAACAATGTATTACATCGGCAGTTTAAACGTGTATTCTGGTTGATTTCAACTCGTGCATTCAAATTATAAAACGTTTAGCACGTATAAATTGAACAAAATAGCGAATTATGCAAATATGAAACAATACACGTCGTCCTAATTAATATTGCCTACCCGATGAATCGTTAAATTATCAACGTCAAACGCATTCGCGGTACACGTCGATGTTATGTTGGTTTTTGCAATTTAAAATTATTGTTACATACCATTGTTAAGTTATAAAACAACCACGAGTGCTAAAATAGTAGTAAATAACACCACGTGTAACGTATACATTTAATTTGAATTTTTAAAAAGTGTTTTGTTGTTAATTTTTCAAAAGCAATGTTTTAACATTTCTGATTCAACAACTATTAGTGTTTTAGTATTTTTTCGAATAAAAATATTTGAAAAAAAAATATGTACTATACATTTATGGGTCGCTATTCGAAAATATACCTGCGACTCTGAAACTAACGAGTTAGGCTAGATATTAATTTGTGTAAATCCCTTTACTTTTTACTTTTTTTCGAAACTGAAAAGTCAAAATGGAAAAAAGGTTCATTTCCGGTTCTAGAAATTAAGGTCTTCCACCTAACTGTATCTCAGCACACCGGTATACATATTTACAGTATACATAATGCAACACGTTCTCTTTGCCTCGGACGCCTGTAATATCATTTTATCATTCATTACAATATTATAATGTACCGTGACCATTATATGTTATGTCATTACGCAAAATGTTCGTAGAAATTATGTTCACCCACTTTCGTGGTCAATAATAATAATAACGATGATGAATTGTGAATGTTGTCTTCACGCCTGCCACAGCTGCCCAGCAAAATCGTCATCGGTGTGCAACGTCTTCGTCTTATATACATTTATGTAGCCATTGAAATATACAACAATGGGACGTACCACAACTTTATTGTACCAGGTGTTATTGACGCACATATAGGGGTGCCAAGGGGTGCTTTGTACCCTCGAGTCATAAATAAACACCTCAAGTTTATTTTGAGATTAATATATTGTTTTTAGCAGATTATTTTTTGCATTTATCAAAACTATGTTATTCCAATTTGTATTCGTAATACCATACAGTACATTTTTAATTACATCAAAATAATAATTCTGATACGATTTAAAAGAAATAAAAATTGGTTTTACACAGTCGACACTGTGAAAACACCATATTAGGCTCTTAATATTAAATTTTAATAAGATAATCTCGATTTTCTTCGATTTTGCAGTGTTATAGATGTTATTTTGAAACCGAAATACTTCTTTTGTCGAATTGGTAGTGGTCACTCAATGCTCTTACAATTTACTTTAGGATAAATAACTGTAACGATATGAATCGTTTGTATAACATTCAATTCGAAATATGCACCTATGCTGGTTATCCGTAAAATTCTGTTTTCAAAAACCATGTTGCGATGGTTGTCCAATAAAGCAGAGTGTACAATAATTTGCCGCTTCTGCCAAGTTTGATAAATCAGCAAGTTTTCACGTCAAATTGAACACGGTTAGAGCAGAAGATATACGGCTGAGCTTGAAGTTATTTTTTAAACAGAGAGTTAGATAAAAAAAAATAAGAAAAATATACTATCTTTAACGATTGATGTATTATTCTAGTCACTTTTACACGTAAGACATTCAGACTTTGGCTCTGTGACTACCACACGCATGTTTTCAAGCATCTGTATACCGTTGAACAATTAGTGTTGGAATGCGATACCATATCTGTTAAATAACGACAAAGTTTAAATCTAAGCAAACTCGTTTTTAGCATGTAGCATGGTGATATCCTTTATGCATACCCTTTGTACACACATAGGTCCATGTCAGTGACATCCCGCAATTTGAATTTCGCGTTCGCGATCGTCTATGCTTCGTTAGCGAATGTTAATGCTTTTCGTCCCTTTGAAAAGTATTCATGTTCTGAACAAAAGTGCACCGAGCAATCTCCATTACCTTCAAACGTTAAGGTTTTTATTACCATCCGAATCCGAGATAAATGTTACGAAAACGTAAAATTTATTTGTACCGTACGAGAGAAAATCGAAAGAAAATCGTTGCAGTGACATCGACAGGGAGACTATAATATGGAAGAAGTACTAGTATTATATTTATGAACACCCGATGTAATGATAAATTTCATTAATAAGTGTCAGTTTTTGTGAATTATCGAATTAAGGAAAAAAACTTACACACACACATATTTATACGATATTTGGGAAAAAGAAAATTAGTAATTTTTGTTCGTTTTCATAAAATACATAACTTTTTCTTGAACGTTTTACGACACATCATCTGGTGCTACTGTCATTCGCCTACCTTTTAATCTTATCATACCAGATTAAGCTGAACATAAGTCAAAATTGAACAAATTTTATATGTGAGAAAAGACTTAAGTTAACGTATTCCGTCATTGTTATAATATAATGACTGAAAACGTTAACTTAAATCTTTTCTCAGATATAGAATTTGTTCAATTTTGACTTATGTTCAGCTTAATCTGGTATGATAAGATTGAAAGATTATTGTTATAATATAATAATTATATTTTTAAACGGTATTTCATGAAATATCTATACCAAAAGCCAGTTTTTATATTTATTTCAGATTTTTTTCATAACAATTTTAAAACCAAGCAAAATTGTATCAACCCAATTGCATCAAATAAAGAATATTCTTAAGTTGTTAACATGCATAAATATACAGTTATTTATAAAAATGTTTACCGGGTATCATATACTATAATGTACAAGGTTATGTATAATACTTAATTTCTTTTAGTTTTGTTATATTTTTAATTATACTGAGCAATTATAAATCAATTTTGATTTTCATTGTTGGTTAGTGATTTTTGTATAACAATTAGTACATCAGTTTCCAGTTATGCACAATACTTTTTATGTAATGTGCTATGTTATGTTTAGTATGCAATATTATAAATTATTTATTTATTATTTGTCTTTGATAAATTATATATTATAGATGGGAATGCAATGTTAGACTAGACTTTTGACAGAAAAAAACGGAGGGACTTGCTAATGGCATCTCAAATCCTTAATGGACCATTAAGCTGTTAAAGAAAAACAAGAAAAGGAAGAAGTTACATTTATATAAGAACAATTTTTGTTTTACTTTTGTTAATTTCTAGCAAATGAAGTTCAATGATATGTGTCTGATGATAATTGTTTTTCATATAAATATTTATTTATTTAAAAGTTAAATTCTAAAAATTAAATATGTATTATATTTAGTGAATAGTAAGTATTTAAAAAATTGATTTTATTTAGTAATTTTAGTAACTAGTGACACTTGTCATAATAAAAATTTTCATATTTGAGAAAATAACATAAGTCAATACATTAGAAATGACTAATTTAAATTTAATTTTACTCAGAATCTAAAAATTATATATAACTTAAATTAAACTTAAAAAAACCAAATAAAACAGATTTCTCTAAGTTTAATTTAAGTTAATCTAAAAATTATATATAACTTAAATTAAACTTATATATAATTTTTAGATTAACTTAAATTAAACTTAGAGAAATCTGTTTTATTTGGTTTTTTTTGTTTAACTTGAACAAAAGTAATTTTTTACACATGCTCTGTCGTTCTCTCTCTTTCTCCAAACATTGTACGTTTAAATTATTGAGATATCCGTATTAACGCTTACCGATTTCGCGTTTCGGCCACCCGATAAGAAGACAACGAACGAAAATAATTTAAACAGAACGCCACGACGACGATGAGGAAATTTGCATTTATTCAACGAATAAAAATTAAATCCTTTGTAGATAAAATAAGAAATAAATATATAAAAAAAAAAGAGAGGATGAAAATGCTTAACTCTCCTGCAAGTATCGTTTCTCCGCGCGTAGCAAAAACGCACAAATCGCACCGGCACAAGGCGGCGTCCATCCGTTGAGGTTACTACGGTAACCTTTGAATAATATATTATATACCTATATACCTAAACACATATACATATATATTTTATTTTGGTCGGTCGGCAAGTTATTACGTTTTGTTTTGAACAAATTATACAAACGCGTTGTCTTTTTTTTATAAATATGTATATATATATATATATATATATATATATATATATATATATTTTTATGCATTATTTACTCGTCGCGCTATATACGCTGTATAAATATATACATTGCGTATAATATGTATAGACAATTAGAGTGATTTATGTAGAAAACATTTTGGCGGTGGTCACGAATCGCGAGACGCCGCGAGTTTCGGGAAAATTATTTTTATCCATATACATATATAAGCTACGCCGAAAAAACGTTATGGATAGGGAAAAATATAAATAAATAAGAATATACCTGTAAAAGTGTATACACGTTACTATTATTGCGCACGGTTGGCAAAAACGGGAAATTCCATTGTTTTACGGTTTATCGTACCAAACACATGTACTCGTACTGTTTATTGAACGGGGAAAAAAATATCGTTTTTTACAACGTGCCGTCGACGATCCGTACATTATCGCCGCGTTGTTTCTTTTCGCGCACGGAGTACAAATAAACATCATATGTGAATAGAATACATTACTGTTATTATTTCTAGGTGTGTCCGTACTTGAAATTTTATTATTTCCGTCCGAAAGCGATTTCCCCTCGCCCTCTGTTTAAGTACACCTATACACGTATATATGTACGTAGCATATATATAGCAGTCGCAGCGCTCTTTCCGAGTGGATCGGGATCGCAACATTTCTCTTAAGCGCAGTGCTCTCGTTGTAAATTTCCTAAGTGCCCTACCACTAGCGGGGAGAAGTCTTTCGAGGTGTAAAAGTAATTGCGATGATTGCCGCGCGCCCGGACGTACGTTGGCCGCCACCGGTAGACTGTAACAATATTAATGCGAATAACGGTACAAGTTCAAAATAATTGTATACACGTTACTACGGTGGAAGCGTAGTGTACGGACGTAACGCGGTAAGTTGAGAAATCGATCGTCGTCAGCAATAATCGGCGACCATCGTCAACGGTTTTTAGACAATTTTTATCGGTTTCGATAATAGTTACAAGTGTATTTTGACGATCAGCCAATCGGTACGAAATCACATTGATCTGAAGATTGATACGTTTGTTTTGTTTTTAAACTAGTATTAAGAAAACCAAATTATTCCTAAACACATTAACTCATCTGAATCAGATAGTTCCAAAAAATAAGTGAGACCCCAGTGATTGCACATGACGTACGATCTCATGTAAACCAACAGATTATTAGTGATGGGAAAAATCCGGATTTGCTGAAGTTTGAAAATCCGGATGTTTGAAGTTCGAAATCCGAAATCCGAATTTTACTGTGAACCCGAATTTCGGATTCTAAAATCCGGATTTTGGATTTGAAAACATTGAATTAGAATACGATTAGAATACAGAAATTTGCAATGATAAACCCAAATCTCGGATTTTGAAATCCGAAAATCCATATTTCGGATTTTGAAATCCAAAATCCGGAATTTTTAGTCTGAAATCTGAAATTCGAAATCCGGATTTGGCGGATTTTAGAAGAATCCGGATTTCATTCCCATCACTACAGATTATACGACCATTATGATTAATATTGCTGATAAGGGTTATTTAATAAACATTTTATTACAACGATCGGTCAATTATTTTGATAAAAATATTTAGTGAATAGTAGTAAATTTGTATTTTGTTTATCACTATCATTATTTTTATTACTACATAATATTGTTCGTACTCTACGTATCTTAATGTATTAAATGGACATCGCTTATTATATGGAAAATATATAAAGACAATTAGATATCTAATCTTACAAGTAATTCTACAAATGTTAGTCGACAATGTTCCATTGCTAAACGGTGTTCAATAACCGAACAGTCCACCCTACACTGGTGCGTTTGATTCAGAGCCTGCGAGTTGTTGTGAAAAATAACACAAGGCAATGCAAATGTAAAACTGTTGATATCTTATATAATCCCAAGTCTTAATGCCGCAATTGCTATGCAACGCGAGAAAATAAATGGTTTAATATTTTCATTGTTTTCGTTATTAAGAAATACGTACGTTCACCATTCGTAAACAATGAACACAACAAGTGACACACAAATAATAATATTTAAATTGTTTGACGAGCCGATTGAAAGGGTTCCAGTGACGGTACTAATCAAGTATTATATAATATGCATACGTCGTTTATTATACGTATACCTTGCTTTTGGTACTGTTTGTATCAGCCATCGTCCGTAAAATTTTCGTGTATATATATGGGTATCCACAAAAAATCGATTTTATATGATTTCCGGTCAACGATTACCATGATCGCATTTCTCCACCGAAATCAAAAATCAATACTTACAAAATATACTCAATATTCAATGTTTGCATGCGCGTATAATTTCAAATACAAAATCGATTTCGAGTACATAAATATTTTTTATTCGATTATACATATTTGATTTTATAACATAGAAGCTACGATATTTATAATTTGCAATATTTATACGTTTTTCACCGATTGAGGATGCGGTGCAATAGCTTTGCATTTAAAACAACGGTAGAAAACTATTAAGTCTTCCATTAGGTCGCCTTTCGGAGGTGTTTTTTGTTTTTTCGTCTTGTACGAGGATCCGTTATAAGAATATTTTAGCACAATATAGCATAATGTATGATAACATTTCATAGTCGAGAATTTTTATTTTCGGGCGTATCAAAAGCTTTTGTTTTCGTATAAGAATAATGTTTCCGTATCCGGTCGACGGAGGTTCCGCTTTAGTATGCATGTATAAAACATACGGCAGTGGTTGTTTTCCGTTACAAGAAGATATCCTCGTCTCGTAAGTGGGGAGGGGAAGGGGCCGTCGTTGGGAAAGGGTTTCACCGCGCCTACCGAGAGTAACAAGATACTTATTCGTCGGGTATTCGTTCGTCTGTCAACCAGTGGACGGGGAAGGGGTGGCTAATAACGACCCAATGCGATCGTATCGATGACGATATGTTTATCTGCGTTACGATTTGTACGACGTTAAGCGTTCAAATGTGGGTGAAGTGCAAAAGGTGTTATTCGTCATCAGCACTTTACACTTTTATCTGCGCGCGGGGGAGCAGGAGAGCTGCAGTCAACCCCGTAAATGCACATCCCTGATTGACACCGTGAAGTACGCCGTCGGTACATCGGTACAATGATCGCGTGCGCGACCGTGCCATTATGCAGAATGATACGCGCACACGGTATATTACGCGGTTTAATCGATCGGAAATCGCGTACAGCCAAGACGTTGTGAGGGGGAGGGGGCGTTTTCTGTTCCCCGTCTATAGCAATAATACGGTCGGTCCTCTCGCAGGCGTTATCTCGGCCGAAAGGGAGGAAAACGGGGCTGAACCGCCGCGCGCGAACGCGCATTGTTTACAGTCAGTCATTTTTTTCTTCTTTTTTTTTGCCCGTGGCGAAAAGGTCGACGAACGGCCGCCGCGGACAGACTAGACCGTGCCGCTGCAGTCCAAAAGAAATATTGCGCGTCGCGGAGTATTTTTATAAAGTTTGTAATTAATTTTCGTGCCATACATGCGAGCTAATGTTTCTCGTTTTATGGTTGTACACAACGGGCAACTTTTCAAACTGTAAGACTTATAACGCGTTTTTGCCGCGGCGTTTATTCAATTCGTGTGCTCTAACTGTTTACATAATATCACGAAAACCGTAAATCATATTTTTTTTTTTATTTTTTTTTTTTTATATTTTTTTTATATACATTCCTCCGCTACTACCTCTTCCGTCCCGTATCAATTTTGTACTAGCTTATAAAGTTTTTAACTCGAGATGTGATTTATTCATCGGCAAACGAGCTCCGTATCGCGATCGTGTTTAGAACGCGATGATTTATACCTTCGGGGTGTTTAAAAATATGACTTACGTCTATAAAACGAACTCGCCCGACAAGCGAATGCATGCAGAGAACAAAAAGAAAAAATAGCCGCACATACACACAACACTGCGCGAAACCAGTGACTACCATCTACACGATCGGTTTAATGTTTACACGACACACGACTGTTTTACCGTATTACTTGATAATGGAATAAATTATGCATCGCAACACAAGCAGTTCACTCGATCCCGCGTAATGGGTTAGCGTGAATTTTTCATTAGCTTTAGGAAGAATCGTAAAACCAAACAGAAATCGTTCGAATCCGGATTGGATTGCACCATTTTACGAATAATTTAAAACGAAAATAACATGAAGCTGGATCCTTCAGTGAGTCAAGTAAGCACATTGGTTTTTGAACTAAAAACCCCAGCAATTAAAATAATATGAATAATACTAAAGCGTATCCATAACGATTGCCCAGAAATATACTCCAAGATACGTTTTGATGATTGTTTTCATCTGATTAGTAATTTTTTGGTATTGAATGTATTATATTCATTAATTTATAAAATTAGTGCTTTTTAGATTGACCAGATTAACCACCATCGTCAAAATTACAGCCTATACCCACCTATTAATCGAATGATATTTTATTTTCGATATAATACAATAATCATATTCATACATTGAAATTTTCATTACAATATCCAATTATACACAACAATTAAACATCTAATTCAATAGAATAAACTAAATTATATCATGCTTGTTTTTTTTTTCCTATTTTCCTAATTTTATTTTATATCTATTTTTTACATAAAAAGTATTTAATAATTGTACTTATTACGTATATACTTACACTTATGCAATGTTGATATAATCATATACACGGAAGCAGTTAATGTTAGAATAACTGTATAATTAGCGTATTAGCATTGAAATCAATAAGTGTCTGTTTAACCATATAGGATTACAAATGTTTAGCAAGAGCTAAATGGCGAGGTTCGATAGGTACTCAGTACAAAAGAGTAACATATTATTAAAGGATTATCCAAGGAAAAAATAAAAAAATGTTATTATGAAATATTGTAGAACGTAAACAGTTATTAATTTTAGTAAAAATAGTTTTTGATTGCTTCGCTCCGTTTGGTTCTTATCGTCGTTTTAAAATGACGCGTGACGTCATAGGTTCCATCGGTCGGCCGCCCACCTATTTCAATACACGCATTTCCTCGACGCGTCTTTAATTATTTATTCATATCTTAACTTATAATAATCAAAATGAAAAACAGTTCTCATATTATAAAAGTTTAGATATTTTCCTACAACCTGACACCAACATCCTATTGAAATAATAAATATTAAACGTAGAAAACATATATTTTATCCATATTTTCGTTTGTTCATATATCAACACAAACAATAACAATATAATTGCAGTTTATGGGTTATCCTTAATGCCACTGTAAACCACGTTTCGACTAAATTCGTTTTATTTTATTATCTATAGTCAATAGTCGAAGTGAGACTCACTATTAGGATGTATCCAAAGCTTTTTTTTTTATGTCTTCATCACTTAACTTTTCATGTTTACATTTTGTTGTTTTGCCACTATCTTCCCATTCGTGCACATTACTAATATGGTTAAGAACTGAAGTAAATTTTTCAACGAGTAATGATTCATCACCGTTACAAGTTTGAGAGGACCACCATAAATGGTTATTTATGCTCGTTTTCCATAAATATGCATCTGGATATTTTTTATCAAGTCCTTTCAATATTTTCGACAAACTCTTAGACAAATGCCTCACATCAGATTCATGTTCAATTTGAGGTTATTTTGTGCATCAAAAATATCAAATACCTCTATGTCGATCCGTTAGAAATAGTTCAATATTACAATTATCTTCTTCAATTAATTTATCGATTAACGATTCGCAAGCTTTCCGTTCAAAATCCCCAGAACCCATACCTTTTTGGACTAAATTAAAATCAATAATTTTACTGCTGTGCAAGTCAATTACTGAGTATGTGCTATATTTTGCAAAGAAACCGGGGGAATCAAATTGCCCATCTCCGGGCAACCAAATTCTTGCAAACGTATATTTCTAAATCTTTACTAATTGAGCTCATGATCGAGCTCAATGATGACATTCTGAAATATTTTTAAAGCATTATCCAGAAATCCAAGAATACATTCTGTTTTTTTTTACGTGGTTGTCATTAAAATATTTTCCTAATGCCACAGTTATCTCCAAAAGTTATAAAATATGACTTCAACGCTGGAAATCTGCATGGAATTTTCCCAATAGCGGGATGCAATGACAGCCATCTCGTTTTGACGTGTCTTATAACATTTTGGTATTCTATTCCAGCATCAGCAAATTGTTCTTTTAAAGTTTGTACTCTATGGGCATGTTAGTATAAGTGCCCATACACTTTAAGTACTAAATTTTCTACGTCAAACTTGCACTTTTCCATAGCATAACGGATGACAATATGTACCATGTGTGCTGAACACCCTGCAGGCAAGATGTTGCCATTATCTTGAGAAACTAGTTTGTAAACTGAATTATTTTTTCCAAAATTTACATTGGCGTTATCGGCTGAGTAAGCAGATACATTTGTGAAATCTAGGTCCAGTGCTTTAATTCTATTTTTTATATTATTATAAATATCGATAGCTTTTTCATCTGGGTCCTCATAAAAATCAAGCAGGCAGGTGCTAATTCCATTATCTGGCGAGTAAAATCTGACAATAATTGGAAACAATTTTATATGTCCGTGATTTGATGCACTTTACGAAATACTATAAAACACGCCTAATCTTAGTTTTTCCACAATTTTTTTGATTGATGCTAAAGCTAGAACATTGTAAATTAAATATGACGCCTTAGTTCTACCGAGCGATATTTTTGATGCAAATTTGGGAATCATTAAATATCACGGAACTTAACTTTGAATCGCAGTCAATAGAATTATACGACATGTTATGGTTCACACCATAGTAAACTTTTGTCAACTCTACAGCTATCACTTTTCCCTCGACTGTTGTCAAAACATCGCGCTTTAAAAACTGTTGTAAATTTTGAGTATTCTTTTGAGCTCTTTCTCCCCGTAGATTTTCCGGAACGCTAACATGCCGTTTAACGTCATTGACTCCTTCCTTCCGATATCATAAATGATTTCATTACACGCGTTGCAAAAAGTTTTATGCACATTTGTATCAACTCTTTTTAAAAAAGGATACGAACGCTCCCATCCTTGTCTATAGGAACACATACGTTTACATTTTTCGTTTTTTAGTTTTTCAGTGCCGCTAGACATGGCTAAAACTCAAATAAATCGTACAAAAATAATAATATAAAAGTTTCAATAAAACACTAAACACTATTAATTTATAAAAACAACGAATTGTATTGTAAAACAACAAGACTCTATGAAAAGTAGTGCGTACTAACTACACAGCGACACGACGACACAGCAAATGCGCGAGCCTCCTCAAGACAATGAAAAAATAAAATGATAAAAATGTCTTATTATTCCACTCGGCTCGAACAAAACACGTATCACACACGCGTCGCCACTTGATGTTTCCCCTTCTGAGTGGATATACAGTGTAGTCAATGTTTGATCATAGTGTTACAAAGATAACGCACCGAAAATAATATCGATTTTATGTACACATTTCGATAAGTGTCCGACGTAAATATTCTTGGAAAATATTGAAATGAATCTATAAATACTACTGATGTTTGACAAAACCGGCACGTGCAATCGAGTCGATCGGAATTTCGGATGGGAAATAGTGTCAAATGCGCAAAGTAAGAACGTAATAGTTATTTTTAATAGGACTAGGACAGGTTTACCGAGAAGCGGGACAGTCAGCGTCCCGCGTGACGCATTATTTGAGCCCTGGATACGGGACGTCCCGCCTCCTCAGTGATAGAAAATTTTTAAAGTGGATAGTTGTTAAAGCTCACTCCAATATTATGTTTGATATTATTATACAACATAGTTATGATGCTGCACGCGCTGTTGTTATGGACCAATGTATATTATTACAATTGTGACGATAAACTTCAATTGCAGACCACTGTAACAGACGTTTTATTTTGAAACGACAGCTAAACCCCTATACGTATGTACAGTCACCCCGTACAAAGTGTAATATGAATAAATTCACAAACACAAACACACACACACACACACATACACACTTTAACACGGATATATGTCCTTTGAAAGTGCACGTGTAAAAGTATATAATATCTTTTACTTTTGCGTATGTGTGTGTGTTAATACCAACTGCAGCCAACCGGAAGACGTCAACCAAATACTTGACGCAGTGTTACGCCTGTATCATGTCGATATGGTAATAATATTATTGTTTTTATTATTATTATCATGGATAAGCACACGGATAGTATTATTATTATATTATTCATTGCTTCGGGGCTCGGATTCTATGGAATTCGATATTTAATTATAGAATACCGATAAAAAATTACAGAATGGGCTATAAATATTTTTTTATACGTACTTAACAAGGATTTCAATTCCAAACATTTTTATTGCATATTTTCAAATATTTTTTTCGTTGTATAATATAAAACTGAAGAAAGAAATTTTTTTCAATGGAACATGTTTATATAAACGTTTCGTTTCTTACAAATGTATTTATCCAAAAATAATTGTTTAATAAAAACAAATTTTAGGAATTTATCAGAAAAAAAAATGTACATAAATAAATAAATATATAAAATATACGGTATTTATTTATTATTATTTTTTTTTTTAATGAGGAGCATATTATAGCACTTGTTTTATGATATTTTAGGTCATAAAATAATGCCTAGAAAAATAGTACCTATTACAGTATTTTTTAGTGCTACGAAATCCGAGTCGTTGTTCATCGTCATAACACCAAAAGGTCCATACGCCGTCACGACAGCCGCAAAGCCTGCAAGTCAATTGTTCACCAGGTTTTCTGTTGTTAGTTTTTTCTATTCTTTTCTTTTCTTCCCTCCTGTTTTGTTTCGTCGTCATAAATTACATCTACTTTCTCTAACACGCACACCACGCGAGCGTTCGATAAGATTCGCGATCTCACCCGTCCGTAAATACGTGTACAGAAGGTAGGTTCACTAAATTCGAATAAGCACAATACAAATGTGTAACACGCGGTCTAGAGGTTCGGTTGAATGTTGTGTTAGCGGGCTGTGTGGGGATGCTGCGCCCCGGTCGGATATAAATTATCCGGAGAGCGCGGTACGCGGTCGACCTTTTAGATAAGTTTCACGGTGGTCGCAAAAGCCACGAAAGAGAAGGAGGATGAGGAGGAGGAGGAGGAGTAGGAGGTGAGAGAGAGAGAGCACTAAGTGCGAAGGACACTTTAAATACAGTTTAAATAAAAATGTATTAACCTCGGTAAAGCTGCTAGTGAGTGTGTAAATGTGTGTGCGAGCGCGTGTGCACGTGCCGGGCTACTAAATACTTCAATGACCTATGTAATTTATGCACGGGTCGCTAGCGCTTTCCGATCTTACGGACGACAGACAGGTTGACCGTGTCGCCAGATATCCTACGCGTAGCCTTTGCCACGAACCGGCACCTATTCGCAATGGATAAGCGCAGGACCGTTCGATTTTAACGTTTCAACGCATTTCAATGGTCCTTCTACGTGCTTGTGTGTGGGTGTGTTTTTTTTTCGACTATAATTTACGTTGTACTGCATTCGTTGTCCCAGCGCCCAATAGTCTGCGTCCCGCTGCATTTGAAAGTGTGTAATAAAATCCTATTCGTTGGAGTCAGAGGGGAACGGTTAGGTGCATACGCAAGTTCCGTAGAGTCGTTTCTCCGACGCATTTGAATCGGTTATCATAAGTTGCACGTGCTCTACTCCGACTGCAGACGCACGTCGCAAACGACAAACACAAGTTGATTCGGAACTCAGCACGAAGCGCGAAAAAACGAAAAACGCGAACGTCTCATGTCCCGACATTGCTGTGCATGTGCGCGAAAAACGTGTGAACCGAATCGATGTACTTACTAAAGGTCTGCACGGGCTGATAATTTACAGCCCGGCCCGGCCTTGGAATTGTTTTTTGTGAGTAAGCCCGGCCCGATCCGGCTCGACAATATTTTCAGAAGGCCCGGCCCGGCCCGGTAATATTTTTAGAAAGCCCGGCCCAGCCCGAGAATAGTATTTTCCATTTGGTGAGAAAGCCCAACCATGTACGTTTGGTCCGTATTTTTAAAAACTGCTCAGCCAAGGTATTTAACACATTTAATACAAAAAGTCTGGCTTAAGGGAGCTTAGCCCCCTCCCGAAAAAAAATAATTTGAAGTTACAGCCCCCCTATTGGGATTGGGTTTATCAAAATACGTGGTTATAAATAGTTAATGCCATCGTCACACGTCTAGTCCTGTTGTTATTTTACATTATTATAGTTTATTTATAGGTTCTTCTATATTTTTTTTTATAATTTTGGTGAATTTCTAATGTAGAAGCCCAGCCTGGCCCGTAACCTGTACCTTGTTCAAAAAAATGGTCCGGACCGGCCCGTAACTTTTGTTTCAAAAAAAGTCCGGCCCGGCCCGGACCCGTAACTTTTGTCTTAATAGAGGTCCGGCCCGGCTCGTACAGGTCTTTAGTACTTACGTGTGTTCGCGGGTAGTTCAATAACAATAATATTCGTTTTCCACGCAACCGCACACGCGCGCGCGCACACGCATATATGTGTACATGTATTTTACACCTCGTTAGTGAGATCGAATTGCCGTCCCCGCGGTTCGTATTAGCATCGCGATATGTTTATGATTATATTACGGCATGACGATTGATACGAACCAGTACGTTATATGAGACTGCACTATGTCGCATGCATAATACACGTGGAAAAATAGTAAAAAAAAAAAACAAAATAATAGTAGAAAAATCTCACGTGTAAAATATTTACTTATGTAAAATATTTTACACGTGAGATTTTTCTCCCGAATCGAATAGAAACGAGCGATGAAAAGTGCTGTTCTGTCGAACACGATTGCAACAATAATTGATACGAACATCCTTCGGGATTGATGTTTGATGTTTTTTATCTAAACTTCTACGTTACTACACATTTCATACCATAAAAATAATTTAAATCCTGTTTAGGTAATAGCCACATACTTATGTTATTGCATAATGTTTTTCCCAACAGTGTTCATAAAAATGTCGATTCCATAAGTTATTCCACATCACTAGTATTTAAAAAACCGAAGTAGACTAAGTTCTTTACAAAGTAATAAAATTTTACGTACATCGATAATATATACTCGGTGAAGTATTATTAAGGAAGTTTATACTCTTTCTATAAAATAACAAAACCAAGCTTATTTATAAGTGTTTTATTTTGAAAAAAAATAAAGTTTGAAGAACTTTTTTATTGTAATTAAAATCCCTGAAAAATAAGTAAATACGCCGCTACGCTTTTACCATTATAATACGATTATAAAACAAAAACTTTGATAATATTTATCATATATTAAATAAAATAATATCATGGCGTAGTTTTTCTATTTAAACAACTATTTGAACTATACACGCATTACATGTTTACATTTTAACAACGAAAGTTATCATCTAATATAATATAAAATATAAAATAAAATATACGAAATAACAATATAACATTTAATTTCAGATTCCATTATAGTATTTCATCAAATTTTCATTTTAAATTATATACACTTACACTTTGTTGTCAAAATTAATTTTTTATTACATATTTGACCGAAGAGAAGGTAATATTTTCTTTATAATGACTACAGAACTTTGAACACTAAAATTAGAAATTTTTTCAGTCATTATGAGTACAACACGTCATTAATGGGTATTTGACAAAAATGAATTATTGTCTTTTGAAAACCATTTATTCAATTATTCTTGATATTAAATATAATGGTTTGAAGGAAAACCATAAAATATTTGGTTTTACTATCTATAAAATATCCAATATAAATACAATTTAACAGATTTAAAATATACAATTTGTAATAATTTAAAGAAAAAAAGAAGAAGTTTAATTTTGGAAAAAAAAATGTTTACTGATTTACGTAGATAAATGTTTATTTCTTTGAATTGAAATTATCGATAAATATTTTGTAAAATGTACACAATTGGATGAAATGTTTTTGTGAAGTCCATTGGTGGTCAAGTACGCTTTATGAAAATTCGGTTAAAATGCTTATTTGATAAATTATTGAAAATAAAAAAACTAGACACAAGTAAGAGTACTTACTTTTTAAGTAACAGACTAAAAAAAATTATTCTTGTATTGAAATTGTATTACCTAAATAGGTTTTTTCTAAATCTTGTACACACTACTCTAATGGATCAGAATTAGAAACGAATGTACATTAATTAATATATATACAATTATGTCTATTGTGTATTTGTGTAATATTTATGTATTTGTGTCTATTGTGTATTTGTGTATTTGTGTATTTTGTGTAATTGTGTATTGAATACGAGTTCAGAAACATTAATGATATACCTAGAATAATGTATAAACTTTGTTTTTTTTTTTTATTCTTATTTTCTATGTTATATTTGGTCTCTTATAATTTCTTTCCACACATCATTGTTGTAAGTGATTCTTATTTTTCTGATACTCGTAACGTTTATAAATAAATATAATCACTGAAGACTGTGTTTATAAAATTATTGTTCTTATTTTCAAAACGTGTACGTACCATAGTCGCCGTGCCTTGTTAATTTGAATTGTTCGCCCCAACAATGTTTTCAGATTTCTTAAATTAGACTTTTAGTGATTTTAAAATGGTTAACGACTTTGTACAGCGCTTTCTATTCATATTATTATTAAAGATGATCATAAAATCCGAAAATCTATATTTTCCAAATATTCGGTTATTCAAACCCGGATTTACTGAAGTATCCAGTTTATCCGGCTTTATAGATTTGCTTTTTATGTAGAATAATTAATTATTTTTAATTTCTTCTAGAAAAAAATTATTTTATTTTTAATTAAAATTTAGCAACAAATTAATACTAATTTTCATGAATTACAGTATACTTATCATGACTTAAATATTTTTTTATAATTTATTATTAGTCATAAAAATAAATCATTAAATTGTAAAGTTTACTTTATACCTCTACGACTTACAGTGATATCAAGAGGTATAAAAAAAATACAAATTCATACCATTTGATATCATAAATACCCAATTCATTTAACTTTATTTCATAACCTCAATAAAATGTATGTGAATATAAAAACGAGTCATTGAAAAGCGAAATTGAGTCGAATAATCCGGATAATCCATGAAATCTGGATTTCCTAAATCCAAATAATTCTGATTAGTAAATAATGTATCACTAATTTTTATCTCTGCATAGCAAATAATTTTCAATGAACAATCGTAATGAAGAATGCATTCGCTTCTTAAAATATTTTATCAAATTGTAAAATACTCAGTTATACCACTTATACAAACAACATTGTTTAACGATTTTAACCCGGCAGTTTCTATCTTATCTTTCCACACTGCTGAATTTACCTATTTGTTTTTCAAAATATTTTTGTTCGTTTAAACCAATTTCGTCGGAAACCCTTTTATTCCTTTGCGAGAGCTCTTTTGAATTCTTTGTTTTACATTTGTTTCACCTTAAATAAAATAAAAGGACAACACCGCGGAACAAAATTGTAACAAGTATGCGTAGCTCGGGATTTGTACATAACTTTAAAGTTATTGTGTCGATTCATAACTCTTATACTATTATACTAACTTGAAATCGTGTACAAAAATTTTTTTGGTCTGTAATTAGACATAAAAATGTATTGTTGATGATCAACTAAAATAAATTAAAATAATAAAATTACATAACGCGAAATAAGACTTTTGCCGATAAAAAATAATTATAAATAAATATATACGAAAAATAGAAATAGAAAAATGAAGGCATATTTCGTTTATCACGATATACTAACCGGTCTCCGAATTCATTTTTTTACTAAATTCGCAATATTTTGCAAAACAGTTCGGCACCCAACGACCGTTATGATCCTCCACTTGGACGTTATCGTTTATCAAACACATTTTTCTGTTATTCGTCTGATTTTAAAAACGTGATCGTGTCAGACGTAAGCAAATTCACACAATAACAAGTGATATTCTATTAACACTTGTTAACGGAACGTTAATTAATAACGTCCGAAATCTTGTCTTGGGTTGACATATTTCAAGGTCCTCAGGCACGGTGCTTTCCACACCTTCGTGTGTGCTGTAGCAATTAACAAACATAATTAAGACGCACACACAACACACACACACACACACACTGTCGCACGCACACTACAAAACAGTTAAAAAACTATTTCAACCTGTATTCCTGGTACGCGATATCTATCTCGTATGTTTACAAATACCTAACATGCTATTATTGATTTAATTAACACATACCCATGCGTTCGGTAGTGGGTTGTGAAAGAAGACGACTGCGGTCCGTGTGGAAATTCACACCGCTAGCAGCCGACGATATTCTCGAGGGTCGCCTGGTACGATACATCATAAATCCGTTACGACCGCCTCTGAAACACACGATGCTATATACGTACAGGTCGCATACGTTTACGGGCCGGATATTCGAGTGATATTTTTTGGAAGGGTTGAACGCACATCAACATCTCCTTCCCGTGGTCCCGTTCTCTATCGTTATGCATATGTGCACGTACGTAGGTGTTGCGAACGAGTGTAGCTCGGGCCCAGCGGAGCGGTAAATTTCACGCAAAAAAAATCATAATTCGCAGTACCGTGTGCATTTAAAAAATCATAATTATTATTATTATTATTATTATTTTTATTTTTATTTATTTTTTTGTGTGTTACGGCTTGCCACTGAAGGATAACGTAAAGCGGGGACTTTAATTCGCAGTAAATTTTACGCCGAAAAAAATTTTAGCCGGCAGTACAATGTACATTTCAAAAAACTTGTCATAAATATAATTACTTTATTTTTATTTTTTTATTATGGAACTGCATTGAAGGATAACGAATAAGCGAGGACTTTAATTCACTGTCGACCTCTCGTACAGTATGTGTGTTTCACACCATATCGTGTTTTTTAAAGGTTTAAATTTAAGTATTTAAATACTGAAAAATAAATAAATGAGAAATGGTATACAAATGTCTGAAAACTATTTGATCTAAATTAATTATCAAATGAATTACATACTCGCTAAAAAAAATTAATTTCATAAACAGCATGTCAAATTTTGGGTATTATCCAAAACAAAATGTATCCAAACAAAAAAAATAATAAATAAATAAAAGATATAAAATGATTTAATATACTTTAAGACATTATTTATAATACAAAGTACATTTAATGATTGTTAGAATTAGAAACTTAATATTTGAAGTATAAAAAAAGAAATATAAATATATTAGAAATTATAATACTTCATCACAGAAAATATTGCTAGATTTATAAATTAATTAATTTAAAGTTAAGAAACATAAACGTAATTAATTTTATCGTACTTATGGTTGTTATTTAAAAAAAAAAAAAAATTAAGTACTAGAAAAAAAAAATGAGAAAAAATCTTCTGGCACTTAGAAGCTGGAAACAATTTGATTAAAAGTTGGAAATTTAAAAATAATTTAATAATTTAAATAAACATAGATTATGGTAGTTATTAAAAACTAAAAGTTTTAATTACTCAACAACTATCTTTATTTTTTGAAATTCTTTATCCTATAGGCACACTAGTAGATTAAGTTATTTAGCCAGCACACTATAGATATATTTATTGTTTCTACTTCACCGTTATCTTTATGCTCATGAAAATGAAAAATATTAATAAATACTGACAATTTTTTTTATCTTTAAACATTTATTAAACACAAAACTATTAGAAATAAAAATTTTTGAACAAAACTATATATGTTTAGTTTTCCAAAAATTAATACTTAACAAATCGGACACATAAAATATTTTAATGTTGTTTAATAAAAATATTAAATAATAATCAAAATTAAAATTGATTGTTCAATAAATTAGGTAATAAATATTTTTTAGTCTTGAAAATTAGATTCGTATCGTGAAGAAAAAATGTCTAAGATCCATCGTATACATACTTAACAATAGTTAGTTCTTTATTAAAAAAAAAGTATGCAATCTTCAAAATGCGATTGATTAATTGCATTGAAAATATAACATGATGCATTATATGTATTTAAAAGATGGTAATGAGGCCGAGTAGCTAAACCATTTCAAATCAAAATTCAAATGACACGATTACGCTGGTTGTGTTTTTAACATTTTACTGTAACAAAAGTTATTTTATAATTTACTGGTAAAAGTTACAGATTATCGAACAACGAGAAATCGGTCAAAAATATTTCTACTTCTCAAATCTGTTTTATTCGACAGTTTACGAACGATAAAACCCCGTCTGCATAAATCCCTTATCGGTTATATTTTATCTTGAATCCGCAAGCCGTGACAAATCCCGTTAAAATTTAAATGGTTTCCATTTCACCCATTGTCGTAGGTCATCTATACGAAGATGAGCAGATATTTCCTATTTTTTTATTTTAAATATTTCAACTATAGATAAAAGTGAACAAATAAAAAATGTACAAAAGAGATAAAGAGGGATAACAGTTATCCAGTTTTTTCCCCCATGAATACGACAATCCGAAGGTTTAGGAAGGTGTAGTATTTTTGGCGATTGCTCACACCACTGGTATCGTAATCGGTAACCGTGTGCTGTACACAACGTACCGCCGATGAATATTATTTATACGACCGAACACTGTATAGCTGTGCCAGCGATCCGCAATAACGACACGAATTAATAATAATATTATCTTTTTGGCGCGTATTGTCACCGTCACCGTCACTCGACGTGTCACAAGCGAACGGTTCGACGACTTTGCACCGCGACGGGCAATAAAAACGTCGAGTGTACACGTACAATTATTGTACTGAGATTATTATTATGTTTTTTTTTTTCGAAACGAAATACCGACTTTTATTTATATATATGTGTATATATTAATAATATAAAACCACTATGTCAGAACGGTTTAATATGATTGCAGCGCTTTGTGAAACATATAAACGTATGTATTATGTGCACGCGTCTAAACACGTGAAAAAGGTGTAATAATAAAAATCGTACTTGCATATTATAAAATAATAATAAAAATTGTCTTTATCGCTACACTAGCTGACTTAGTGAACTTCGAACCACCTAATAGTCAAATAGCCAAACTTAATTTATGAATTAATATAAAATGAATACAAACAAATTATTAAATTCAATAGTTCATTAGGATGTTAATATAATTCTAATGAACTATTGAATGAAAAAAAAAAAATAGAGATTTGATAAAACCACAAAAATCAAGTACTTCGATGTCGGATCGGTAAGACATTTTTTCCGATGAAGCTATGATGTATTTTGTTGCATTCGTTGCACTTGGGTTGAATCTCTTTAGTGCAGCACATTTTCCGTTTTTTTATCAGGTGCAAGAACAAACAAAGCGAATGGTTTGCAGAGATACGTGAACATGCTACGTAAAATCGACCATGAGAAGAACATGGGTTTTATAAATTCTGACCACAAGTAATCAAAGATTGTCTTGTAATCTTTTTTACGTAAATATTTCCTATATATTTTAATAGTTATTCTGCTAATCGGGACGGATAAGAATTTAAAAAATCAAAGATCATCAAAATCGATCCAACCGTTCTTGAGTTAAAAATGGTGTAACTAACCCGAATTTGTTTTATTTATATAAATTAAATAATATCATAGACTAGAGTGCAAAATATTTAGTAGTTGAAAAAATATCACCGTTTATTAGCAAATTAATTTGACCAATTCTCTGTTTTGATCCTTCTAGGTTAGAACTATTGAGGACTATAAAATCACAACTATCAATCACTCCTAAATGTCCATATGTAATAAAATATATTATAAACAGAGTCAAAATGGCCGGCCTGGAAATGAAAATTTTTCACTGGGCTTAGAGACCATACTACGGCTTGGTGGCTGGATCATTTAATGATGGATTTTATTAACAAAATCATGAAATGCGTCAACGCTTTACATCAAAACTTTAAGAAATATAGGCATAATTATTGTATTAAATTCAAACACAATATTTGGTTATTAATATTGCTTTGATTTCAATTACTAAATTGTATTAATTTAATTTTTATGGTATAAGTGGAATACAAAGAATACATTAATATTTAAACGAAATAGCAAAATAATGATTAAAATACGAGTACTTTAACACCACCGAAAGTAGTAATATTATTATAAATTAAATATAATATCTGAATTTTTATTATAATCAAATACTGAGTTTTAGTGCAACGAGAAAACATTTCTTGGTGATTTAATTAGTAGATGAGTGGCCAGGATGAATATAAATTTTCCATCCAGAATTTGGTTTCCATTCCACCTCTAGTTATAAGTATAGAATTGCTCCTCTTTACTTTAATTAATAAATTGAAAATTAGATTTATGAATTGAATGAAATGCATAATCAATATACAAAATCATTGAAATGTATTAAGTATATAAGGGGTTTCAGCCCCTCTTGTATATTTCACACCTGTATATGTAATGTGCCTAAAATAAAATGGCAACGCATGCAATCGAACGAGATATAGGTATCGATATTGTAATTAAATTTATAATATTATGATATACGTTTTTGTTAAACCGTGACAACTGATCTCACCATGAGAATTTTTGATAGAAAATACAATGATACACAATTTATGTTACATGCGCAATAAATATTGTATAGGATATAATTAAAAGGTGAAAAATAAAACTAAAGTTGAGTAGACCTGTGTAAGATTTCAATAAACTCCGTTCGCAACAATCGTTCGTTACGCACGCGTTTATGCAGCTCTTAGTCTGTTATTTTCTCTACACTCCGACCTTGAGTGTCATGCTTGGTATCAAAGAAACCAGAAATCCATCCGGAATATTTTCCATCTTCACACCAAATCTTATTCGGACTGCTCAATCCAGAAATATGAAAATATTGGTAATTAAAATTACTTGAATTGCTTTATTTAAACTGCGATTTAATCTTAACGAATTTGAGCTCCCCGGCTATCATCCTAAAACAGCCTATTACTTATATTATTTCGTAACTTCGATTAGAAGAATAATACATAGAAAATGAATGGAAACCCTAAACAAACCGAAGTGCAAACCAATAAAAGCAAAACAAAATAAAAAATTATATTTTTCTAATCGTAATCAAATTACTTCAAACGATGTTTTCGATCATTCAGAAAATACAGATAGTTAAGAATTTCATTCTCAATTAAAGAAAAAAATATAGAAACAAGCGTGATCTCTCCTCTGAATAACCAACTACATCATAAAAATAATAAATCTTTATTTGCGACTTCAAATAGATATGCATGTTTTGCGGTAAACTACGTTAGAGCCAATATACCCGAACATTCACAAGCTGACCCAACTTTAATCAATGAGGAGATTTAAACTCTATCACCACCATCATTTATAGACAACGGAACAAACGATTTTGTATGTCTCCATTCAAACTAATTAGTTCAGAAAATTCCTAATTTGAACCATCCACTAATGATTTAAAAATACTAACAAATTTATAAAATGAGTAGGTTTTAATGTTTTTGAAGTTTTGTATGAAATTCTGTATTTTTTGGCTAGCTGGTCAACTGCATCTATTTTCAAATATTTGTATAGTGTCTTATTTATTATATAAGGAGCTGAAGGACAAAAGTTGGAGATTAACTGAAAAGTAGGAGTTTGGGATGCTTTGGCGCAGCTCAAGATTTTATCTCATATAGGCCTTAATAGGGATTTATACAAAATTAGTTTAGTATTGATCGATAATTTAAATTTAAATATAAGGTGAAACGGTCATATGCAAATGGTTAGATACTACATAACTATCATGCTCTAAAAGGTTCTATAATGTACGGTCTCTATCGTTAAGAAGCTCCATTGTAGTAAATACTATTTTTGTACAAATTCCTCGAAATTGAGTTTTTTTTCAAATACAAAATTATAAATTTTCCTAAATAAAAATGAAATAAAAAAAAAAACTTTTAATAATAATTTATTTTTTATAACACAAGTTAAATGCAGCTCGAAATAATTACCTGTTAAAAATATTGAATTTTATTTTTTTTTTTCATTTCATAAAAGGTCATAATACTGTTTTTAATTCAGTCAAAGGATTGGATTATTTGTGAGAGTTATTGATGAAAGACGAAAATATTCTGGTATATTTTTAGTGAATATTTTGTAATATTTGTTTCGTTATTTATTTCTTTTTCTTTTTTTTTGGTTTATTAATGGTTTCTATTTTTAAGTCACTATGAATGACGTTATTTGATAGGTATCTAGGGGCAGATGCGATGACGCAAACGAAAATGTTCTGAAAAGTTTGAATTATATGAATTTGGAAGGGCTAAGTACCAACAAGTTTTTTACGTCAATTCGTTCGTAAATATTTTCTGCATAGCATACGTTGTACAACAGTTGTAATTAGTTATTTCTAATCCAGATGTTTTCACTAGCAGGAAAAATTTTTATGTGGAAAATCCCGCTAAAGTTTCACAGTCAATATATGTAATTGAAAATTACCACATTTTGAAGTGCAATACAAAAAAACCCTTTAATTTTTCAGTTTACTTCGACCATCCAAAGTATTAGACTTATTATTTTTCCTTTTTTTATTTCTCGACTCGATACAATTGTCATTTATGATAACAAAAAAACAAAAAAAAAATAAAATGAATAGCTTAAGAGGGACTGTACTGAAATTACTCTGTTCCCCTGTAAATGTACATTTATAGACACAGAATTTACAAAATACCAATCCTCGTATTTACATTTTCTTGTGTCAAATACAATAATTAACACATATTTTTATGTAATATCCTTATAAAATAATATTGTTTCATGAGAACACCTATAATTATACGATTTTTATGGATCTTATAATAATATATTTGTTAGCATTATATTGTTTTAATATACGATTTTGTATAATCGTCAATTACAAGGAAACAAAAGATAATATTTTTTTAGAAAATTATGCCTTTTTACGAATGTGAACTTCATTAGCTATAATTAACATTGCAGATTCGTACATCTACTCTAACTGTGATGAGAACCTTGACATACATTTAAAAAATTAATTTCAATACGGTTGTTATCATCAACTATCGTATCATAATACATATGACTTTTACTAAAATCTCTTATACGCCACACATTTTCAAAAATAACTTATTCAAATAATGTGACATATCTACTAACAGCAGCTAAGACTTATGACTTTTTCTTAAAATAACAACATTTTCGTATTAAAAATATTTATATAAAGTTCGGTCGCTAAAAATGCATAATGCTTATCCAACTCTTGCGATTGTCCATCGATACTTAAAGTTCAAAGGTGTATTATTTCAAAATGTCCGTGTAACGTAACGAATGTGAAATATAGTTCGAACATATGCGCTGCACATACAAAGGGTGATTTTTTATAATTATGCTAACTTCATTGTTGTTCACAATACATTAGTAGATTTCATCATTAGATAAACACCACTCACAATACCTTTTATTCATTATCATTATTATTTAATATATCAGTTTCTGCAGGAATCTTATCCATCGTGTGATGAAAAATGTTATATTCTTGTATAAATTAGGAGATAAATTAAGTTGTTGAAATTGCAGACCGATTTCGATATCATTTTCTTTGCAAGAAGATTTTTTGAGAAATGCATCAAATTCAGAATTATATAATTTTTAAATACCGATTAAATTTTTTTTTTCTGATTGCCAATTTAGATCTTTACAAGATAGATCAGTGTACGATGCACATTTCTTTGTCAATCAATACATTTATGAGAATCTCGATTTGAACAATAAAACTATGAGTATTTTTCTAGGTATTGGAAAAGCATTTGACACTATTAATCATGAAATATTACTTAAAAAACTTTATTATGCTGGAATTAGAGGTACCGAAAATGACCTTGTAAAATCATATCTTACTAATAGGATGCAGGTAATTAAATTGAATGAAAATTATAGCACTCCATTAATATTAAATCACGGTGAACCACAAGGGAGTGTACTTGGGTCCATTTTCTTTATTATATACATAAATGGAGTGCTTAATATTAATGTTGATGCTAATACAGTATGTTTTGCAGATGATACTATTATTCTCGCAAATGAAAAAAAATATATAAATTATATACCAAAGGTAATGAAGTCTTTGATATGATAAATTCATTGTTCAACAATAATCTTCTTTAGTTGAATTTAGCAAAATCTGAGCATATTATTTTTAACATCCAAAATTTAAATTCAAATATTAAGCATAAATTATGTATTCACAATACCTTTCGTTTAAAAAATATTTATATTTAATGTACTTGTATAAATATTGAATGAGTAAATTAAATAGCATGGACATTTTATTAATTTTTCAGTTATAATGGTTTACTCATATTGTGCGTCTAAGCCGTAAATTTTTTTTTGTATTTAATAATTTGTATAAAAAATTTAATTAACTCCAGCTACGAGTTATTTATATATCATTTGTGCAGTCTATTATTTTATATGATATATAAATATGGGAAGGGGCTTATAATTTTCATTTAAATAAAGTTAGAATAATAATGAATTAGATTATAAGATTCATCCTACGATCACCCACTTTTACAAATTCTGATTTTTTATAAGGATAATTTAATGTACTCAATTTTGATAAATTATTTAAAAAATATTTTCCTATATACTGTCACAATTATAATACTGAACCCAAAAAAACTATCAACATTACCGCACCAGTTAACTATAAGAAGTTTAATATCAAGAGTTGCCTGATACATGTAATAACGTAGTGCATACATTTAAAATTAACATTAATGGTTTCCCCAACTTTGAAATGAATAAACATTATATCATAAATATAATTTAATTATAACTTTTAATTTAACTATTTATCATATTGTTCACTATAATAAATATATTAGACATTAACATTTAATAGCATTCATCAGTTTTCATAACATGTTTATTAATTTGTATATTAATACATACAAATAATTATAATTGTGTAAATGGTTAATTAGCTACATTATCTGTTTTTCATATAAATATATGTATGTGTGTGTGTTTTTTGAGTGTAATATAAAAGAATATACATATAGGTTAATTTAAGAACATATCATCTCTAACATAAGCTTAACAATTTTTTATGTTGTATACTAGTAAACAAAAACAAGTATTGTTACAAATTCACAAATAAAATTTGTTGAAGTTATTTCTAACGTTTTGGTAACTAAGCTAATTCGTTTATCTAATAATGCGATTCGTACGAGAGCCGTATGATAAGATGCCAGAGAAGGGGAATTTAACTGAATTTGTTCGAAAAAAAAAACATATCAAGACATGCCATCTGGTCGGTGCGACATGAACGACATGCAACACGTGCGACAACCGTTAATACCGACATCGATGCGTCATCACGTGACGGGACGAAACTGGATTATTATTTGGTCCATGACTACTGCGCAGTTCCCGGCACAAACACATACGCCATGTCCGTTGTACGTCCGGTTTGTTTGTTCGTTGACAAATTCGTGTTGTTGTTCACTTTTGTTGAGTTTGTGCGTGTTTTGTGAATGTTATTTTATTTTATACCATCGCTATATATTGTGTAGTGCGCCACTGTTTTGGCAACACACAACGTCGTGTATTACCGTACAGGTCGTTTACCTTTACCTTACGGTCTATGATACATGGACGCAACCATATTTTTATTATTTATATTAGTAGTACTGATCGTCACTTATTGACATTGTACTGTTATAAAGTAATACGTGACGTGTATATTCGGTACTTCGCACCATCGTCATAGCCGTTTGTTCCTGTCAACAATCATCATGTGTCGCTGGTTCCAGGTCGGCTGTCCTTTATTTGGAAAAGGTTTTATATTTATGTATTTTTAGCTTTATATATATATATATATTTATTATTATTCCTTTTCTATATATACATACACATAGGTATCTGTTTTTTTTTGTTTAGTATTAAGCTACTTACACTATTATTAAGTTCTTAAGTTTTGTTCAATAACCTAAGAATTTTGGCAATATAAAATATTTTTTATACAGTCCACTATTTTAGCATGTATGTCTTTTATTTTATATACATAGCAAAATTATTTTGTTACATATCTGGCGCTATTATATGCGAGTTTATCCCCGGCAAATTAAACTAGTTAGTTAATTACAAAGCCGGGTATTCGCGTAAACAGAATTATTTTTTTAATCAGAAATCCCCGGTTCTTTCCGGTGTCAACAATTGTTCGAACGACGCATTCTCTGAAACTGTATTCACTGTATATCAATCGAAATCGCTCTTTGATTTGTTAGACATTATGTACATTCGTGAATAGTTTACGATTAAATATCATTAGCTCATAACGACACGCAAACAATGTTTCACTTTCGGCTTGCGCATTCTTTGTTTCCGACAACAAAGAATGTGCGAGATGAATTCAAACATCTTGCGTGCCCAAGAGCTACAAAAACTATCGACCGTTGTATCGTAAGAATTCGTGATAGACAGACGAAGATGGGCATATTGTTTATTGTCTAAACACCAAGCCGTGTTGATAGTAATTTATTCAAACGAAAGTAGTTTTTAAAATTTCTAATTCGGCGTGACGTATAGGCAATACCAGTGCATAACTGCGTAGGGGACCCAGCACAACACGTGTGCTACAATTCCCAACAAATTACATAGTTTTGGTCGTTTGCTCGAACCGATGCACACGACATTTTTCACACGTAATCATCGTCAAAGTTTATAAACCCTATGTACCTCACAAAACACTTTTTTTTTGCTGTTTGAACCGACAACGGCCCCAGAACTGTTTTTCACATTGCTTCGGGGCACCCTACAAAACACCTATAAGGTACTTCCACGATCCGCTATCCTCCGAGTATGACACGTTTGTTTTTATTAATTGAAAATTGTTTTCAGAGGAAAAAAAAACTGTCATCGCTTGGAACCGATCGATTCGATGACAATATCACCGTAAAATCGTAATCGCGAACGAAACCAATGGATTTGAACGTTTTTTTGTTACCGAAGTATCGAAAAGAAACCCTGCGAGTACCGCACGTTGTTTTACACGTCACACGCTTTGCGAAATGTAAATTTTTACCGATGGTTTATACGTATGTTATAAATGTATACAAGTAAACCGAATCACGAACAAATCTAACCGGCTGAAACCGGTAAATGATAAAACGTCTAAAAATGATAAAAGCACAATTTCCGAACGTTACGAAGGTGTATGAAAACTAAAACCGTGCGAGAGGGTGGGACAGTAAAGGATAGAGCTCCGAGACCCGTATTTCCGTGAGGGTCCGTTGATTCGGTTTTTTATGTAACATTATTTTATTATATCATTTGTATCCGACTTGCACGATGGTTCGTAATTGTCCTATTATCGGTGATTGTGTGCACCACGTAACGGGAAATCAACAACAACAATAATGATATTTGTTCAGATCAATGCGTACGTGAATACAATTGGACAAGACCCCTTTAGCGATGTGCTAGTTCCCGGAATTATAGTTTTGGCATATTCTTTGGATTATTCCCAAGATCTACGCGCGCTCATCAGAATTATTATATTTTTCACAGTACGAATGCTTCGATGTTTAGCCCAAATTATTATTATAAATAATCCGAATAACAAATATGAATTAACTTAGAATATGGCAGTAGAATAGGTAAGAAAACTTTTGAACTTTGAGATGGTAAATTATCGTTATCAATACTTCTATAATTGTAACCTTAATCAAATCCAATCTAACTATCAGGTTTAACAATTTTTCGTGTACAATTTTAAAAAAAATGTACAAAAAAAAAAAAAGAAGAAATGCACATATCAAATATAAAATAAGCAAAGGTGTATCGAACAGGATAAGGGAATAAAGAGAAGGTAGCGAAGCTCCGGTGAGTGGTCAAGAAACGCGTGAACGGAAAAAGGTCGAAAAACGGTGCTCCAGAACAACATGCTCGATGTAAACGCATAGCTATACGTGCTTGTGTACGATACGAATACAAACAAAAACATTGTACACGGTATTGGCTTCACTATTACCGCGTGGCAGGACACGCGGGTGCTAAAGCCCGCAGTCGGACGTCCTTAGGCGAGCTAAGGAGGTGTTGAAAAATCGTTTGCTATTATTACCGAAAAGTATATGTATATAAGTACACGAAACGACGCTTGCTCGTATTTCGGGTACATTTATATAAATCGATATGATTAGAATCTACACGTGTACAGTGCGTTTTGAAAAGACCGCCGGCATCGAACGCGAGCCCATTGTTTTTACGTGTAATCGCCTCGCGGTGTACCAGCTGCAACAGTTTACACTAATGCTCACTCCCACCACCTAAACCGTACGGGCTGTAATGCACACGCACAACTTTGTACATTTATACACATGTATACATTATATCATTACACTAATCGTTGGCGGTTGAAGCCTACGTGTGTGCGTCCAGGTGAGCGTGTGGTGAGTGCGTACAGGCCTGCATGCGTTTGTGTGTGTGTGTGTGTGTGTGTGTGTGTGCGTGTGGGCGCGCGCACGGTATTAAAGTGCTGCACACACGTGTACGGTGTATAAAGGACGACGATAGCAGAGGCATTTCACCCGAGCTTTTGCGGGTTTCTACTGTACGCATATGCTCGTACACATGTATACGTATACATCCTCTACCCGCCACACCGTCGAACGCTGCGCGAGAGCCGGGTTACCGTAACCGAGTTAGAGATTAATCCGGCTCTCCCTTTCTCGACCACCGAAATCCCGGGGTCTAGATGTATACACGTATGTATACATCATTACTCGTAATACACAGTCAAATAGCATACGTCGCCGCTGTGTACCGTTACATGAGCTATTATTATGTGCAGATTTCGTCTCTTTCTCTTTCCCTGTCTCTGCCTCTCACTTTCTCTTTCCCTCTCCCTCTCCCTCCCTCTTCTATCTCTCTCTCTCACTCTCTTGTTTTTTCTCTTAATTCCTCTTTTGCCTTATTTTCTTGTTTTTATCAGACGTTTCAATAACGTACAGTACGAATACGAACATCACAACTGATACAATACGCGAAACGTAACTAGCTGCCCGATAAAATTACATTATTACGCAATTTAACACCTGCAGAACTTTACGATGTATGTGTTTCTTCGTGCAATATATTAGCATGAGAAATACCTAGATCATGTCGCTCTTGGAAAACTGGTATCAACTGTATAGCACTTGTGAGACGAACATTTTAAAACGTGATAGACGAAAACTTTATCCCCTTGCAACACGAACACGGATGCAGTGGAGCCATTAAGGGATGGCAAGGAGAGCCATGTCCCTCCTGCCTTTTTTCACCTATTAAAGATTATCTCAAATCTACAATGAGATGGTATTCAGATAATTTGTTATATAATAATCATTTATGTATTATTTTGACACGATAAAACAATATTAAATATATCATATTTGTACCGAGCCTTGATGTTCTATCTATAAATACCAAATCGTATGAACCGTATATAAAAAACCAAATGTTAAGGTACGTGCATCTTTATTTACATTTTTGCTGTAATCGTTTTTAAATTTAATATATCATCTAACGAATGAAATTATACATATACTATTTATATGTACTTATACAAAATTATACCTTATATTATTTAATTATATTATAATTATTATACTATATACCAAATTATATTTCTCCCCCCCCTCTCTGAACAAAAAATAAAAACCACCTCCTCGTGAGTATATTGCATATGACCGTACATCTTACTAATAGCTTAAACATTTCAGTGTTAAGTTATTATTTTCATTGCTACCTGTACTAAGTTTTTTTTAATTTTTTTTTATAAAAGTCCCACTTTTATGCACTGTTATGAATCTAATAGTGATCAATTTATTTTATTTTTTTTTTAATTATAATTTCAGAAAAATTAATACTTGTTTAGATTTTCAAGTTTCAAATTCATACGATAAGTGGTTCTTAAATTACAGCGATACGCAGTCGACCTAGTTGAAAAACAATAAAATATAAGTGTTGAACATAAAATAACTATTAATTGTAACTATGATGATGTTGACAGAATTTTTTAACAAAAAAAGTTGTAGACATATTTATAATAATTTAGTTACCATGCTAATTTTTAAACTCGAACGTAAATCTACAGTTTTGGATAAGAGAAATATTAGTTTACGTCATGAATATTTAATTTTTCAAATAATTTTTTTTTTTTAATATTTTGGAATCTTATAAGCTAGAGGTGTTTGTAGGTCTCATATTTGTAATATTTTTCTGTAATGTAAAAACTAACAAAGCTTATATTTACGTCCATAGCCTGTAGGGCACTGATATATCCGAGCATATATATATATATATATATACACTCGTAGCACTCAATGGCTTTTCAATATACATTAGATGAAATTTCTTTAAACACGCCCGAGGTGTTGCTTCTGATCACGAACCTGTTCAAAAATATTACAATTATGCGTATTTCGAGAATACTGACGTGTTCCTTCATGGTAACATTCCGTTCCTTTCGGGACTCAACGTCTTGTGCCATCGCTGTGTATTCGTGCCCTGTTGACATGACGTAATCGAAAATCAAAATGTAAATGGACACGCGTCTACTTAATAATCATTTTGATTATTAAGATTTTTATAATTTTATTTCGTACATCGTATAACATAATATTATTGTCACGGGTCGTATTATAATTGTGAACTACTGATACACAAACCACTTACATATTTACATGAATTGTATGTGTGTACGATACATGTACTCTGAAAAGGCTTTAAAAATTACCAACTCTATATGTAAACGTACGCAGGGTATTTCGGCATGATTTGACTGATGAAATATCTTTTTGTTCTGTTTAATATTTGCTCCTTCGTATAAATATGTTGAGATTACGCTATGTTCGTAGTTGCCTTATGTTTTTATTATAACTTGGAATAAAAAAATTAACAATTTTTTCTACCGTTTTAAAAAAAAAAAATTCATGATAATCATTTCATGAATCTAATTAAGAAATTGAAAATGTTTCGTTGTTTATTTCCCTTATAGTGGTTATACATTAAATTTCAATGACTTTTTTGAAGTTTGAGAAAATTGTATATACATACACTAGTATGTAATCATAAAAAGTTTTACAATCAAATAATAGATAGATTTATGAAATAATGAAATTTTAAATTTCAAGAGTATAAATTATAAAAGAATGCTAGCCATCTCTCTGTAGTAGCGCAGTATAACAAAAAAAGAAAAAAAGTTAAAACTAGGTATTAAATAGAACAAAAGTTAATTTCATTCGACAAGCCGTAACCAAACACTCTGTATATAATATAAATATGTGTTATTAAAACCGGCAAATAAATAATATATACCAGCTGGTACTTAACTTTTTGGAGGTTTACAGCGGTATATTATTATAATATACGACCATTGTGAGTTTTAATCATTCAATTATTATTCAGCGTACGTTTTCGCGAACTGCATAGCAAATAAATCCGCGTAATCAATACCCATTCGACGTCTGCTTTTTCTGTCGTCTGCCACCGCGTGTCCGTTTGTGTAAAATCGTGCGATCCCATTGGTTTATTATACATAATATTTGTATTTTATTTTTTCTTCTCGTATAGACGCATATTATACAATTAGATAGTAATTGATTTCATTCAAAACGATTTCGTTTATTCAAATAAAGACCCACATTTTTCGGTTTTATCCAACAACAAGACGAATCAGTCCACGACAAATTTTTCATTTTTCGCATATCATTTGGTAATAATCACAAAATTAATTGCATTTGATGTTGCCTATTCAATACACCGACGTACAAACATTTTCTTAATTTTGTGTTATATTATATTTAAGGATTCTGATTAAATTATTGCTTATAACTGAAAAAAAAAGATCTAAAAACATACCAACACATACGTATATCAGTTTATTTATTTATTTGTAAAGAGTACTTTTTTTTTACTATAATTTATTGTAGTGTGTCGTAAAATATGAAATATTTCAATAGCGTACGGTCAAACTGTAATTTACAAGCTTGAAAACTATGACCAATTGTCATGTCACACTTATCACAACTATCTACTGGAATGCATGTAGAAGAAAGGCATTAAAATGGAAAAAATTATCGGATGGTTTTTTTATTTATTTATTTATTTTTTTAATCAAAGAAATCGATACCACCACCGAAACGCGTATGTGGGAAAGTACACATCAAATACTGTGAGATACATTTTAAATTCATTTTAATTTCAATTCAAAATCAATTGATTTAAATAAAATAGGGAATGATTTCCATTTGGAAATAAAAAATAAAATCGTCATGTGAACGTGCAAAATTAATTGACGCAAAAACAACATTCATTTTGATAACGCATATTATTATGATTATAGAAAAAAAAACATAAAATGCATGAAAACGGAACTAAAATAGCTTCATTCCAAAAACATTCAAAAATCCTTGATATACTGCATTACAGCACTCGACGGAAAACTCAACTAAAATCGTATGTTCGCGATACTCTACTTCGTTTAATATATTACAATCATTATAAAATCATATTATACGTCTTATAAATAGTCTTCTTGAATGTTTTATAAGCATAACTTATTTCTTTTTTATTATAATTATTAGTTTATTGATTTCTAATGCCAGACCTATGAGGGGAGGGGAAAAGTGAGTAAACTTGCCCCAAACGCTTTTAAGTTTATGAAAAATAAAAAAAAGTCTTAAAAATACCCCATATTTCCATTTACGTAAAGGCGTTACATTCTTATTATTTGTCCCGGGCGTCGAATTTCCTAGATCCGTCGTTGCTGATTTCTATGTCACACACGGGCCCGAAAAATCAATAAAAATTTATTCTTACTATTTTTTGTTTTTTTCACAAAGCATCGTAAATTTTCAAATAAACAATCAACATACGATTCATAAAGTATTATTTGGTGTACTGTTCAAAATCGTATTCAATCAAATCGCGAGAACTGAAAAACTCTGGGGTTTCTTGAAATACCGGCCACCAGGACAAGAACAAAAACAGAAATCGAGGATTGAAGTGAACGGGCGTGGCATAGTCTCGGTGCAATAGACCACTGTGTCGAATTGAAAACGAAATATTATCATAAGCGCATATATGCGGCGAATAAACACTTTCGAATAAACATTCCCAGGATCCCAAAGGTAATTTACTATGCAAATATAAATAATACATTGAATCGGGTAAAAGCTGATGTGATTTTGAAGAGATTCGCAAACTTAATCATATTCGGTCACCAATAATCATTCACATTTTGTATTCGTTGATAAATTAATCATAGTGTAACATTATAATATCTGTAATCGATTTGTAGCGTATTTATAGTAGCCTCCCCCCTGTTGTTGAACATAAATTATAAATCAATTTCCAAGTTAACAAATATTTAATGTGCGAAATCTGTTTAATGAATATTATATACAGGGGTGCTAAGACCAGGGACCTGCCCGAAAAGAACCAGTTTCGGAACCCAGAATCCTTGGAATATTGGGAACAGGAAACCCATATTTTTTTGTCAAGATTTTTTACGGTTCTTATCGGTTTTTTTATAATTTCATTTTTTTTCATATATATCATAAGTAGATAACAAGAAAAAAACAAATACGTAGATATATTATTAATTGTATGCTTATTTGGATTTATAACATTCAAAATAATGATTCAAATACCAACAGAATTTATACGTCTGAGTATAAAATACTTCTACGTAACAACTGATAATAAAGTAATAGAAATTTGCAACAAAAATAAAAGTAATTTTATTTACTGCGTAGTACATAGTACCTATAGGTCCTCGGGTTACCACAATAACAGGGAATTCTGAAAATATGTTAATACACAACTAGGCATGTAACGATTGTGGTTATTAGTATTTATGTACAACGCACCTAAAGCATTACCAAATTTCTATCATTATTAGTGTGGTTACTTATTACCGTCAACGTAATGTCTAGTCAACGTAATAACTATTTCCAATAATACATTATTACGAGTTTTCCTAACATAACAAAAATACATTCATACTATAAATAATTTTAAAAATATTATAAAAATTATTATCTATTATTGTTTAATTATAAAACTAATTTTATTGTACTGATTTTATAAGTCATCGATGAACATTAAATAGTATAACCACTACGTGTATA